>CM053573.1:145451846-145819435 GCA_028646485.1 Cryptoprocta ferox
AACCATGAGATCATGACTTGAGCCAAAGTCAGACACTCAACCAACTGAACCACCCAGGTGCCCCAATTTTAATTTTTAAATATATTTAAAATATATTGAGGAGCACCTGGCTGGCTCAGTCAGTAGAGCATGTGACTCTTAATCTCAGTCAGGGTTGTGAGTTCAAGCCCCACATCGAGTACAAGTGAAAGAAAGAAAGGGAATAAAGAAAGGGAAATTACACTGAAATATTATTTGGTTACTGAGTTTTTATAAGTCTCTTAAATTTTGCACCCAAGGCAAATGTGTCACTTTCCTCTCCCCAGTCTGAGTCCTGCAACGTCACCACTTCCTTCACATGTTCAATCCTACTTTTCACCAGTGTGAATCTGGCTTATGCTAGCAGATACCAGAAGTGTTCAAAAAGTAGGGGGAAGTCTCTGCCTTTGGGCTGTCCAACGCACTGAAAACAGAAGAACTCCCTACTTTCCCATGACATTGAACACCTCAAGGCAGAACACAAAGTCTGTTAAGCCCAGAGCTTAACTGGAATGATTTTGTTTGTTTTGATTGTTTACATGAATCCTATTTATTTGTTTGCTTGTTTTTATTTATTTTTTCAGCAAACTATGAGCCATCTTAACTAAGGGTTGAAGAGAGAAGATGAAGATGGTCCCTTGAACATCGTTCTGCTGGGCACTTTCCCCAGAGCTGGGGCTTACAACACAAGGGGACCAAGGAGCACCTTAAATCTCCTTACACTTTATCTTAGGGCAGCAAGAATTGAGCTCCTCAGGCTTGTCCCAAGCTCCAAGCATCCCTTTCTCCATTTTCCCAAGAATATCAATTTGCAGTCATGCACACCAAGTAAAAGGGAACCGAGGTGACTCAGCAGAAGCTGAGCCCTTATGTTGCCTGACGAACATTCGCTCAGCTAGAGTCACAGCATGATGTGTTTGTGGCCAGGTTCTCAGGAGGTCCCGGCATCGGCTACCTCACGGGTAAGAACTTAAATGCTAAATCTAACACTGATAACAGATTCCATTTTGGCAGACACTAAAAAAATGAGAAACCAAAATTGACTTGGGACAGGAGGAATAAACGGTGTGACCAGCAAGAATAATTTAGTTGAACACTTCTTAAGATATTGTCCACACAGGAAATGAACAATAATTAACATTTATTGCCTGCTTATGTGAGGAATGAGGAACCTGGTGCTATTCTTAGGCCTTTTGTTAATATATTTAACTGTTGAAGGGACCTTTTAAAATAGTCATTATTTTTAGACTTTAGAAGGTCGGTTTGCCAGGCCACGGAGCTCTGACAGACTCCTGAACCTGTGCCCTAGACACTGTGAGATATGCCTCTAGCTCTTAAGGAAAACCAGCATTAGGAAAACTCAAGTACACAGAATCTTGGTTAATGGGTGCTGTGATGGACTGAAGGTTTGTGTCCCCCCAGAATTCTTAGGTTTTTCCCAACAGGATAACAATCCAGATGTGATGAAACCACGCTTCTACAAAGTATGAGAGAACTCCCTTTGTAAAACTATGAATCCAAATAAATGACTTTAAAAGCTGAAAAAAAAAGGTCAGGTTCACAACTACAAACTGCTAGGAGGGAGCACACAGTCACACATCCATTCGGCAGGGCCTCGGGTAGGAGTCTTGCCAATTCCTGTTGATTGCCAACATCTACTCAGTTTCCTCTTCAGGTTGAAACTGAAAAGGTAGAATTGAAGATGCCCGTGATACTTTTGTTATCCAAACATGCTTATTTCAGGAAAGAGGACATCTGGACTCAACTTAATCTGCTTAATTGTTAAAATAAATATTTATACTGAGAATACAGTTAATTTAGTAGCTTTCTTCACATTTTTACATTCTTAAAAGAGTCAGAGGTTTGCTTCATTCATGTTTCAAGCAATTGAGTTGGTAAAGATCCTGTCTCTACTTCATGGGAAATGGATTATACTCAATTACTCCTCATGAGAGCCAGCTGAAAGATTATTCCATTGGTTTTGAAGGGCTGGTTGGGTTGGCATCTGTGATAGTAGCCAAATAAATGAGATTTCCGTGTAACACATGCTGGTACTGGATGCACTCAGTCGCTCAGCCTCTGTTCTGATACTCCACGATACAGCGGATGAGCTGGCCATTCTCCTCCAGGAGAATGTTTGGTTTGGGGAAGTAATTAGGTTTAGGCTAAATTAGTAATTTAGTCCTGGAAGTGGGGCCCGCATGATGGGACTGGTGTCCTTATAAGAAGAGACACCAGACTAGCTCTCTCCACCACGTGAGGACGCAACTACGAGGTACCTGTCTGCAAACTGGGGAGAGGATTCTCCCCAGGAACTGAGTCTTCCAGCACTTCGAACTTGGATTTTCTAGCCTTTAAATCTGTGAGATAGAAACTGATGTTTTAGTCCTCCTTCTGTTAAGCCCAGAATTTTGAGTGTAAGCTTTTCCATAGGGCTTGGGCTTGGGCTATCCCACTGTGACAAAGCCTTATTTCTAGGTGCCATTTCGTTTTGTCCTGGCCCCTTGGTGTCAACTGTGGCTGATGGGATGGCAGCTTGAAGTTTACTACCAACTGCAGGTGCATGAGTGCCACCACAGAGAAGGATTCTGCCTGCTCTTGCGTTGTCACGCCAACCTCCGAGTGAGGAACGTTTAACAAAGTGTGGCCACACATGCCAGCCGGGGGCCCTGAGAGAGACACCAGACAGGAGGCTGGGGTGGCCAGGCAGCCAACTGAACGTGTAAGCGATGACTCAGAAAAGGAAACAGAATCCTTGGGATTTCTTAATGGGCACTCACTGCCCTGAGGAAACGGGAAGGAGAGATTTAATGGAGCGTGCCGAGCCCATTGCCGCGTAAGGCCCATCTCGGGGGAAGTGACTGGCACAACAGTATCCGATGTCCATGGTGCTGACTTTTATCAGACGTGGTGGCTCCGCGTTTACCAGCGTGAGAGTGGTGAGGGAGGATCTGAGTGTGTGAGCAGGGGAGTTTGTGCGGAAGGGTGTGCCTGTGCTGTGCTTTAAATCCATTGCCCACCAGGCAGGAGCAGAGTTTGAAAGGTGTCGTGATGTTCCCTGCACATCGACAGAGGTAGTTAGTTTCCTTCTCGCAGCTGCATTTTTCAAAGCGAAAGCCCCGCACATCCACACTCACTCACAGGGACGTGAGAGAAATCAAATTGCCAGGGGCACCCATGGGAAAGGCGTGCTATTACTCTGCTTCCAAAGCAGTTGTCAGATCTCTGGTAATATCTCGAACCAGAGCCTTGCCTTTTATGTGACAAAGACTCTTAAAAAGCCTGATAGCTTGTTCTAGGGGGGAATAAATAGAAAATGAGTAGATGGAGTTTATTTGAAGTTAAAGTTGAGAGAAAAGGAGAGGTAGGAGATTTGTATTAATATGTGATATTTTATCCTTATTCTTATGCATTTTCATTCTCTGATTTTTCAGGCAAATAGTGCCCAGAGTGAGGCTGGTCTCAAAGCAGGTGCTCAGAATTCTTGGATTGTATTGAGTTGAGTTGAATCAAATCACACCAAATCAAATAGATTCTGTGAGTGCTCACCTCTGTCTAAGGAAAGATCAGTTAGGATTGATCCCAGATATGAAGAGGGGTAGCGACAACCCGATAACCCCCGTTGTGTCACAGGAAGCAAGGGGGAAATGAGATCCGTGTCCTGGGCAAGAGTTACTAGCAAGCAAGAGAAAGTCTCCGCCTTACATCCAGAGTGAGAGCGAGATCAGAAACAGTTTCCGACAGGAAACAGATCTGAGAAAATAAGTTGGAAGTGAGGGCCCAGAGACAATTCCCAAGGCCTGTACTCAGGGCAAATCTTTTGGGAGCTGGAAGTGGGTTATTAAGTTTGGAATATTTCTGATGGTCTAATCGCTTGGTCAGGAATGATCACAAGGGGGCCTGATTCTCAGAGTTGCTGGCCATGGGGTGAGGAGAATGTTCCAAATTTCAGGAGAGATGGCCAAGAGAACTATTAGGGGCAGTGAGATACAAACAGGTCCCGATTTGGGCCCCCAATCCTGAGAATCCTCACCTCTCTCAAAGCCAGAACATCATAAAATGGTTAGTTGGCCTTCTTTTTTCATGCGCATAGATGGGGTTGAAGCACACCAGCCAAGAAAAACATCTTTTCATATCAAATAAGATGATTTTCACAGAAATAATTCCAACATGATTTTCTCTATTTATTTGTACATCCAGAAGGGAAAATTCACTTAAATGGTGAAAAGGGTCCCTCGCTGCTCCCTTGCACTAAGTAAATCACAGAACCAAGAGTCAGGCATGCTCCTGAAAAGATAGAAAATCACCCTCCCACTTCAAGACTACATTGTATGGGCCCCAGAGTGGTTATTAATGTGCTAGAACCATTTAAAAATCTCCAGCACCGCATGACCCTCAGCTAACTGTTACTTAACCCTCCAAACCTCCCATTTTCCCACTTGTAAAATTTTGCTAAGAGTAATTGCCAGCACTTACCCCATGGTCATACTGTGCCAAATTCTCTTCTCTGTACTTTACATGAAGTTACCCATTTGAATCTCCACACTCACCCAATAGCTCAGACTACAGCTGTCTCCATTTTCAAGATGTGACATTGAGGTATGAGAAAGGTAAAGAAGCCATGCAAGTCACAGTGCTCCTAAGTGAGAGCACCCGCATTTGAACCCAGGCCATGGTTTCTAAGTTGATTTATTTAATGGGAAAATTAGGCTTCCTCCTAGGGACATTAATCCTTATGTAAGATGAATATAACAAAGCACTAAATAGGCACAAGGTAAGCCCCGCTAAGTGTCGTTTCCCTCCTTGTCTTGTCCAGCACTTGCCTCCCAACCTCACCCCAGATTATGGACAGGGAAAGGGAAAGCGGGTTATATGTGACTTTTAACTCCCCAGGTGATTCTGATAGAGCTCCAAAATTGAGAACTTTTATGTGCCGTAAACCCATTTCACAGTAATGTGACACTCATTCTCTAGAGATTCTGCCTTAATTCAAAAATGAGGAACTAGAAGGTGTTTTTCTCTCGTTCTATTACAAATTCTGTTTTACAACACTCCCAGGAGTTTATAATTATGTCAAGTTTGTTTGGTCAAAAATTGTTTGGCTCTCTGAAGGCTCTATTTTCCTCTGATGTTTACTCGTACAGCCATTGCGTTGCGCTATCAGAAGACATCTCCTGACTGCAAGTACATTCTGTGTCTTGAGTTGCCAACAACTATTTCCAAAAATTAGGTCTGAGTGTGATGTGCTGCGGGATTCGACTTCATTAACCGCAGGCTGAGCTAGATTCACATGCTCCATCTCTAGACTTTCCTTCTTCTCGCCATCCTGGACTTCCTTAAAGAAATCTTTGGCACTAATTGTAATCCTAGAAGGTAGCAGGTGTCTTAAGAATATGAAAAGGTCAGGCCAGTCTAGAAGCATTCAGATTATCATGGGTTTACGGTTTAGGGTGGCTTTCTTTTCATGATCAAAGTTGAGAAATATACTTATAAGTACCATCGTGGTTTTTTTCATAGCTGGGTGGCTCTAACCTCTGTCTATGCTTATGAACCATTGCAAAGCAATTTAGTACAGTGAGTAATGGGAGCAATAAGATACGATGAGTATATCACTAAAGAACTTATAGATTCATGTTTTCTTTGAATAAAATTGGGAAGTAGAAATTCCATAGCATTTTACAAGTGTGAGGAGAATACTGCCCTTCTACCGCCCATGGATTGTGAATTTTTCAGATGGACTTTGGAGGATCCATGAGCCCCTGAAGTGATATTCAAAATTCTGTGGTTGCATTTTGTGGGGGAGGAGATTCAATCTCTTCTTTTTTCTTTCCAGATTCGTCCAATGACCTGTGACATAATGAATTAAGGGCTAGAACATACAATAGATGCAGGCTCAGTGCTCCTATCTGTCTTGATTGGAAATTTGACCTACATGTAACTCATTATATTTTTTAAAAATAGTTCACTCAAAGCTCTTTACTGAGGGTCTAACATGTGCCCAGCACAGTGCCAGGTGCCAAGAACCGTATGGAACTTCATATCTTTTTCCACATGGACCTAAACCCCAACGAGGAGCTTGTGGCCAGCTCTGCATTGACCTCTGGCCCCACTTGCCTCTCTGGGTCCCCATCCACTCTGGCTTCTCTACTTCCTTGACACTTGAAGTGGGTTCTCCAATTCTTGCCTACCTCCTCACCTTCCCTGGACCTCACTGAGAATAAAAAAATAATGGGCTGGCTTTTAACATGTATCTCAAGTCTGAGAAGAATCTAGACTCTCTTTTAGCATAATAAGGTACAGGAGTCACAGGTAGAGAAAGTTAATCTTCATAATGCCAAAGATTGTATATTTGATGCCCCTGTGTGGTTTCAGACCTCTGTGAAGGCCTTGACCTTGTATTCCTCCCTACCTTATATTGAAGACCTTATGAAAAGAAAAAAAAAAAAAAGCTGGACACTGACATTGCAAGGAGGAAGACAGGTAATGGGGAGAGTCCTGAGAGCAACTGTAGAGATTTTCTGCTGACTAAAGCACATAGCCATGGCATGCACCTTAGTCATCTAGAATGAAATCCTGTGGCTGTGGAGACAGCAAAGGCACATGCATGTCGAGTAGGCAGACGGTTTCAAAATCTCCACCATCCAGTGGACTTTACCTTATAATTTATCATTTGAACCTCAGGTAAAGCACAGGTTAACATTCCCTAGGAATCTGTATGTGCCTGACCTCCCAATACACAGTTTTATAGAAACAGTACCACTCTGTTCTTTCATGATATCACCATCCAATTCGATAATCAACTTTTAAGATTAGAATGTAGAAATCAGTCAATGTTACCCACCTGTGGACAATTGACTAAACAGTACATTTGTCAAAGTTAAAGAACCAGGTGACTTGTAAAGGGAGGGAACGGGCATAATGGTAGCAGAAAACCTAAGCTATTTTGGTTAGTTCCAGCAACTCTCAGCCTAACTCTGGACTTGGTGTGAGAAAGGATGTACAAAATAAACGGTGACGACACGGAACAGGTAAGTGACTCCTGTTTGTGGTATGAAGGGAGAGAATTTGAAAGATAAAGCTGTCTTCCATCCAATTACTCTGACAAAGCTGTAAAGTGAGTTCTCAGATTGAAGTTAATTGCAATGGAAATTCCACATTATAAATCAATTTTTTGCCTAAATATTTCTCTGCGTGATTGGCTCAGAAATATTTAAGTACAGTGCTCATTGCTGCTTAAGACTCCACAGCTCGTGGGAGATATAACTGTTGCCGTTGCTCTCGGGTCTGAAGCTGCCCGAATTTTCTTACTTCCTTACTCCTGCACCAATCCTCCATTTGGGCATTTTCAGGGGTAGAGTCTGTTTTAGTATGCCAACATCCATCTCTAAAGTGAGAGTTGGTGCTTTCCAGACAAAGCACTACATTTTACTTAAGATTTTCTGGAATGAATTCAGGAAAGTTTGCTCTGATTTTCAGCTTCTGTAAACTGAGATTTCAGATTGCATAAAATAAAGTGGTCTATATTGATTCAGGACTCCATAATCAATCATTTGGACCAAGAATATAATCAGAAATATTTCTATGTACTATGTCATATTCTTGCAACATTTGTCTTAGAGACAGGAGTTCTTTCACATCTGTAGAGTCTCTAAGATCCTTGACATTATTTAGGTCAGTGTTACGAAGAACAAAAGGGATCAATAATTTTGTTTTTAGTCCTTAAACTATGCAAATATCAAACACTCTTCCCAGTGAATCATTTTTGGTCATATAAAATAATCCTGCAAACCTTGTAGACATGTAGGCTCCATGAGTCCAAAGGATTGCAAACTCTTCAGAGAGGGAGCTGGAAGGACTGATCCAACCTGTAAATGATTTACCTTCATCATCCTATAACCCCACAGACCAGGAGGAGCATTATACACTTGATCCTTCCGACCAAGATAAAATTCCCAAGATCTCAGGATCGCCTTCACTTTCCATATCACCCCCACAACAGAGGAAGGAAAATCAAGCAAGTAAAGAAAAAGAAAGAAAGCAAAGAAACAGAAACAAACAACCCAGACACACACACACACACACACACACACACACAACACTGAATCTAAATTTGGGGGCCAGAACTCAAGCCACATCTTCAACTATAGTTGGCTTGTATCAAAGTGGGACCTGAGTCTTCACTGCCACAAATCCATCACAAAGCTAACAAAAGACACAGAAGGAAGCCTACCTTTCCCAAAAAGGTGTGTATTCTACCAAAGCTTGAAGCATGGAAGTCAAGAGAAGGAAAGAATGTGGTTTCCTTTCCATAAGGCACAGTGACCCCACCCAGCTATAGGACCTGACTGAGCAGGTTCTGACAATAAAATGAGCAGCTCTTCGTTTTGGTAGCTGAGCAAAGGCAGATATGATAGATGAAAAGAAAACCAATGGGATTTGAAAAAAAAAATCCCTTCCCATTTCTTCTTTGAATCCACTTAGCCTAACACAGAAGCCTATATTCAACCACTGAGGGGACGAGAGGTTTCAGAAGATCTTCAAGATGTCCTGTTCTGATAACCATGAGGTGTCTCCCCAAAGTGTATTAAACTATCACATACAGTTTAATACAGAACAACTCTGACAACATAGCCCAAAGGAAAGACAAAACATTGGAGAGCACTGGATTTCCCTTTCCTATGTTTTTTGTTTTTTTTTTTTTTACCATTCCAGTTGCTGTTTATTAATTTTCACAAACCAATCAAGTGATACATATTTGCAATAGTGGTAAGTTCTTGTCTTTATTTTTATTAAGTTTGATTATTTTGAGAGAGAAAGACAGAGGGAGTGGGGCAGGGGCAGAGAAAGAGGGAGAGAGAGAGAATCCCAAGCAGGCTCCCCACTGTCAGCACAGAGCCCAACTCCAGGATCAATCCCACAAAGCCATGAGATCATGACCTGAGCCAAAACCAGGAGTCGGATGCTCAGATGACTGAGCCACCCAGGAGCCCCAGTTCTAGTCCTTAAATGGTAGTTTCTTGAGTTATTCTGTTCTCGTGAGTACCCTGATGTTTAATAAAGCCTGTGTGTAGAACGAAAGATGTTATGCATTTGTCACATCTATAAGATCTCCTCTCCAGTATGAATGACCTCGTGTCAATGAAGATTAGCCTTAAAACTAAAGAATTTGTTCACGTTCTCTACATTCAGAAAAGTCCTCCTTGGCATGGGATCTTTGATGATAAACGAGATCCACATTCTGACTAAAGGATTGTCCACATTCACTGCATTGTTGAGTGTTCTGTGTAGTGAGCATTTGTTGACAGCTCCTAAGGGTCAAATGCCTACTGAAGGCTTTTCCACATTCAGGACGTTGATATGATTTTTCCCACTATGGATGAACTAATGTCAAATAGGTGTTGAATTCTGACTAGACATTCTTTCACACTGACTACATTTATCAGGTTTTTCTTTGGTATGTATCTGCTTGTCTTAAAGACAAATACAACCTCCCACATCTTTTAGTTGGACTAAGAGAGGCATCCCAGAGACAAGCAATGGGAAATAAGCAAATCTGTGTTCAGGAGGTCATAGTGTCTATGAATTCTAGACTGAGGCTACTGGCCCAGGTAAGACTAGAGGATTCTTTAGGATTATCTTTTTCCTTGTTATAAGAGAACCCATTTGGAGTACCTGGGTGGCTCAGTCGGTTGAGCCTCCAACTTTAGTTCAGGTCTGATCTCATGGTTGGTGAGTTCAAGCCCCATATTAGGCTCACTGCTGTCAGTGCATAGCTCATTTTGGATCCTCTGTCCCCCTCTGTCTGCCCCTCCCCTGCTTGTACTCTCTCAAAAATAAATAAACATTTAAAAACTATTTTCTTAAACAAAAGAACCCATTCTATACACAACCAAAATTGTTCTTTATATTCTGAGATTCCATTTCTGCATTTGCTGCTGTCCCCAAGTAAAATCCCACTTTGCAGATTTCTATCTGTTCCCTGATACATGACCCCTCTAGCTATTGGAGGGGTGATTGTGAGGAATCTTTCAGGGAAACCACACCGAATGGACTGTTAGTTGTTTTAAATATATATACATATTTCAATGGATAATAAAGGAAAAAATTCTCTCTGGTTCTTGCAAGAGAAGTCAAACTTTTGTTTCTCATCAAGGGCCTCTACATAGAGCTGTAGCCGCCTTCGCCTGTATTTTCACATCTTGCTCTTGGTCTTTCAGAAGCAAGCACACAGTAACATCAGCACATTTGTTCTAACTTTTTCCTTTCTACTTTCTACTTTTTTTTCCAAGGAAGCAAGGAAGTAACTTTTTGTTTAACCACCTGGGAACACTGAAGACGTGGAAATGCTGACAAGTAGTAGAGAAGTTGACATTTGCTTCCTTTTGTATTTAAATCTTTTTCCCTTCCTCTCTTTTACTTCTGCCATTTTCACCTCTTCTTGCGTCCTTCACTCCTTTTTTTCTTTCCCTAAGTGCAGTTAGTTTTGACTGCTATGATCATGCTTCTTCTTTCAGGTCCTTCACATATTAAGCAAAAGCAAAGAATGGTGAGGGAGGGTAGCTCATGTGAAAATCAAAACAGAAGCTATGGAGCCTTTCTTACATTCCTTATCCTACAGAATCATCTTCCTTCCCTGTGATTCAAGGACGTGTTTATTCTTCTTTTATTCTCTTCGCCTGGATATCATAACAACACCTATATTTATTCTCTTTTGCAACATTTTTCCATTAGGCTCTATAGAAAGTCATGCCAAGTCTTCATGACTTAATAACCATCTGTTAAGCTCACAAGCTTATGCATTGTTACTTTGCACTCGGCTCAACTGAACAGGTCTGTTTAGCTTCCCAGGGCTGGTGGATCTCAACTGGGCTCATCCATTTGTCAGGAACCAGCTTCCAGATTGGCCATGGTCACATGTGGCTCCCTGACTTCACTTGTTCTCTCCTCCTTCTACAGGCAAGACCAGGCCTACTCACGTGGAGTCGAAGGCAAGATAACCCAAAGCTGACAGGAGAAGTACAAGGTCTCTTGAGACTCAGCGTCAGAACTCAAGGTAAATATTAGAAGGGGAAAGGCGACATAGATGCCCACTCTCAGCAGGAGGGCAGGAGCTTGAAACCATCCTTGTGATCTACCACAGAGGATAATAAAGATAGTATAGCGTAGTTCTGAAGTTTGAGTTTGGAGTCCGAAGATCACAAGTCCATTCTTTCACAAATGATTAATAATGTTTATATTCTTTAACTCTCGGAGGTCCCATTTCTACATGTAAAATAGGGATAATAATAGTATCTATGATATAGAGTTGTTGAAGATAAAATCAGAATATATTTATATTCCCTTATATTATGAACTTAGCACAGTGCTTGATGCATATTAAGAAAATATATTTGAGCTATTGTTACAATGTTGTCATAATTTTTATTATTAGAGCTCTAGGTCTGGCTCTCCATTTAGATATACAATGGGCCATCTGTAATTTTTTCAAGGCCTTGTGAGTTCCATTGAAATCCTCAAGCACCTTTGTCTTAAAGAAGTATTACTTTTATATTTGTTGACCAGATAGATAATTGACCTTGGGATGGCAAATGTGACTCTAATCTTTTAACTTCATGACAAATGCAACTCATTGATTTTGGCAATACTTTTTCAGGTTTTTTTGGAACAGAGCTCCAGAAAGCTAGAACCTGATGACCAAAGGTGGTACAAGACATAAAACATTCTTATTATACTAGAGAGGAGTCAAAAGGCAAAAAGCACTCTGGCAGTTTTTCTATTTAATTAGGTTAATTAGAACAAACTAAGCTTCTAAAGAGGAAAAATAAATTGCAAAAACAAAGAAGCTCCTTTGTAAAGGATCGTAAGTCATCATAAAAAGTCAGGTTAATGTTGAGGGAGTAGCATGGCTTATGGGTGAGAGAATGTGCCGGACACCTGTTCTGGAAATCAGATTAGAACTTTTTCTTCCTCTGTAACATTGACACTTTCACTGAGTCCAGGGCAAGGAATGACATTTAAAAAAAAGTTAGTATAATTATTAGAAGATTTTAGCAATGAATTTATAGACTGACTTTTCGCAAGCCAGTTAATCTCCCTGAATCTGATTACTCATCTGTCCAAATGGGAAATAGAGCTGAGCAAGACTGGAGAGGAAATATGAAGAAACTGATCATGGCATGTGTAAGAAATCAGAGAGTAGGTGCTCAGTTCAGCTCAGTGTCTAAAATAGAAAATATTTAGATGGAAATATATTTCCAAGTACTTCAGTGCCATGCATTTCACGGACAACACAGTTGGGAGTGGATAGTTACTCATGGTTAAAGAGAACATTTTTGATACTCCATGTTGCCAGGGTTCAGAAGAACTCTGCAGTGGCCCTGGGTCTCTCTCCTTAGATGAGAAAGAAAACTGCTTTCACTTTCTATGTCTCTGACCCACAATGAACCAGATGGGCTTGGCTATGGTGAGGGGGACCCCTTTCAATAAATCATATCCACACAACGGTCTTTCAGGTAGTGAGTACTATCCCATATATCGGTCTGTATTTTTCACAGCAAACTCAGGGGGAAGCTTTGTGGTTTCCCCTCTTCATGAGTAAGTCTCAGAAAAGGAAGTGCTTTTCCCAAGGCCATGCAATAAGTCACTGCCAGAGCAAATCCTCAAAGGCAGCTTTTTCCCCACATTCCTGGCTTGATCCACAACATTTGATGGTTAGGGGAACATGACCACTTGATAATTTTGTAAATGCCATGTGGGATTGCAAAAGTGTCATATGGCTCTGAAACAAATATTTTTAACGCAAAATCCTCATGATAAAATGTAGTTAATATCCTCATTAGAAAAAAATTAATTTTGGCCTTTTGTTAACTTATTTTCTTTTGTTAACTTATATTTAGAATTTATTACATACATTAAATTACATGAATAAAATTATCAGTAAGTCAAGAGTGATAGAATATTCTTTTGTTCACCCATATGATGAAATTACTGGCTTGTATTCCTAAGGGTTCCAGAGCCCAGTGCACTAAGATTATATAGTATAAAATGATGATGGTGATTGATGATGATGATGATGATGATGATGATGATGATGATTATCACCAGCATAGAGCTTCTGTGTGACAGGTTAGAATAATAAAACGCCTTGAAGTCGCACATTTTTTTGCATGGTAATCCCAGAAGTTGTCAGTATAATGTGCACTTCACAGTTAGAGAAATGAGGGATGCCAAATGCCAAAAAGCCCAGTAATATGATGGCAATTCCCACCCGATTTTAACACGTACTTAAAGAAATAGAATTGTTAAGATGCAAAAATAACACTAATTTACCACCATATCAATATCAATACTATATTTAGATATGAACATAAAAGAGCCTACAGGGACTTGAAAACATCAAGTCCATAAAAAAAGATGTATTCATTTATTCAATGATCCATGTTCAAAGTTAGGTTCTAAGGACACAGAACATAAATAAGAACATAAGCATTGGAGTTCCTGATAAAGCATACAATCTCCTAGGTGAGAAGAGGACTGACCAAACATTTAAGCAAACAAACAAATATAAAAATTTATCTACACTGTTATGGTGATCTGGCATATTGATAGAAGATTGCCTAAGAGTGTAATGCTCAAGGTGAGTATGATGGCGAATGTTACATGTGAACATGACTGGGCTGAGCAATGCCCAGAGAGCTGGTGAAACATTTCTGTGTTTGTCGATGAAGGTGTTTCCAGAAGAGATTATTACTTGAGTCTGTAGACTGAGTAATGAGTATGCCCACTAACAAATGTGGGCAGGTATCATCCAATCCATTGAGAGCCCAAATAGAACAAAAAGGTGGAGAAAGAGCACATTCTCTCACTCTCTAGTTGAGTGGGGACATCTATCTTCTGCCCTTGCACACTGGAGCTACTAGTTCTCTAGACCTTGTACTGCAGGACTTATACCTGTGGCCCCATTGGTTCTCAGGCCTTGGGACTCAGACTAAATTATACCACCAGCTTTCCTGATTCCATACCTCACAGATGGCATATCATGGCATAGCTAAGCCTTCTTAATCATGTGAGCCAATTCCAGTAATAAATATCTGTCTATCTATCTATCTATCTATCTATCATCTATATACCTGTTGGTTTTATGTCTCTGGAGAACAATGACTAATATAACAAGGCATTACATTCTGTTAGAAGTGAGCTAACTGAAGACAGAGAGAGAGAGAGAGAGAGAGAGAGAGAGAGAATGCTCCTGCTGGCAGAAGGAACAGCATGTCTAGAGTCCCAATGATGGGAAGGAGCATTGCATGGGCAGTATGGCTGAAAGACAAGACTGTCTGGGGAATGTGGTATAAGACGAAGCTAGGCAAAAGTCAGACATGGATTTTGTCTAATCTCTTTTAAATGATTTTTTACTTTATCCTAAAAGCAAATGTGGTGTTTTAATTGGAGATAGATGCAGATAGCAAATCAAATATGTGTTTTTAAAAAGTCTCTGTGGCTTTAGTGTGGGAAATCATTTAGAATGGAGAGGGTGCATGAGGATGGTGGCATCTACGATAGTGCTGGTAGTTTATTAAAGGGGGCATTGGTCGAGCTAAAGAAAAGTGGAGAGATTAGAGGAAGGGGAGGAAAAATTGAAGGTAATGGGTTGCATTAAATGATAAGGTTGGGAAAAGGGAAGAGATAAGAATAGCTATGGTGTTTCTGACTCATTTGAATTTTTTTAATGTTTAATTATTTTCAAGAGACAGAGAGACAGAGTGCAAGCGGGGGAGAGGCAGAGAGGGAGACACAGAATCCAAAACAGGCCCCAGGCTCTGAGCTGTCAGTACAGAGCCTGAAGTGGGGATCGAACCCACGAACTGCGAGATCATGACCTGAGCCAAAGTCATATGCTTAACTGACTGAGCCACCCAGGCACCCCATTTCTGACTCATTTAAATACATAGGTCGTGGTACCTTTCACCAAGATGGGGACAACTGAAGGAGCTTACAGGCTTTCCTTCGAGGGTAGATCTCGACCAAAGAATATGGATGCATTGTGTTTGCATCTCTCCCACATCCCCAGAGAATGTGTAAGGTGGTCATTCTACTATCTGAGGCTGGAGTTCGAATGACAAATCTTAAGAAGAGGTATACAAAAAAAAAAAAAAAAAAAAAAATAGGAGTCGTTTATAGAGAAAGATGAAGTAAGCCCCCTGTTGACCACAGGCCTAAATGTTGAGAAATTCCAACATTTAACCATGGAGAAAATAATGTGAGTCAGAGAAGAAGAATATCCAAACAGGAAAGAGAAAAACCAAGAAAGTAATATGCCACAAAACCCTAGACACAAGCCTACTTAAAGAAGAAGAGGCCCAGAGTTCCATGTGCTGCTCAACTATAAATAAAATGAAATTTATAAAATAACCACTGGATTTAATGGGCATTACTACTCTTGGGTTTTGGTGGAAGTGTAGCAGCAGAATCCAGCTTGCAACAAGAATGAAAGTGGGAATAGAATGCTTGACAATGGAGTACAGGGATAGAGAAGTCTTGTAAAGATCATGACAATGGGAAGATAAGTCACAGACCAGGAGAAAACCTTTGCAAAAGACATATCTGATAAAGGACTGGTATTCAAAGTATCAAAAAATTAAAAAAAAAAAAAACAAAATATAAAAAAAAAACTCTTACAAATCAATATTAAGAAAATAAACAACCCATTTTTAAAAAATGAGCAAAAGATCTGAACAACAACCTCACCAAAGAAGAAACAAAATGGCACACTCATTTTGGAAGACAGTTTGGGAGTTTCTCACAAAGCACAAATACTCTTACCATGCAATCCAGCAATTTGGCATTTGCCCAGAGTAGCTGAAAACTTATGACCACATGAAAACCTGCACAAGGATATATATTCATCCTTCACAAGCAGCTTTATTCATAATTGCCCAACTTGGAATCAAGCAAGATGTCCTTCAGTAGGTGAATGGATAAAGTGTGGTACAAACAGATGATGGAATATTATACAATATTAAAAAGAAATGAGTTATCTGTTCAACATCACTCATCATCAGGGAAGTGCAAATAAAAACCACAATAAGATATCACTTCACACCTGTCAGAATGGCTAAAATCAAAAAGACAATAAATAACCAGTGTTGACAAGGAGGTAGAGAAAAAAGAATCCTGTGCACTGTTGGAGAGAATGTAAATTGTTATAACCAGTGTGGAAAACATATGGAGAATCATGAAAAAGTTAAAATAGAAATATCATACAATCCAGTAATTTACCCAAAGAAAATGAAAACACTAATTTGAAAAGATATATGTATCACTATTTATTGCAGCATTATTTATAATAGCCAAGATAAGGAAGCAACCTGAGTGTCTACAGATAGCTAAATAGATATGGAACATACACACACACACACACACACACACACACACACACAGAGGAATATCATGTAGCTGTACAAAAGAATGAGATATTGGGGTACTGGGGTGGCTCAGTTGGTTGAGCATTCAACTTTGTATCAGGTGATAATCTCATGGTGGATGAGTTTGAGCGCCGCACTGGGTTCTGTGTCTCCCTCTCTGTCTGCCCCTCCCTTGTTCGCACTCTATCTCCGTCTCTCTCTTTCTATCAAAAATAAATAAACATTTTTTTAAAAAGGATGAGGGGCAGCTGGGTGGCTCAGTCGGTTAAGCATCTGACTTCAGCTCAGGTCATGATCTCACAATTTGTGGGTTCGAGTCCCGCATTGGGCTCTGTGCTGACAGCTCAGAGCTTGGAGCCTGTTTTAGATTCTGTGTCTCCCTCTCTCTGCCCCTTCCCCATTCATGCTCTGTCTCTCTGACTCTCAAAGATAAATAAACATTAAAATTTTTTTTAAAAAAGGATGAGACCTTGCCATTTACAGCAACACGGATGGGACTAGAGGATATTAGGCAAACTGAAATAATAAAGAACAGAGAAAGACAAATACCATATGATCTCAGTCATATGTGGAATCTAAAAAGCAAAACAGATGAGTAAAAAACAAATGAAAATCAGAATTAGACCTGAAAATACAGAGAATAAATTGATGGTTGCCAGAGGCGACGTGGGCAGATGATTGGAGAAATGGGTGAAAGACAGTAGAAGATACAAGCTTCCAGTTATGGAATGAATAAATCATGGGAATAAAAGGCACAGCATAAGAAATATAATGAACGATATTGTCATAGCGTTATATGGTGACAGACGGTAGCTACACCTGTGGTGAGCATAGCATAATGTATAGAGTAGTTGAATCACTAAGGCATACACCTGGAATTAATGTAACATTGCATGTCAACTATACTCAAATAAAAAAATATTAAAAAAAGAAATGCATTATCAAGCCATGAAAAGACATGGAATATGCATATTACTAAGTAAATGCATATTAGTAAGTGAAATAAACCATTGTGAAAAGGCTACCTACAGCATTATTCCAACTATATGACCTTCTGGAAAAGGCGAAACTACAGAGACAATATAAAAGTCAGTGGTTAACAGGGCTTACAAGGATTTGTTCATTAATCCTGGAAAATCTCACTATTTTCTACTAAAATTTTATTTTATTCTGCTTTTAGGAGAAAATAGTCCAATACTACATAGATAGAGAGTTAGATACTAAATTAAGAAATATAATAGGACAGGTGTGCAGTGTTACATACCCACTTGGGATTGATGATCACAAACTTATAATGAAATTAATCTATCCTATTAGGTAGGGTTCTCTAGAAAGTGCCCAGATTCTCAGGTGGTAGGCATATAAAAAGTGACTGTTTGGGTCTTTGCAGGGTTGGATTTTTGCTACATAAGTACGAGGAAAAGACAAGACAAGAGCAAGGGACTTTATGACATTCTGAAAGGTAGGTCACAGACTTTAAGGTTAGTTAATATGATCCAAAGACCCTTGATTATTTGCTTTGGTACATGCATCCATTAATTCATTCACTTTCTATTACCTATTTACTGCATGCTAAGTACTATTTGGGGCATTGGGGTTAGACTAGGAAACCAAAGAGATGAATTCTTCTCTTGTGAAATTTACTTTTTACATGAATGCGCAAATGTGTACACAAAACATCAGGTTTTGTGAGTTTACAGGAAAAAAAAAAACAGCATACAGAGAATGTAGAGGACCTGACATTTTGTTAGACGTCAAGGTTGACATACACTGCTTTCTGTGTGTTGACGCCCTCTAGATGTGATTAATTCAATGGTCTACTGCTCCAAGGTGTGGCTATTTTAGAAAACAAGGTAATGGAACACAGAAGTATAAGTGAGTGAGGAGGGCGATAGGAAGAAGAGCATTTTAGACAAAGGGAATAGTGAATACAGTCTCTGTGATAGAAATGTGCTTGCTATTTTCAACAACCTGAAAGAAGTGTGAAGAGGTAGGCAGGAGGAAGCGCTGTACCTTGCAGCGTTTTACATTGCAGCGAGAACTTTGGTTTTTACTCCAAGTAAGAGCATGTTTAGATTTACATGTTAACAAAACCTCTCTGGCCGTTACCTGGTGGAGTGGGACGGGGAGGAAGGCAGTGGGTGTACAGCCATCAGCTTTCATGGGTCCATTAGGAAGCAGTGTCAGCTGTTCCACAATGACAATAGTAAAGAGACCAAGAACACATCAAATTCCGGAAATGTTTAAGATGTCGAGCCAACAGGTCTTGCTGTTAGACTGTATCTGTTGTTAGGAAATCTGTATGCTATCATATCAGTAAATACCGCCCATGGTCTCCCCACACAGAACATCTATTCTTTCTGATAATTTTGTGTGCGAGAACGGAATAGAAATATTTTTATATAGAGGTGGCTGGGTGGTTTAGTCTGTTGAGAATCTGACTCTTGATTTCAGCTCCGGTCATGATCCCATGGTGGTGGGATCAAGCCCCACATCAGGGTCTGCACTGAGCATGGATGCTGCTTAAGATTCTCTCTCTCTCTCTCTCTCTCTCTCTCTCTCTCTCTCTCTCTGCCCCTCTCCCCCACTTGCCACTTGCATTCTCTCTCTCAAACTAAAGAAAGAAAAAGGAAGAAAGGAAGGGAGGGAGGAAGGAAAGAAAGAAGGAAGAGAGGAAGGAAGGAAGGGAGGAAGGAATATTTTTATATAGATGGAATTTGGAATTCAAAATCGAGGTTTTGGATTATGGCTACATCAGCCATGCAAGCATGAACAAACAATTCCATCCTTTGGTTTTATGGTTTTGTCATGAGGATTACATGAAAAGATGTGCATGCCACACCTAATAGTGTGCCTAGCACGGAACAGGTGCCTCTGGACTCCTGTGCTATGACCCTGGCCTCGAGTGCTTCCCTAAATGATGGTTAAGCAGCTGGCACTTGAACTGAAATGGACCAAGCATCTCTTTGGATCCACACACATTTCATTTATTCCATATTATTGTTTTTATTTCTTCAAGGTAGTTGAAGAAGAAGACGTAACGCATAGACACTCTGACCTGCCATGCTTTTAATCATGAGATGAAAGCCAGTTTCCAGCACGAAGCCTGGATGGACACTCTACATCAGAAGGAAGGAGAAGTGGGAGATGGAGAGGAAGTCATTTCTGTTTATTGCTGCATCTCTCACTATAACTGACCTTCCAGAAGCGTGCTTGCTTGTTTTCTGACCAACTCCTATATCTATACAATAATTTTTTCTTTTGTCTTCAAGATGGTCACATATAAATTAATAATAATATAATAATTATTATTATTGTAATCATCATTATTATTATCTGCATCCTACAAAGTCCCAAAGAATGTCCTTATCTCTTTGAAGAGATTGCAGTCTATACTGTACGTAGTGAGGACATTGAAGTGTTTTATTTGGAGGGCTACAATGAATAGGTCTGTGTTTCGGAACCTTCATTCTCATAACTGTGTGAAGGAGGGATTTGAAAGGAAGGAGACTGGAGCAGAGAGGGTCTTTCCAGACTAGCGCAGCACTGCAGGTAAGGGATGATGGGGGGACAGACACATTGAATGTTGGGATGGACAAGAGACATACCTGAATGGTAAAAATGATGATGACTTTATGATTTGTTGAGTATCAGGGAGAACCCTGAGACAGGAAGGGGACAAATTTTTAAAACAAACGTTATGGTAGAAATGCCAAATTAGATGAATTATTGAAAAAAAGCACGAGATTTGAATGAAAATAATACATTCCACTGGAATATTCGGGGCCTGAGACAGTGCCATTCTGTGATGCTTGTGAAGTGGATGGGTTGAAGAGACCCTGATTATGAGGAGGGGAGAGGGGACTACCCTAGACAGACAGACTGGAGGGTCAGCAGTATATCTGCCGTAACTAAATTTATGAAAAGTTCAAACTCCCTCAGAGATGACAGAATGTAGAGAGCAGTCAGACAGTCTGCTGGGGAACTGAAAAATGTAAAGGCCAGACAGCAGAAGAGGAGGTCCCAAGAATTCAAAGAGTTAGGTCAGAGAGGTAGAGGCAGAATCTGAAAAGGATGCTATCAGAATGAAGGGAATGTTAAGGAGGAGTCTTTGACATTAAAAGTCAAAGAAAGAGGGGCGCCTGGGTGGCCCAGTTGGTTGAGCCTCCAACTTTGGTTCTGGTTATGATCTCACAGTTTGTGGGTTCAAGCCCTGCGTCGGGCTCCGCACTGGTGGTGAGAGCCTGCATGGGATATTTCTCTCTCTCACCCTCTCTCTCTGCTCCGCCTCTACTTGAGCTTTCTCCCTCCCTCAAAAATAAATAAAATTTAAAAAATTTAAAATAAAAGTCAAAGAAAGATATACCAAGAAGGAAATAAAAATAACAGTTGGGGGTTTATAGTTAGAACATTACTGGATGCTTGGAAACAGCTCAGTAGATGCATTTAATTGGATGAAAGATGTAACACAACATTGCAGATTAAAACACCCAGAGAGAAGGTCCCCTAAAATGTCAGTCCTCTCCACAGACCATTATCAGGGAGCTTCCGGTGTGAACAAGACGATCATAAAAGGGAAGAGGCACAAAGCCTCAAACAAAAGGAGTTATGATTCAAAGCCCTTTCTGCCTTGTCCTCATGTTTAGACTTCAGTTTGTGTTTAGAGAGAACAAAAGAGCAAGAGGGATGTTGCCTGGGGACACGCTGTAAATGCTAAGTTAATTTCAAAAGCAGTTCCTTATTTGGGTCACTGCCGTCCTGGTTCTGGAACTCAGCTTTACTGGTCAGGAAATCTGACGTTGTCCTTGTGCTAGAGCTGACTCAGAGGAAGTGACTATCTTAACCAAACTCCCAAATGGATTCTAAACAAACCAGGAAGCTAATTTAATTTCCATGGCTCTGAATTGACCCAATTTTTCATGTCCACTGAATTACACACCTCTCTAGGGTAATCAGAAGCCATATTAGACCAAAAGACATCTGGTAAACATGATATCAGGGCACAGACAGTAGGAAGGAAGGATTTGGGCACAGCTCATTGGTTCGAAAACAGCTGAAATGTCCTTGCCCCACATCAGAGTTTTTTCCCTGAAAGAAGAAAGTGCATAGCCTTGTCCAGTGTATCTCCCATGCAGTCTTGCATGGTCACTGACTATTTTCTTTTTCTTTTTCTTTTTTTTTATCTTTGCTCATCTTTCTTTAACCACCCTTCCTGATTTCTGGCCTAAAACTCATCAACTTATAAAAGAAAATGCATTGTACAAGTAAGTTTAGGAGTCAGATACGCCAGCATTTACTTATTTATTTACTTATTTTTCTATATTTTTAAAAATCCTTTAACGTTTATTTTTATTTTTGAGAGACAGAGCATGAGTTGGGGAGGGACAGAGACAGAGGGAGACACAGAATCAGAAGGAGGCTCCAGGCTCCGAGCTGTCAGCACAGAGCCTGACGCGGGGCTCAAACCCACGAATCGCAAGATCGTGACCTGAGTCGAAGTCGGACGCTCAACTGACTGAGCCACCCAGGCGCCCCTATTTACTTATGAGTGACTTCGGACAAGTTAAACGGTTTGATTACTTTCTTAGCTTACTTCATTATATGTGAAAGAAAATACCTAGTCTTCAGATATATTGTGAGGGTAGAGGAGATAATGCACCTTGATCTACATTTGGTACATAGTAGACACCCAACAAGGCATTCTCTGTTTATGCTTCTCTCTCTCTCCCTCTCTCTCTCTCATTTTGCTCTTTCTGTCCCTGGATTCAGCTACACATTGCTTCGATGTGGCCATTCAATCCAAAAAACATGCAAACTTCCAGGAGTCAGGTACTGATCACTGACAGGTGACAGGGAGGACGTCACTCTAAGAATTACATGCATTTGGGTGTTACTCACTTTCTATTTTTAACATAGCAACTATTGTGAAATTCATCGAGATCAAAATCTGAAATAACATCATATAAATGACTAGGTGAACATCTCCTTAATTTATTACATAGTTTTAAATTTTAGGACTTCTAAAAATGTGTAAGAACTTTGAGAAACTCTAGAAGAATTTCTAACAAAGTTAAGAGAACTAATACAGACAGTAATTCTCAGAGGACATTCTATAATCACAGTGAGGGTCAGACAATTATAAGAGAGAGAAAAGAACAACTGGAAGTAAAAAACTAATGAAATAACACAGGACAAATTAAAAACGGATGCTCGATATGAATAGTCAACAAAGTATAATCAAATGGAAAGAAAGACAAGATATGAGGAAGATGTATTACATTTGTGATCTATGTAATTAATGCTAGACATTGGGGGGCACAAGTTAATAACAGCAAATACACCTGCTCAATGTTGGTGAGAAGGAAGATTTTCACTCGGTCATTCACTGTCTGATATTTGGTCTATTCTGAGACGCATAGTTTACTTGTGAAACAAATCTATAGACAGTGCAATTTAGGAAAAGTCACTGAGATTAATTTGCCTTCAGTATCTAATCACAGACCAACTATGTGTTAACTCTCACAGGAATTTAATCAAGCACTCAGTACGTTCAGTATTTGAGAAGAACATGATTGTTAATTATCTTTCTGATTTAAATTAATTAAGGGCATTAATAGGTAACTCTGTTAAGTGATGGTAGGTCTATGTATTTTAAGCTGGATAGAGCTGATTGTTTTTCCTATTATTATTTTTCTTAAATTTTTTTAACATTTATTTATTTTTGAGAGACAGAGAGAAACAGATCATGAGCAGGAGAGGGGCAGAGAGAGAGGGAGACACAGAATCGGAAGCAGGCTCCAGACTCCGAGCTGTCAGCACAGAGCCCGACATGGGGCTCGAACCTACCCAGGTGCCCTTGTTGTTCCTATTATTAGTGTTTTCTGATATATTAATATTACAGCTATCGTGAATAAGGGTCTACTTAGGCCCAATTGTTATCAGAATTGGTTATGACTGCTTCCATTGTATACATTTATTATAATTGGTTACATTACAGCTTCTTTAGTTACAATGTCAGATGTGTTGGTAAATTTCCTCTTCCTGACGTTTCTGCCCCAAGCATTCTAACTGATCCAGTCAGTGTCACATGTTCTCAGTCACCAATTTCTTGACTCTTCCTGAGCCTGGGTCATTTTTAACTGATTACTAATTTAATTCAGGTTTTCCCTGGCTTTGACTCACTTAACACTCCGTGATTGAAATTATTTTCTGTACGTTCTTAAAACATTCTGTATTCCATAGTATTTCAAAAGTGTTTCGAAAAGGTCACGACGGAATCAAATTGAAACAAAAATGATAGAACTAAAAATGTAATGTAATACATGTTGGCAAATATGGATAATTTAAGTAATATAAAAATACAAGGCACTTTAAGGTAGGGGAACAGAACAAGGCTTTTTGCAAATTACTAAAACTGCTTTGAACACAAAGAGAATGTGATTAGTTTATTACATCGTCCTTGATGGGGAAAAATACAAATACATATAGATATTCCTCTGGGGAATCAGATCTTTTGGTGAGCAGAGTGTTTAAGGCTCTCCTTACTTCCCTATTTTGTGATGTGGGGATGGGGGCTAGCTTCATGCTGAGAAGTCAAATTGGAGGATAAAAATTCCACACCGTTGTATTCAAAGCACTATGGGATGTTTGCGCTGGGTTTTCGAAATTTTACTCCTGATCATTTTCCTTGGAGAAGTTTTGACTTTGAAAGTTCAGGCATTTTTAAGTTTTATCCATGTGCAGAGCTCATCTTCACTTTCTTAAATGTAGCCTGCAAGCTTGTTCTGTATTTATTTCACCCTTGCATAACTCAAAAGTAGCGGAACAGATTGTACTCAGATTAGGCAAAAGCAATTACTGAACCCTTAGACTAGGGCTAGTCATGGTCCCAGAAGATAATTTTGGGGAAGGCCATGCTGGCACGTAAATACAGGTTTATTAAAGGTTTTCACTGACAGCCTGGTAGCATAGCGCTTTCTAGAACCAATCCCCTCAAAAAGATCCACAGTGTCACCTCAAAAATTGGGCAACACATTTTACATTCGGCATTAACTTTGGGTTTAGCATATGCTCCTGGCCCAATGCTCATTACAAATTACAACAGCAGTGAAAATACTCAGTGATCAAGATTGTCTGGGAACTTGAACATTGACCAGGTGCTTTCGTTACCATGTTTTCTGATGGATCCTTACAAACCTGTGTCACGAATGATTTTTCCTTCTTTTTACAGAGAAGAAAACTGAGACTCATTCAATTAGTAAAATGTTGCAAGTCCACTGAGGCTCTTAAGAGGTAAGATCAGAGCTCTAATCCATTCTTCATTCATTCAACAATTGTATCAGGAAAGCTACTACGTGCCAGGCACTGAGCCCGGCAAGGGAGATGTGGCGGTGATCAGGGCAAGCAGATGTACAGTCATGAAATGTACAATCACTAAAGGACATGCGCCTGGACAATGAGCAGAAAATCATGAATATTATACTATTACAAGTCGTGACGTTCCAAAGGAAACACAGCCCTCCGAGAGGGGAACACGCAGGCACCTGGCTGAGATTAGGGGGCTTCTGTGAAGAAGATGTAATCAAATGCAAACAAGAAGGGAGGCTCCGCCGCTCACGTTTCAACATTATACTCACACCATCTTGGAGCAATGGTCTGACAATAACGCAAAGGAATTTCAACATTAAAAAATAAAGACCTCATCTGTGTCTTTATTTAAAAATTAAAAAACTATTGGATAATAGTCAAAAGTCATTTCATCTTTAACAACTCCCAGGATAATAGGCCAGCAGGTAAGTAAGCGCACAGCCTTCTTCAGAAAGCACTTCTGGATCCCGAACCCAGATGTGACAGATCTCCTCCTGAATCCGTGTAAGGCTTTGTCTACTCTCCTCTTCAGACACTTACACCTGCCTCGGGTATAATTAGTTCTGCCAAGTTATACTGGCCGCAAGGGCAGACACCGTGACGTTTTCACATTTGCATTCTCGAAGGTGTGCTGCTCCAGCATTTGATGTTTAATTGAATTGGCGGATGGAGATACATAATCCGTGCGTGGGAAAAATAGACACCTATAAGAAGCGGCAGGGTGTAGCATAAAGAGGAGAGAGGGTGGCGCTTGACTGACCTGGATTCGAGTCCTCACCCCACCCATCTGACCTTGACTTGGATTCCTTGTTTATAGAATGCAATGCGTACTACTATCTCCCTTTTAAGGCTGGTAGGCTGTTATGGAGAGAAAACACAATTCACATGAAAATGAGATGGGTTGATTCAGCAGCTCACAAAATGGTAACTACTGCTAATCACTTTCAATTCCCTTTCATTTGTTGTTACCAATCTCCTACAGCTATCTGGAGGTTCGATCAAGGAAAATTGGGGAGGGGGGCATTCTGAGTGATAGGATATTTAACATACCATGTAGAGGTTTGTGATGTATCAATGTGTATTAAGTGATAAATGTGCCAAGACATTATGCTCTATGAAGCAAACAACCACATATAGATTACATTTCACTCAGAACAATTAGCTAGTATTGCATTCTTGTCCAACTACAATTTATTCGGATACGAGTGATATGCCTGTTTCCGAGATTTTGAAGATTATTGTGGGATGTAGCTGAAAATAATTGCAAAGTAATAGGACCGCCTGGGACAGAAATCAGTTAATACCTCTCTCTGTGTGTTAAATCAGCTTTCCTTGGTTCCTATAAAGGCATCTTTAATAACCACGATCCCCGGTACGTCGTCCCGCTGGCTTTGCAGCTGAGGGGAATAAACAAACATGCCTTGCCAACCCCAGCCCTTCTCTGACCCACGGAGAGAAAAAGGTGTGGGGACCGCCCCAGGAGCAGAGGGAGAAATGTGAATTCACGCTGGCAAGCCAAAGCAGCAATGTTAGTCCCCAAAGTGCATGGAGAGAAATCAATAAAGTCAAAATCATAATAGAAAATATCCATCTTCGTTCGAGTTTCAAACTCAGCGAAGATGACGTGAGCAAGAGACACTGTAAATAAACAGAGAACATCTTCTCTGTGTCCCTTTATGGCTACGTGTGCCCTCAGAGAGAAAAAAAAAATGCTACAGACCTATTTACATTGAAATTTGAAATTTCTTCTAGTTGTTGATAAAATATCCCCACTTAAATGCCGCCTGTCTGGAATGTAGCAGACAATGGTCTGATTATCCTTACTGTGATTATTTTCAATCTCTCCCCTCTCCTCTCCAGATAACGGCTACCTGGGATTGTATTCCAGTGAAGAGGCGATGGGGTGTTTCGAGCCATCCCCTGGGCATTTCTTGGGAGTCTTTCTTGTCACTGGCTGATGGACCGTATGGCAGAGCTCTCTTCGCAGAGTGCTTTGATTTATACATTTCACACATTTGGGTGCTCTGAGCAGCCTTTGCTAGTAGATCCCACCTGGCGCTCAGCTGATAATTGCACGTTCACCTTTATGAAGTGTGGCTTTTATCCACTTGGCTGATGCAAAATCTGTCCACTTCAAGGGTGGGAAGAGTATGCTTCAAGTTCCTTTGATGCCAGTTGGGCCAAGAGATTTGAATCGAGGGTACCTGACTCATGTCTCCCTTCTTTGCAGTGACCATGGAAACAGCATTGTGGATGCTCTGCATGTGCTGCGGGCTGAATGTCTGTTGGAAATGCTCCGGGAAAGAGAACCTTTTAAAATTTTAAAACCAGAATTTTTGACACAGGCCTGACACTGGGTTTAATGAAGCTAGAAACAGCCCAGGAAAATAGAGTGCAATTGTTCCCTGACATGGCAACCACAGCGGTTCAGGCTAAAAGTGGTCGAGGTTACAAACACCTATAATGTACATCTTCAAGTGGTCAAGACCATGAATACTTTGTGATGTTCTAAGATTCAGTGCTGCCTTGGGTGTGTGTGTGTGTGTGTGTGTGTGTGTGTGTGTGAACATGCACGCCTTTACCCTTGGTGCAGCACGCCTTCCTCCCTAAATGCCCTTCCTTCCTTCCTTCTTTCCTGTCTGCTCTTCCTGACATCTCTGTCTGTCTAGAGCCTACCTAGTTTTAAGGTTCCACTGAAACATCACCTACGCCGTTACAGTTAACAGGCTCCTCAGCTGGGAGAAATCTGTTCTTCCTCTGAATCCGCAGAACACTGCGTCTCATCTCATTCTCTCCAAGGGCCCTTTCTGCCTTGTGTTTCACTTGAGTGAACATAGTTCACTCACATCCCGGTAGAAGAGTATGGTAACACCCATATTTGACACATTGCTGGCCCTCAGAAAATGAATGTTAAAGAAATATAAAACACTCATGATTATCATACTACAAATCCAAACCCTAAGGTGAATTGTGTAAGTAATAGAGATCAAGACACCAGTACCGAATGCAAATGCTCAAGGTTCTCTGATTTCCTGAGAAATCTGTGTGGGTTCTTCAAGTTTGGTAGTGCCTCAGTAGCAGAATATGTGTTTGCTGAATCACAATTAGGTCGATGAATTAGTCCAGGTGGTTTTTGTTTTCTGTAACTCTGCCTCCATCAGACAAGATACCAAAACCCAGAAAAGCAATGTCTTATCTGGAGTGGGGATTCCAAGAACAACTAAACCAAAGAGCACATGAGAAGGCCACCTGAGAAAAGGACTTCTTAATTCTTGGCAAAATAGCCATGCCTCATTGAATGTTGACTATAGAGATTTTGATAAAATGTGTTCTAATGTGTTCAAAAAACCCTCAGTTGATAACTTTACTGTATTCTGTGGAGGATACTAAACAAGCAACAAAAAAGAGGCCAGCAACCGAAAGTGGACATGTATGCAAATAATTTAATGCTTTATTGTGTTTTAGGACATCCCCATCTTTCAAAGACACCAAAAAGTCAACTTACTCCTCAACATTATTTCTACCTTACTAGCATTTACTTATTCACCACCTATGGTTCATTTTTTCTCCACTTCTTTGCTTATTGATTTATTACTGCTTTATTCATTTAAATATGGTAGCTGTGTATTGTGAGGACTTGCAAAGCACGCGTGGTCACGCTTTGAGCTATTGTATTGTCCTTTGTATGTAATGCTCCTGCCATCTTTCCCTACAAAATGGACATTTTTGTTCCTGGAATCTGAGTGTTGGAACCTATTTAAATGTCACTTAGTCCACGTTTCTCCCAGTTGGATAAGTGCCCTTTTCAGGAGGCAGACACACTCAGATCGACATGAACATGGCAGCCGCCAGTGTCAGCTGACTAAATCTCCCCATGTAACAAAAGGCAAACTCCTCTCCCGGGCAGCTTTCATTTTACAGAGCAGCGTGCTTAGTTGGTTGGCTGTGTTTTGTTGTTTTTCATTACTTATCTGTTACCTACTTTTTAAATTCAGATTTTATTTTTTCAATTTTAAAAAAAGGTTTATTTATTTGGAGAGGGAGGAGAGGGCTTGAGCAGGGGAGGGGCAGGGGGGAGAGAGAGAGAGATAGAGAGAGAGGATCCCAAGCAGGCTCCATGCTCTCAGTATGGAGCCGAATGCGTGGCTCAATCCCACCAATCGAGATCATGATCTCAACCAAAATCAAGTGTCTGAGACAGATTGAGCCACCCGGGTGCCCCAGATTTTATTTTTATAAGCAATTTTAGGTTCACAGCAAAATTGAGGGAAAGGTATGGACATGTCTCATATACTTACTGTTCGCATATATGCACAGACTCCCCGCTATCAACATCTCCCAGAAGGGTGGTATTTTTGCTAAAACTGATGAATCCACATTGACACATCCTAGTCACCAAAAGTCCATAGTTTACTTTAGTATTCTCTCATAGTGTTATACATTCTAGGGGTTTGGACAAGTATATAATGTCACATATCCACCATTATAAACCATACAGAATAGTTTCACTGTCCTCAAAATCCCCTGTGCTCTGCCTATGTATCTTTTCTTTTCTTCCCACCCCCTGGCAAGAACTGATCTTTTTACCATCTGCATAGTTTTGCCTTTTCCAAAATGTCCTATAGTTGAAATACTACAGTAGGTAATAGTACATAGTCTTATTTCACTTCGTAATATGAATTTAAGATTCTTCCATGTCTCTCCATGGCTTGATAGCTTTTAGCACGGAATAATATTTTATTCTCTGGATGTTCCACAGATTATTTATCCGCTCACCTCCCAAAGGATATCATAGCTGCTTCCAAATGTTGACAGTTATGAATAAAGCTGCTGTAAACATCCATGTGCACATTTTTGTGTGAATATGTTTTCAACTCCTGTAGGTAAATACCAAAAAGCATGATTGTATGGTGAGAGTATGATTAGTTTAGTAAGCAACCACTAGATTGTCTTCCAAAATGGCTGTACCATTTTTCTTTCCTACCAGGAATGCACGAGAGCTCCTGTTGCTCTATATCCTTACCAGTATTTGATGTGGCCAGTGGTTGGGATTTTGACCATCCTAACGTGTACCATTCTAATAGTGGATGTATAGTGGTATCTCATTCACTGTTGTTGTAACTTGCATTTCTATGATGACCTATGATATGGAGCATCTTTTCATATGTTTATTGGTCCACTGTATATATTCTTTGCTGAGGAGTTTGTTAAGGCTTTTGACCCATTTTTAAAATCAGATTTGTTTGTTTCCTTACTGTTATCCTTTAGGAGCAAACTTTATTTCCTTTTCAGGGGTGCTAATAGTATTCTAATATTTTATTTTCAAATTCCACTTGTTCATTGCTGGCATATAGGAAAGTGATTAACTTTTGTATATTAACCTTGTATCCTGCAACCCTGCTATAATTGCTTATTAGTTCCCAGAGGTTTCTTAAAAATATTTTTTAATGTTTATTTATCTTTGAGAGAGAGAGAAAGACAGAGCACAAGTGGGAGACGGGCAGAGAGAGAGGGAGACACAGAATCTGAAGCAGGCTCCAGGCTCTGAGCTGTCAGCACAGAGCCCGACGAGGGGCTGGAACCCACGAGCAGTGAGATCGTGACCTGAGCCAAAGTTGGATGATTAACCGACTGAGTCACCCAGGTGCCCCCCAGGAGCTTTTATTAATCAATTCTTTTGAAATTTCTCACAGACAGTTAAGTCATCTGTGAACAAAGACAGCTTTATGTTTTTCTTCCCATTCTGTACACATTTTATATCTATGTTTTGCCTTCTTGCATTAGCAAGGACTCTAGTACAGTATTGAGAAGGAGTGGTGAGAGGGGATCTCATTGCTTTATATCTAATCTTAGTAGGAAAACTTTGAGTTTCTCACCTATAAGTATGGTGTTAGCTGTAGGTTTATTGTAGATAGCCTTTATCAAGTTGATAAAGGTCTTCCTTACACCTAGTTTTCAGAGAGTTTTTCTTGTGAATGCTTTTTGGACTTTGCCAAATACTTTTCTGCATCTATATGGTCATATGATTTATTAATTTTTTAGCCCAATGATGTGATAGGTTACATTAACTTATTTTCAAATGTTGACTAGCCCTTCGTATCTGGGATAAATCCTACTTGATCATGGTGCATAATTTTGTTTATGTATCCTTGGATTCACTTTGTTATTTTGTTGAGGAATTTTGCATTTATTTTCATAAGAGATTTTGGTTATAGTTTTCTTATAAGGTCTGATCTAATATTTATTTTAGGATAACGCTGGACTCATAGAATGTGTTAGGAAGTGTTTCCTTCTGCTACTCTCCTCTAAAAGAGATTGTAAAGAATTGGCATAATTTTCTCCTTAAACATTTGGTAGAACCTGTTATCTATTTTTATACTGAGCTTCAATAGACCAGATTTCAGGACCCGATGTGTACTTATCTGTCTACGATTCATCTCCAGTCAGCCATTCCAAACTAAATGTCAGAGGTTCAGTTTGTGGCCTTGAAAGAGGAAAAAAAAATATGTTCTTCACAAGAATAGATCCCATGGATTTGAGCTTTTCATTATCATGTACATTCTGACGCTAAGAGTAAACCCCAGCTCACCATTTAAAACATAAGCCCTTAAATAATTATTTTAAACATTCTCTAAGCGTCAATTCCTTTGTCTGTAAAAATTCAGCTTGCGATATTTATCTTTCTCACATAATAATTTTGAAGGTCAAATAAGTTAAAGTTTATAGACGTACTATATAAGCTGCCTCTATATGAATACCTTGTGACATATAAACTTATGTGCATTCGAAATATGACCCTGAAATGGAGTTTCTAAGTGACTATATGATTCTGGAAGAAAAGAATGACTCCAGACTCTCATTTCATCTGAATACACATCACCATGAGAAATATTTGGATGCCAAATGCCATTATTAACTTGCCCCTTTGTGACACCTTTAAATATTCCAGGAACATTTGGGTATGGGAAGTTCAAGGAAAGCTACCTCAGGTGTTTTGCTGTTGGCTCATTTCCCCTCTGACTATTCTGATACTCTGGCCCTGTTTCATTTGGCCATATAACTTGTCCTCCATTTTATGGATTCTAGAATCATTTCTAGGTTGTGGTGGTGAAAAACGAATTCTCCTTTAGCTTATCGATCTGTACATAATAATTGCATCTATGGGGCTAAGAGGTACCCTTCTCATGCCCCCACACCCAGATTTTTCACTAAATTGGGGATAATCACTCACAACGAGAAACCATCTAATAGATACCTGACAGTCCTCCCCTTTTTGCTTAATTGGCCTTTACATGGGACATACTATGAAAGGTCCATGTTTTTTTGCCAGAAAACACTCCTTCCTCCACTTCAGCCTGAGAGAACAATGTATCCTGCCCCTGATCACGCATCCTTGGGAATATATCTGTCATGTAATTGAGGAGGTTGCGGCATTGGGAGACCCACGCCTTTGGCCCATGACCTTCTGTCACCTGCACAGTGAACAAAGAAGAAATCACATTATTTATTGCGGTGGCTAAATGAGGAGAGCATGTGTATAGGGTTTACTCATGTAGGATTTTTCACTGAATTAGTCTGCATTTACATCTGCACAAAAGACCTCACTCACTGATAAAGGGAAGATGCTGGAAATCTTTGTTGTCCTACAACAACTTTTTCCTGCTTTAATGAAAAGCTGTCCATTGGTTTCAGTTCTCGGGAAGGTTATTGTTTTTGATCCAACATTATCATCTCTACTTATATTTATGGAGCAACCTCATTAGTTCTGCGGCCTTGGGCAAGTCACTTAACCCCTCTGACTTTTGGTATCAAGCAGAGTTATTAATGCCTATGAACCAGGGCTGTTGTCAGGATTCCACGGAAGAATGAATGTGAAAGAGCCTCATTACTAGGAAGGGGAGGCTGCCTGCACAACCGCACACAATACCAGGGGGTAGAGGATTGACCAGGTTTTTGGGTGTTTTTTTTTTTTTTTTTTTTGGTTTGGGGTGTGTGTGTGCATATGTTTAATGCTAAATTCCAAATGAGGATCTAGGTTCAGAAAAATTAAGTAAACTCTCTAATGTTGCAGAGAAGGGAGGTTGCAAAACACAGATTTCCCCTCTGGCTATTGGACACTCATACCACATCAGACCTAATGCATCCCCTGACTCCACAACCTGACCTTACCCTGGAATCTCATATTAACTCCCAATACGCTACAAAAAAAAAAAAATCAGACACTCAAAAGAGCAAACAGAAGACTCCATTTGGAATCTACGCAAACTGACCTAGAACTGACAATGCTCACTTTGGAGTAGAACCAGTGGGGAGCCAGAGTAGTTACATCCCTGTCGGGTGAGACTAAACTACTCAGTTGTTAGAAAATTTTTTTAAGACACTGGTTAAACACAGCCATTATAAAAAACTAAATTATATAAACATAACGGATTAAATTATAGTAAAAACAAAGTCAATTAATACTCAAAACTTATGACTTCCGAATTTTGTTTTTACTACATTTTACTATTCTCGACTTTCTTGGGCGTCCTGTGTCTATATGGGAGGCATACTGTATCACAGTCACTTACTCTGCATATAGCAGAAGTCATGACATGTCCCTTCTAATATTAGGGTATCAAAGACTCCAGCCTGTATCCTTTAGATCACTCACTCTGGGGAAGCCACCTGCCATGTCGTCAGGACATTCAGACAGCCTATGGAGAGCCCGCGTGGCAAGGAAATGAGGTCTCTAGACTGCAGCCAGAGAGCAACTGAGGCCTGCCAATAACCACATGAGTTTGGACGTGTTCAAATGACTGCGGTCCCAGCTAACAGCTTCACTGCGGCCTCATGAAAGACTTTGAACCAATACCAGCCAGTTAATCTGCTCCCAGCATCTGAGAACTACTGCAGTAGCCAAGCATCTAAATATTCTTCAGTTTGATGCCTGGTTTTAGAGGAGTTTATGCAGAGTCCAGGAAACTTCTATTTTTCCCGAAACATCACAAAGTTGTGGACAAACCCGAAATTATGCCCACGCTTAATAGATCTATTTCCCCTTTCCTAGTTAGTAGACCCATGCAAAGGCAATTAACTCTGCTATCTGAACCTATTTAATTTGAGAGAAATTTATTTATTTTAAGTATGAATTTAGACATGAAATAACAGAGCCTGTTTGACAATCTTTATTTTTTCTCTTTGAGTATGAATTGTCAACATACAGAATTAAATCAGGGTTATCTGAGAAAGTCTCTGGAAGGCCTAGGCAAGGTCTGAGTAGTTTCTTCTTAATAAAAGTAAAAACTATGGAGGTGTCCTTTTTTGAGTAAGAGAGGAATGGTGGCCAGGCAAATTAAGAATAGTGGTCAAGGGGGCCCCTGGGGGGTCTCAGTCGGTTAGGTGTCCGACTCTTGGTTTCTGCTCAGATCATGATCTCACAGTTTCTGAGTTCAAGCCCCATGAAGGGCTCTGCTTTGGGAGTGTGAAGCCTGCTTGCATATTCGCTTTCTCCCTCTCTCTGTCCCTCCCCCACTCAGGCTGTCTGTCTCTCTCAAACAAATAAAACTTAAAAAAAACAAAGGATGGTTGCCAATGTAGACAAGATTAAGTCATAAATATCTGAGGATAAGGAATATTTATAACTAACATTGTAAAAACATATGCAATAAACAATGATTATTAAGAACTAAACTTTTAAAAAATAACAAATAATATTTCAATGGCTTAAGGGTATGAAGGAGGCACAGAGAATTAAAAAGATATTTTGGGGTCAAGGAAGAAACTTTATAAATCTTGCCACAAAATAACTTACAAATAGATAATAAATTTACAGTTTTAAATATAGTTTTATTTATTTATTTATTTTTAAAATTTTTAATGTTTTATTTTGTTTTTGAGAGAGAGAGAAACAGTGTGAGCAGGGGAGGGTCAGAGAGAGAGGGAGACACAGAATCCGAAGACAGGCTCCAGGCTCTGAGCTGTCAGCCCAGAGCACAACACAGGGCTCGAACTCATGAATCGCGAATCATGACCTGAGCTGAAGTTAGACGCTCAACCGACTGAGCCACCCAGGCGCCCCTAAATATAGTTTTAAAATGTAATTGTCAGTATGTTAGATAAACTAATACATATGTCATATTAAATCAATCTTTATAAACTGAAATAGTTTTATGAACAAACAGAAATTGATGCCCATTATCTTGTATACATATTCAAATTTCTGTATAACTATTAAACTGGAATAGGCATGAGTTTATAGTAATCGTTACCCTTTTTTTAAGTTTATTTGTTTATTTTGAGAGAGAGAGAGAGAGAGAGAGAGATGCAAGCATGGATATGGCAGAGAGAGAAGGAGAGACAGAGAATCGATCCCATCCCATGCAGGCTTCTCACAGTCAGCACAGAGCCTGACATGGGACTCGAACTCACAAACCATGAGATGGTGATGTGAGCCAAAATTAAGAGTCTGTTCACTTAACCAACTGAGGCACCCAGGTGCCGCCTATAATAATTATTATCTTTGACCAAATTTTGCTTTCTCCAGACACAGGGAAAATGAAAAGACAGAAATCCAATAGCTGTTCAGCTATTATATAAAATGACCACTTACTTCACATGTTTTTATAGTTTGCAGCTATTTAAGAGATAAAGTATATAGGGGTGTCTTAGTGGTTCAGTTGGTTAAGTGTCCAGACTCTTAATTTCAGCTCAGGTCATGATCTTACCATTCCTGAGTTCGAGTCCCACGTCAGGCTCTGTGCTGACAGTGCAGAACCTGTTTGGGATTCTCTGTCTCTTCCTTTCTCTCTGCCTCTCCTCTGCTTGTGCGCACTCTCTTTCTCCTCTCTCGGAAATAAACATTTAAAAAAAATAAAAGTATGTTAATATATGCTTAGTAAATAGTGTTTTGTGTCTGTTTTGTACATCAAAGTTGTCCAGGCATCCAAAGATAATTTATTACTTAATTATGCTGAAAATGAAAGAAATAATCTATCCTTCCGTGGGACAACCTCTTGCTTTCAGGCATGCACATCAAAATTTGCAACATTTTGGAAAATATGAAAAAGATGTACGGAACATTTAAATGCCCCAAAAGTTGCCAAATGAGATCATTTCCTGAATTGAAGGACTATGCCAAAAGCATAAGATTCTGAACAAGAGAGTTCTTGAGTCATTGGTTATGCTGTGGTTTTATAGCAGAAGAAAAGCTCAGGCAGGCCCAGATACAGTTACTAAAATAAGTCCAAGACTTACAGTTTTTCTCCCTGGATCTGTCTTTTGTGCTGTTGTTTCCTGTTGTGTGTTTGTGTGTGTGTGTGTGTGTGTGTGTACATGGAGGGATTTCCTACACGACATCATTTTACCTCTCTTATTTTTAGGAAGTGATAATTTCTTAAAACAATTTCAAGGGGGTATAAGAAATTATAGTGAGACAGTATTCCAACCTAGGAGACATTTTGTTTTTCATGCATATTCATGCATGGGAGTTATTTCAGAATTTTCATTTTTCCCAGCCAACGGAGATGATGGTGGCAAGGTTATTTTCTAGGCAAAGCCTCTCTCTTTCTTCTGGCCCACAGACAGACTGCTTCCTTCAAATTTAGCTCATCTGTGGAAAACTTTATTCGGCCCTCGTCTTCTGATTGAAAGAATTTAAGTAGGAAAGCTCTTTCCTGGGCTCTATTCACCTCATTTCCACTCTTGGGAAGGAGAGATTTCTCTTTGGCATGCCCATATGTTCCACACCTCTAGAATTATTAGCTGTTGGTTCATCCTAAACCCTACAACCACAGATATGTATTCAAAAGTTCCTCCTCCTATCCCTCTGTTCAGTTTCAATGACCTTGGGCAGTCGTTCCTCTTACTTTGTGGATCATGTTCTCAGTTTTCTCCACGTTCACTGAATACACATTTACATTTTTATTTCTTATTCCCCTTGACACTTTGAGAGCATTTCTCAAATAATGTTTTAGGTGTGTTTGTTTGTTTGTTTATTTATTTTGAGAGAGACAGGCAGGGCCAGCTGGGGAGGAGCAGAGAGAGAGGGAGACAGGGAATCCCAAGCAGGTTCTGTACTGACGGTGCAGAGCCCAATGCAGGCCTCGATCCCACAAATGGTGAGATCATGACCTGAGCTGAAACCAAGAGTCAGATGCTTAACTCACTGAGCCACTCAGGTGCCCCGAGAGCATTTCTCAAAAGAGAAGGGGCAAATGAATTCTGCCATTATTTTCAAATGAGACGCACAGATAATTGTAGAGTACACTTAATTGGATGACTAATCCAGGTCCTTCCTTAGATTATAATTCCACTTACCTTTTAGAGTTTAAAAAAAGTTGATACGGCCAAAGCATTTACAACAGTGGAGGAAACAATGGTGCTAATACAGAAATCTGGGATTCAGTTCATTTCTCTTTTCTCTTATAAGCAAACCTCAGCAGGTATAACCATTTACCAGGTTTAATAATATTGGTACTAGAAGAAGCAAACAGAGGCACTCATCAGCTGTGACTCTTCCATTACCTACCCTGCCTCAAAATTATTTTCAGCATAATTTTAATATTCACAGACTAGTTCTCCAATGAGCCTAAATTTTACTCCAAATGCATAAGGAATAAATTAGGTCTCTTCCTTGAATTTGCGTCCAGGATTTTTTGAAGGGCTTCTGGTACTGGGATTCATTTACAGCATGGAATAAAGTTCTATGATTCATTTAAAAAGAGAGAGAGAGATCATGAGAGTTGGAAAAAAAAAGTGTGAAAAATTAAATTCCATATAAAAATAGCTGCACTTTTAAAACATAACAAGGAAGGGAAATTAAAAACCAACACGTCTAGATATTTGCAGGGTTTTTTCCCCCCTTTGGCTTAAATTATTCCACCAACAGTATTTAATCCAACATTAAATAGCAGTTCTAGACAATCTTCTCTACCTCTTTTTGGGATGACTCAAAGATCCTCAGTAAAAATATTCCTGGCCAGGGGCACCTGGGTGGCTCAGTGGATTGAATGACTGAGTTCAGCTCGGGTCATGATCTCACAGTCCATGAGTTTGAGCCCCGCATCAGGCTCTGTGCTGACAGCTCAGAGCCTGGAGCCTGCTTCAGATTCTGTATCTCCCTCTCTCTCTCTCTGCCCTTCCCCAGCTTGCACTCTCCCTTTCTCTTTAAAATAAATAACATTAAAAAAAAGAACCTCTGACTGTCTAAATATATATACATATATTTGGCCAAAAGATTCTCAAATTGATGATGTTGTAAACCAAGTCTCATGATGATGTAAGACAAACAAAAGAAGCTTTTTTGTTTGGTTTGATCATCTGCTTATGTGCTCACCTTCTGGTTCCAAGACTAATGTATAGGAATTTTAATAAACCAGTGAAAGTGTGAGAGGGAAAAGAGTCACTTCCAGTGACAAATGGTCCTGGTTTCTCCTGCAGAGATTGTCTCAGAAATGACATTTTCGCTGAAGCCCAGGCTGTTCCAAGAGGGTGGGGCCACAACTTCCTCCACAGGCTGCATTGAGGAAACAAATATGCAGAGAAACCTTTACCAGTAGATACAGGCGACAGGAACCAGTAGAATACCAGACAGGCAGAGAGGCATGGCAGTCAGTGAGTGCCAGACCTTGCCAGGAGCCCTCCTGGGTCCAATGGTTAATGTCAAGAAAATTCTATGTAGCTCAAGAGGTTTCTGAGACCAGGGAGAACTGAGCTAGGTGTTGCTAAAATAAAATAAAAGGACAGGCTTGAAAATCCCCCAAGTGGATCTAACCATTTAAGCCATGTAAACACAACCAGATCTGCCTTATTTCATGACCATAAGCCAAACTTAACTTAGGTTATTTCTTACAAATGCTTCTCATAATCATGAAAGAAGCACCACCTTTCTAAAATGGTGTAAGATAATAACTTTTAACCAATGCCCTGCTGTCTGGAGACCCCCATTGTAATAACTAATCATGTAAAGGTTAAATGCCTTCCTCATTTTCACTTTATGAGCCATCCTGTGGTATTCTGGGCTTCATATCAGTTTTGGATCTGTCATTTTTTTGTTTTTTTGTTTTTTTGCTTTGCTTTGTTTTGTTTTGTTTTGTTTTTTTGCATGTCCCAGTGGTGCGATTCTCACTTCCCCCTAGACTCCTTCTGTGGAGTGAACTAAAGTTCTCCTCTCTAGGAGTGTTATTCTTTGGGACCCAAATGTGCATTTGGGGCTCCCTGGGAGTCTTCCAGAAGCTCGGAATTTTTTTAATTTTTAAAAATTTTAATTTCGGAATGGTTAACTTACAGTGTTATACTGGTTTCAGCTATACAATATGGAGATTCAACAACTCTATACCTTATTTGGTGTTCATTATGACAAGTATACTCTTTAATTTCTATCACCTACTTCACTCACCACCACCCTCCGCCCCGTCTCTTCTCTCGTAACCATCAGATTGCTTTCGGTAGTTAAGAGTCTGTTTCTTGGTTTGTCTCTTTTTTCCTTTGCTCATTTGTTTTATTTCTTAAATTCTACATATGAGTGGTATCATATGGTAATTTCTTTCTCTGACTGACTTATTTCACTTAACATTGTACTCTCTAACTCCAGGCATGCCATTGCAAATGGCAAGATTTCATTCTTCTTAAAGGCTTAATAATATTCCATTGTGTATATATACCTCTTCTTTATCCATTCAGTAATAGATGGACTCTTAGGCTGCTTCCACAATTTGACTACTGTAAATAATGCTGCTATAAACATAAGGGTGCATATATCCTTTTGAATTAATGTTTTTGTATTCTTTGGATAAATACCCAGTAGTGCCATTGCTGGATCATAGCGTAGTTCTATTCTCAACTTTCTGAGGAACTTTCATACTGCTTTCCACAGTAGCCGCACCAGTTTGTCTTCCCACCATTAGTTCATGAGTGTTCCTTTTCATCCACATCCTCACCAATACCTGCTACTTCTTGTGTTTTAGATTTTAGCCTTAATGACAGGTGGGAGGTGACATGTCAGTGTGGTTTTCAGTTTGGGATCTGAAGACTTGCAGCTCATGAACTATTCTTTTGTGCACAGTAAACTCTTATTAAATACTGCTTTACTGATCTGGTTTTAACTATTACTGCTTCTGGATTTTTGACAATTTGGATACTTTAAATTTTTTCTAATGTTTATTTATTTTTGAGAGAGAGAGAGACAGTGTGAGCAGGGAGGGCCAGAGAGAGAAGGAGACAGAGAATCCGAAGCAGACTCCAGGCTCTGAGCTGTCAGCACAGAGCCTGATGTGGAGTTCAAACTCGACAACCGCGAGATCATGACCTGAGTCAAAGTCAAATACTTAACTGAATGAGCCATCCAGGAGCCCTGATAGTTTGGACACTTTAAAGCCAGTCTAACTAAAGGTCTGCCCCTAGAGGCAAGTAGCCAGTGGGAAAGACTAGCTTCAAGATTGGGAGCTTGTATCTTAAGAAAGAAGAAAAATGTACAAAAGGATCAAGAGGTATTTGAATATATCCCACGCAACGGCCCAAAAAGCTGAGGCAAAGGCACTATTGATTAGAAAATGGATCCTTGTCCTAGAACAATGGGTCTCTGGTCTGAGTCCTCAATTTTTTCTGGTAAGAACCAAAAAAGAGAAGTATGGATAAAGAAAGGAACGAATACCCAGCAGTGGTCTCTGTCTCTGAGAAGAAGGTAGAGACACTTAAGTAAACCACTTGTGAATGATGTATGCAAAGACCATACACATATAGGTAACCATTAACATAGGCACTTATGAGCAAGGACGTAAATATATGTGTGCATTTATGCTTATTTATACCTCTCCCCTTAGTCATCATGGGCCCTTTAAGGTTTCCAGGGTAACATAATCAAGGTAAGACTAGTCTGTCTAGCTAGCTCAAAGAGAAATATTTTAGGGAGATGTATACATTGTACTGAGTTTTTCCCAGTCCCTAAAAATTCATTTCTTCTCCTTCATTGTAACAATGGGATTCTTATCAAAAGATGTTTAAAGGGGTACCTGGGTGGCTCAGTTGGTTAAGCATCTGACTCTTGATTTTGGCTCAGGTCATGATCTTTTGGGTTCATGAGTTGGAGCCCTACATGGGACTCTGCACTGATAGTGCAGAGCCTGTTTGGGATTCTCTTTCTTTCTCTCGCTCTGCCTCTCCCCCATTCGCTCAAGTGCACTCTCTCTCTCTCTCTGAAAAATAAATAAAAAAATTAAAAAAAAAATAAGATGTTTAAAAAGGCAGGGGCACCTTGGTGGCTCAGTCAGTTAAGCGTGGGACTTCGGCTCAGGTCATAATCTCACCGTTCGGGGATTCAAGCCCCACATCAGGGTCTCTGCTGTCAGTGTGGAGCCCACTTCAGATCCTGTCTCCCCCTCTCTCTGCCTGTCCCCAGCTCACGCATGCTCGCTCACTCTCTGTCTCTCTCTCTCAAAAATAAACATTAAAAAAAGGCAGTATTTCTTTTTGGAGATCTCTCTGGAATACTTTGGCATCTTTTGGTGAAATTTGGCATCTTCCAAATAATACAGAACAATCTTTCAGATAGGTTGGTGACTCAGAACATCTCAATTCATGAAAAAATCTTCTATAAGAGCATCGTGTGAAGAATTCTGGCACTAATGAATAGTATCCCAATCACAGAAAAGAATATAAAGCCTTATGTTACAATGAAGCACACAAATATAATGCAAAATGACAGTTTGATAAAATAAGGATAAAATTCAACGTGCTCAGGTAACACAGGAATCCAGAGAGCTTGCTCGGGTCCACAGGGCATCCCTCCCTGCTGAGCTAAAGAGCAGACTGGGACCAAGAAGCTGAGTGTGCCTCAGCCACGCTTGTGTTCCCAGGGCCACCCTGGTAACTGCCTGTGAAAATACAATTTAGAAGATGCCATTTGACTGTCCTCGGAAAGACATCATTAGTTAATGAAAGTGTAGCTATTTAAGCACCTGTAATAAGTAATGGGAATTTCAATTCCACTGATAAAAGGATATTATTTATAATGAGCCTCGCCACCAGATGAGTTCTGAATGTGGAAGGCTAACCGTTACTTCGGGACTCAGAACATTACCATATAGTCTGCAGTCAAATGCTCTGCCACTGAGCTATACCCCCATTACCATATAGTCTGAAGCTGCACATGCTGAATTGCAAGAAGAACCAGGATATGGAGAAAGCATCGGAGCTAATGAGCCCAGCCTGCAGGAATATTAGCCTCTGAATTCTTCTTGCTTTGTTGGGGCAGACAGAGCAGAAGGGAAACTAGTTCAGAAGGGGAAGTCTTTTTCCATATTAATATAATATTCAAAGGGGCAATCCAATGTTTTTTTTAAATATTGCTAGAATGCTCTGTATTTTCCTTCTAGAAAATGTCAGCAACAACTGTACTTCTTAGAGAACTCATTCAATGATGTAAAATGGCTAGGATCCGGGCTCCTTGGCCCTACTAACAGTATTAGAACATTCTCTTTCTTCTGCCAGCAAAATCCAGCTTGAAGTTTGAGATCTTCCTGTACCTTCCGCTACCTTCAGTTCTTAGAGTACTACTCCCCCTTGAAGATTTAGCTCCAGGATTGTAGCCATATCCATTACCCTCTGTCTGCCATGATCCTTGGTGTGGCCAGTCTTCACATAGTATTCCCAGCAGTTTTTTGCTTCCTTGACCTCCTCTCCTCAAATGAACTTATCCTCCCCTTTAACTAAGTCCTGGCCATGCCTAAATCTATTCATTGCCAGTGATTAAAACCCTCCTGGATCTCAAGCTTAAGCTACTATCTTTCCAGTTCACTTAATTCAGTACCCAACAACAAACATTCCTGAACCCCACAGACACTCGTGAATCTTTCATTACTGATCATATCACCTTTTTTTCTGACCCTTCCTTTCTCAGACTTTCAAATACTTCCTATTACTATATAGACTCAATTTTACATCATCAAGTAACTTTTTTCTTTATTTTATTATACTCATTTGGAAAGCCAGTAACCTTAATGAAATGCAATGCATACCAATCTTATGCATCCACTCCCGTAGCTATATATGGTGGTAGGAAAAAAATACACATCTGTGCATACTGGTCTTAACCACTAAAGTGCATATCTCTCCCACTGATTTTTATTTGCTCCCAATTGCTGAAATGTCTTCCTCCCCATTCTCATGCTCAGATGATGACCTTGCTCCTTCGCTGACAAAATGTAACCAACGAAAAGAAGCTTTTTGCAAGACCCATGGCCACACCTGCCCACCAACCTCCGTGCCCATAAATCTGCCTCCCTTCCCATTACTGTGGATGGGTTGGCTGTGCTCCTTCTTTAACCCACCCCTTGCCTGTACACAAGAACGCACTTCCTACCAAGCTCTTAGGAGCATCACTCCCCACCCTCCCCTCACCCCTTGCCACATCAAACTTTCCTTTTCTATGGCTTCATTCCAATCAGCCTACAAATACATTGGCTCTTTGGCTTTTTTCTGCATAAAAATTTTATCTCTTGACCCTATTTAACTCTACTTACTGTCTCATTTCCCTGCAATATGTTATGACAAAATGCCTCAAGTCTTCTATACTTACCTTCTCTGACTTGACACCCTCTTACATCATCTCAAGTCAGTCTTTTGTCCCCACTCCCCCACCACCATGCTCTGCTGAGTATCATGTTGGACCTCCATGTTGGTAAGTCTTATGATCAATTCCCATTCTTCATTATACAATATAGTAAGTGACTATGTGCCCTGTTTTGCTTGGGGCAATCAAATTTTTGTACCTGTTGTCCTCCTATAGGTATTAATGGTGCGAATATCCATGTTTAAAAGTGTTTCAGTCTCTGAAAAGAGAAGAAAAGCAAGGAGTCCACCAAGGTTTTAGAAGAGGTGGACATGGGGCGCCTGGGTGGCTCAATCGGTTAAGCATCTGACTTTGACTCAGGTCATGATCTCACAGTTTGTGGACTTGAGCCCCGCATCGGGTTCTGTGCTGACAGCTCAGGGCCTGGAGCCTGCTTCGGATTCTGCGTCACCTCTCTCTCTGCCCCTCCCCCACTCATGCTCTGTCTCTCTCCGTCTCAAAAATAAATAAATTATATAAAAAATTTTTTTAAAAAAAGAAGTAGACTTGTGAAGGCCTTCAGTTATGGTTCACAATACTTTCCAAGCTTGCTTTAAAACAATTCTATGAAATTTTGTATCTTGCAGAACAGGTATATTAATAAGTATGATTGCAGAAAGTACTAGATCCCAGTGGCTACTGAGAAACCATGCCATCTTGGGCATTCATTTAATTTAGATCTCTTGGCCTTCATTGTTTCATTTTAAAAGTAATTTAATATATGTGTATAAACCATCAACTCTTTGGGCCTGGCAGTGTTCTAGATATAGCAGACATAGCACCGAATGAAGTTTTTGCACTTATGGAGCTCGGATTCTAGCAGGGGATAAAAAAAAAAAAAATAAGTCAGCACACAAATATTAGGTCAAACAGTGGTGAAAACTATAATAGAAATAAATCATGGAAGGGGCTATAGTGATAGGGGAGGCAAAAAAATAGTTATAAATGGACCTGACAAATGTGACAGTCAGTGGGATAGATAGGCAAATGCATTTGGGCCGGTGGACAGCCAATGCAAAAGTCCAAAGGCAGAAACATTGAAAGGGAGCAAAGTCTGCCACCCAAAGTATGCCTCTTTGGCATAAGGATTATCTTTCTTGAGCTGGTTATTCAAAACAAGCAAACAAGCAAGAAGCCTAGCAGATACAGGAGAAGCTCTGAAAACTGATTAGGAGTTACTCTTGTAGGAGACATTTACATTTATAAAGGAAATCTTCATTTGTGAGGGTGTCCCCCTCTCTGTACCAGGAAGAGAAGGATGACCTTAAATCTCTAGAACTCTTCTCACTGCAGAGGTTTAAATTTGCATAACAACCTGACCCTTGTTTTCTGTGCTTCTGGTACCTCCCATAACTGGACTCCCAGCACCCCCAACATCTTTTGTCTTTAGGTGAAGATGGTATTTAAGGGGATGGGTTGGGCCATTTTGAAGAACTGCTTGGTTTTTCTGGGAATCTCCGAGGTATAAGGAAGTGTACATGTTATTAAACTTCTCTTTGTTTTTCTCCTGTTTTTCTCTGTTTTTGAACCTGTCTTTTATTATACAGGTTCTCCGCCAAGAACCTAGAAGGGTAGAAGGAAAATTATTTTTCCTCCCCTACAGCATGCTTTGTAGTGTAGTTGGGACAGCAAAGAGGACAAGTATGATTGGAGCCTAGTGAGAAATAGGTCAAGTGGAAGAAGATGGAGACAGAAGAGAAAGTCAAGCACCAGTGGAACCCTCAGGGCAAGGGAAGGCTTTGGGATTGAACCCTTCAGATAAGGTATATCAGGGGATTATTCTGGACAATAAATAAACCACAGAGGGAGGGAATAACTATCTGGCACATTCTAGTTTTTATCCAGGTTAGAAGTAATGGTGGCTTGAAGAACAATGATAAGGTAGAATTTGTCATAAATGGTACGATTCTGAATATATTGACTATTAAATTTAATGTATGTTCTGTTGACCAAGAAGTAATTCAGTGAAAATTTAAGCAACCAATCATTTATTTGGGCAATTAGAATTGCAATTCAGGGGACACTGATTCAATTAGAAATCTAACTCGTGTTTCCAAGAAGATGAAGATGGGGCAGGGTTATAAAAAGGAAATATTATAGGGGTAGTTCTCAGTCTGTTATTTAAAATGGAGATTGAAACAAGGTTAACTGAGATTGGCTGGGTTAAATGCAAATTATGGATTGAAACACATCCAATCAAGTTGAATCATTTCTAAGTGAAGAATGTAAACAATTCATGTGTCTTGGTGAGGGAGGGTTACATCCAGGCTTAAATGGGCCTTGCAGGTGGCAGAAAGTTCATAGTTCTACTGATGAGGACGGGCATATATTTCTTCTTTTATTTTAACCTATTTTAAAGGAGACTCTTTTAGCTGGGTTTCCTTGCTCCATTTTTGAAATCTTCATTTACAGTTATGAGAGAACATGAGAAGACAACTTTTTTAGTCTGAGTAACTGTTCAATTTGCTAAAATGGAGACTTTTGAGGAAAGAGAAGGTTGCAGACTAGGGCTTGGGAAAATTTATATATATAAATTTAACACGAGTCCAAATTTGATTCCCTTAAATATTTATTCATTGGTCATTATTCAGTCTTATGAAATCATGCAAAAAGTTCACCTAAGAGCCTTTAGAACACACAAAGACAGTAATTACTTCTGATATGAGGCTTCTCTGTCCTGTGTTAAATATTCTCATCTTAAAATGACTCACTCCATACTCTGTAATTGGTTTTCTAGACCCTCTACCACTTTTCTTTTCCTAAAAATACACTGATAGTTAGCAATACAATTTACAAAGCATATATCTTGAAATAAGACAAACACAGTCCTTCTTATCATTTATTTTAAACTAAAAGTAAAATGGAGATCCATAAATAGCAATGTGATTCCATGTCTGTCCATGGAAGATAGGCTTATAGTATTTAAAATAAAATTTTAAAAAATAAAAGTAAAATTTCTATAGATACAACACTTTTTCATTTAATTTGAGATGTGTACTTTGAGCTGTAACTGAGTGAAATCCTTCAGCTACTGATACTCTGGTCAATGCTGCTAAAAATTATTCTAATCAGTAGAATTTATAAGTGGAGGTTTGTTTTTCTTTTCCCCTGAATCTGCCAAACCAACTTAAGTCCTCTGCCCTAATTTTTCATGAAGGTTAATGGAATGAACCTTCCAATTATGAAAAAAATAAATACAGTTTTGAATGTTAGTAAAGGATAAAAAAACAATAACTTGTGTGAGAAAGCAACGATGAGAAGAGGTAGAAGTACTACATTTAGTTGTCTAAATTAAAAACAAATTACTGTGGTTTTCTGTAAAAAAACATTTCTTATAACATCAAGAATAGGGAACACAGTAGAAGTTCTGCACTTTGACATTGGTAAAATGCCTGCCAAAGTATGTCATGAAATATGACCCAGAAAATTAGTTTAAATTGCCTTGCAAAAGGAGTTGGTAGCATGGACTAGAAATTAGCTAAATCATGAAAAAAATCAATGATCATTACAACTGTGACCTCTCTATGCTTCAGGTCCCTGTGTGTAGTTAACCTTCTTATTAGAGATGTTTTTATCATTGGAATCTGCAAATGCAATGAGTTAGGAAGTGAAGTGTCAGATCCATGCTGGTGGTCAGAGGAGTTGCACGTTAAAGTTGACTACAAGTTATCTGACAGTCTTTCCATCAAGTTGTGCCCTTTATGGCCCCTCCCTTAGAAAAAGAACTGTGGCTGCTTTGATCAGTAGAATACAGAAGGGACCTTATGACAATTTCTTGCCCCTGGACTAAAATCTCCACTTCTTCTTTTTTTTTTTTTTTAAGTTTTATTTATTTATTTTGAGAGAGAGAGAAAGAGAGTGCATGTGTGTGAACATGAACAGGGAAGGGGCAGAGAGAGAGGGAGGCAGCCAATCCCAAACAGGCTCCATGCTGTCAGTGCAGAGTTCAATGTGGGGCTTGAGCTCACAACACTGTGAGATCATGACCTGAGCCTAAACCAAGAGTCAGACACTTAACTGACTGAGCCACCCAAGTGGCCCAAAATCTACTTCTATGTCCCTTTTGTTTGGTCCCTCTGGGATCTCAGCCCTTTGACTGTGAGAAATCCAAAATTCACAAAGAAGGTATATATAGGTTTTCCAGGTGAAAGACTAGCTGAGCTACCAGCTGTCAACAAAAACCAACTGTCAGTCTTGTGGAGAAACCATCCAGCTCAATGGAGTCTTCGCGTGATTCCAGCTTCTGCCACTATTTGAAGATAACTGTATGAGACCCCAAGCAAGAATACCCCCAGCTGATTCCTGCAACCCACAGAACTATAAGAGATCATGATAAATTTGGGGAGTAAGCATGGTTATTACACAGCAATAGAATAGATAACTGCAACAACCTTTAAATAATGACAAATGTAGAATTTAAAACATAAAGCTATAATCCTCTGTAAAAGATGTTCATGGAGCATCTGGGTGGCTCAGTTGGTTAAGCATCCAACTTGGGCTCAGGTCATGATCTCACCATTCATGAGTTCAAGCCCCCCATTGGGCTGTCTGCTCTCGGCACAGAGCATACTTCAGATTCTTTATCTCCCTCTCTCTTTGCCCCTCCCCCACTTGCTCTCTCTTTCTCTCTCTTTCTCAAAAATAAAATAAATACTAAAAAAGAGATATTCTCATTGATTTATGTTGGAAAGCATTTGAAGATGCATGGACTGGATACTGAGATAGTATCTACAAGTAAATGTAATCCCTACCCCTCAAAAAAAATCTACCATAAATTCATTTTTTAAAATTTCCCCTTGAATTAACAACATAAGAAATAACAGGCATTGACAAGGATGCAAAGAAAGGGGAACCCTCTTTTACTGTTGGTGGGAATGCAAACTGGTGCAGACACTCTGGAAAACAGTATGGAGGGTCCGCAAAAAAAAAAAAAAAAAAAAAAAACCTAAAAATAGAACCTCCCTACGATCCAACAAACACTATTAGGTATTTACCCAAAGGATAAAAAATACAGATTTGAAGGGGTAGGTGCATCCCAGTGTTTATAGCAGCATTATCAACAATAAACAAACTATGGAGAGAGCCCAAATGTCCATCAATTGATGAATGGATAAAGATGTGGAATACATACCCAAGGGAATATTATTCACCCATCAAAAGGAATGAAATCTTGCCATTTGCAAAGACATGGATGGAGCTAGAATATATTATAAGTGAAATAAGTCAAAAAAAAGAAAGAAATATATGATTTCACTCATAGGTGAGATTTAAGAAATAAAACAGATGAACATAGGGAAGGGGGAAAGAGAAGAGAGGGAAACAAACAAGAGACTCTTAATGATAGAGAACAAACTGAAGGCTGATGGAGGGAGATGGGTAGGAGATGGGCTAGATGGGTGATGGGTACTAAGGAGGGCTCTTGTTGGGATGAGCACTGGGTGTTATATGTAAGTGATATATCACTAAACTCTACTCCTGAAGCCATTATTGCAGGGTATGTTAACTAAAATTTAAATTTAATAAAGTGGTAAAAAAAAATTCCCTTTGAAGCCAGTGGAAGAGTAAAAAATTTTGCTATATCCACTTTATTATATAGTCTTAATTACATAAATATTTGATTAGCGCACCTGGGTGGCCTCATTGTTTATGCATCTGACTCGAAAGCAGCTCAGATCTTGATCTCATGGTCATGAGATCAAGCCCCACTTTGGGCTCCATGCTGGATGTAGAACCTAATTGGGATTCTCTCTCCCTCTCTCTGCTCCTGCCCCACTCTCATGCACACATTCTCTCTCTCTCTCTCTCTCACAATAAATAAACATTTTTTAAAAGATAAATATTTGGTTATATTTTAATAATATCTGAGAAGGCTAATCAAATTTGTTTTACTTTTATTACTGACTAGTTTTAGATGATAGCATTATTCAGATCTCAGATTATAAGTTTCATAGCCATACTGGGGGTAAGCTAGATTTAAAGTTAAAGTATTCTAAAACAAACCAAAATTTCCTCTGTGGGGGGGGGGGGGACGTGTTCATCATTTTAAAGAGTATGTGATATATGTGAAATAGTAGCCAACAGTGGAATGGATAGTCTTTTTAGCCCTTAGTAGGCACTCAACAAATACCTGTTAATCAACTGATTGATGGCCTGGCCTACATCTAGAGCTCCTGTGTCATGAAGACAGACAACTTTGTGCATCTATGACTGTATCCTGCATTCAAGGAAGTGCTCCAGGCCACAAGGCAAACACATTTATATAAATCAACACCTCTTAAGTCTTTCCTTCATCAATCTTTATCTAGTTCTCTGACAGTTCATGTCATAGTATGAAACGTCCCAGTACAATCTGGGTCTGGATTTTAGACACAGTAATTGATTTAAGACTATCTCCAATTCCTTGAAGAGAGAGGAGGAAGAAAGAGAATTGAGTTGAGTTGTTTGTTTTTTTTCCTCAGTACCCATCGCAAGCACACATAGAAATTAAAATGCTGACATGTAAGCACCTCATCCTGCTTTAAGGACTAATTTAGCTTTTCTCTTTGCAGAATCTTTTTAATAAATAAAATAAGTGACGAGAGCAACCAGACACTTCAAGTAGTGTGAACTCTGAAATTGCCACCTTTAAAAAAACACACACACAAAATAAGAAACCTCTTTCTGCTCTAGAACTGTGATCAGCTCGTACGTTTCATCACTAACTCCAACTGGGACTTGTGCCAACATTGCAAATTGCCACCTTATCAAGACTGCTTACCCTCTTTCTGTGTATGCCTTTTTGCCTACAAAAAGGATGAATATGAAGGAAAAGAGAGCAGGTTTGTACAGAAAGTCTGGTGAGAAAGATGAGGAAGGGTGTGATGTAAGAAGGTCAGAAATAGATGTCTTCTTGTGGTTCCCTGCCTTTTGGTATGTGAGGGAGATATTCTTAGTGTTTCCATCAGAGTAAAGAGGACTTAAATAAAATTTAAATGAAAGAGAGGGGGAATTTCCCTTGCTGAAGTTTCCTATATCCCTGAATATTCAACCTGAGGGAAAGGAAAAGATTCTCGCCCCACTTTCTGTAAATACCCTATTCTCCCAGTTGGTTTGAACTGCTACTTGCCCCGAACTTGTGCATGTGTGACTGTGTGTAGTGCATCTGTGTATGTGGGAAGGTATCCTCTATGGCACTCCAGTCTTGATGTTTCAAAGTACATGGCATGGTTGCAGGAGAGTACCTACTTGGAAGACGTTTGGCAGCAGACTTTGTTCACATTTTATCTATTAGATGGTGAACATGACTGTGTTGAAACTCTGCTGGATGCTGTACGCAGTGATTATCAGCCTAAATGAGACAAAAATGAAATATGATATAAAGATCTACTGAATTTCGAGGTTAAAGAAATGTTTCTTAACGACATCCAGACATAAAAAGTAAAACACCAATTTCAGGCCCCCAAATTTCACTGGTGGATTTTATCAAACATTTAAGTCACCTATCTCACACAAACTCTTCTAACAGAGAGAAAAAGGCAAACACTCACCAGTTTGTTTTACAAGACCATCATAACCTTGCTATAAAAATGTAATAAATGCATTAAAGGAAAGGAAAGATTACAGGTCAATTTAAATTTAATCTAGAGATACATATAATGGTACCATAATTTATTCTGGAAATAACACTATTAAGAGAAAAAAAATGGATGGAAAGATGTATTGTGTTCATTGGTTCTATTTCAACATTTTTAAGATGAACATTCTCCCCTTCCCAATATCATTTATACATACCTTACCACTATAATTGAAATACCAGCTACTGGTTTTATTTTTGTTTTTGTTTTTGTTTTGTAAGGAGAGTGACTGGCTTATTCAAACATTTACATAGAGATAAAAATAGACCAAAAAGCAAAAGAATCTTGAAGAAGGAAACATGTATGAAGCAGAATTCAAAGACGAGAAACATCCCTACAAGTAATTTACCTTCACTAAGGTTGAAATCTGGGTTTTGGATTAATTTCATATCAGTATTCTCCCACATAATTCTATCTTTAAACTACAGACTTAGGTGAGTTGGTAAGCACCTTCGTATTTGTAATAAATTGTAAAATCTGACAGCAAATTTTTATAATTTTTAATTTTTATACTTTTCTAGAATGTTGGAGGCAGCATTTGTCTTACTGGCCACTGTATTTCCAAGCTTCACACAACACCTGACATGTAGTAAATTCTCAATAAATATTTGAGACATAAATGTATAAATGAGTAACAGAAGAAACAAGTAAGGATAAAATCAAGAAATGTGATGATCCCCATGCCAATTTCTTAATATGTAGTAATGGGAAAATCAATCTTCCTGATAGACTACAAAGTGACAACATTTAAAAATAATTCAGTAATAAAGACTAGATGCATGGCGTTATGTAAGTAAAAAGTAAGTTGTGAGAGAATAAAAATGAATAAGCAAAAGAAATGTAAAGAAGAGATGAACTGTAGATTTAACGCAAATGTAAAGAAATATAGATTCATCCATCATGTAAACCACATGGCTATGCATGAACTTGGAGTTTAGCCAGCGTGTAAAGTATTCGATTGATTGACCCTTCCTTGTGTTACAAACTCATGGATCCAGGAGTCAAATGTCCTACTATGAACTGGCTAAGTGGATGTAGTGGGCCTTGATTTGGTTTGTTTCACATCTGCAAGTAGCTGATATCTTAAATTAAAATCTTCCCTGCCCTTAAGACACTTCTATCTGACTTTTTTTTTTTTTAACTCAATCTACTTGGATCAAAAGACCAAAAAAACAGGCCTAATTTTATCTACCAGACATGATAAGGTACAGTCTTTTTGGTTTATTTCTTATTGATTTTTGGATTATGGCTCCATTTGAGATTAGAGTGAATCACAAACTCTAAAAATATAGAAAAATTTCAACATTGACCTTCAAAACATAAATAAAAGAAAGAAGTAATAAAATAGGAAGGGAGGAAGGAAGGAAGGGAGAATGTTTATATTCCTCTTGGCGTATAATGGGCTGCATCAGTACCCACAGGTAGAGAGCTTGGAAGTTGTCACTCTTGTCCTCAGATCTTTCTTGGACCCATTAGAAAACTAAAGTCAAAAGTTAAATTGTCACCCCCAAATGTGGAAAAACAGGTACACCCAGAGATATACGCACCAAAATCTGCTTAACTAGAGGTGAAACTGCTCAGGCCACAAACTGATAAAAACTCTTCAATGGTACATGGTTTTTTTAGTTTATTTATTTATTTAGGGAACACAAGTGGGAGAGGAACAGAGAGAGAGAGAGAATCCTAAGCAGGCTCCACACTGTCAGCACAGAGCCTGATGTCCGGCTCAAACTCATTAACCGTGAGATCATGACCTGAGCCAAAATCAAGAGTCGGATGCTTAACCGACTGAGCCACCCACACCACAAGGGTAATTTTGATAAATTGATGGAGGCTGCATATGGAACAGAGTGAGAGGGAGAAACTCCTGGGGAGGCAGCGTTAGGAGGCCCTCCACACATCTGGGGTTCTCCCTTCATGAATTCCACCAAGTTCTCTGGATGAGGAATGAAAAATTCTCTATGGCCTTAGCAGTGATGAAGAATAATTATTGTGAGACACATCCAGGGTCTTCTCCGCCATAAAGGCTTACTCTCCCAAAAGGGCTTGACAAGATGTAAGTTTGCAACTTTATCCATCTGAGTGAAGGGAATTCCTCCCCACTCCCAGCCCCTCCAGCTGTCAGGGGAGAATGCATACTGCTTTTTCCCTCACTTCCCTCACTGATGATAGATATATATAGATATAGATGATAGATGATAGATAGATGATAGATCGATGATAGATAGATAGATAATAGATATATGATGATGATAATAGATAGATAGATTGATAGATGATAGATTGATAGATGATAGAGATAGGAGATGAGATATAATATTTTTTAATAGTTAAAGTTTACAAAAATTATGCCTGAGACTTATTGACAGCAGCTAGATTGGAGTTCTATATTTTATAATATAATGCTTCTTTTCTTATAGCACTAAAAAGGCAAAGGCTACCTTTTGAATTTAGGACAACTTGGATAACCAATTGACGGTGACAACATAAACAAATTGTCTATCCTTGGTCAACTGAATTATTTGCTTGAATGGTTCAAACAAATGTATACTTTTCTCTGGTGGAGTAATTTGAAAAATCTATACTGTTAATAGAAAAATGATATGTACACATTAAAATTTTGAGCCAACAAAAAGTATAAAGATAAGAAAGAAACTGTCACACAAAATTCCATCACACGGATATATTCACCTCCACTTTCAGTGAACATCGGTGCAGGCATTACAATTTGCATATAGAAAAAAAAAGGATAAATAGGTATATTGTTCAAAATGGAATCATACACATGAATTTCTATAAGTGTTCATTAAGTTTCACCAGAAGTTAATTGAAGAATGTATCAATTTTACTGGAAATGAATTGAAGACAATATAAACCAAATATGGCAGGTTAAATATTTTTAACTCTACTGTGTCTTGAAAGAGCACTAAAACAACACTTTTACAAAGTCAAAGTCAAGGAATGGGCACACACAGGAAGTCATTATCACAACATTTCAGAATGGTGGAGATAAAAGATGGCTGTCACATACAAATGATCAGTTATGAAAATTCTCAATAACAAAACTAAACTTGAAAAATCACTAAAGTAATACTTTAAATTCAGAGGAACTGATTTCTATCTTAGAATTGTATACCTATCCAAACTATCAATCAAGAGTAATATGTCAAAAGTCTCAAATTTTTCCTTTCATGCATCCATGAAGTTAATGGAAGATTACCAAAATGCAAGAATCAAGACACGGGAGTTTATGTAATTTAGAAATATGGTTTTCAGAATCTAAGATCAGAGAGGGAACTTCTGAAATTTCTGTAAGAGGAAGTCCCACAAGGTGAGTTGTAGAGCAAATACAGAAAGCAAGTGGATGACATGATATTGATCAGTGATAAATGCACAGGGGAGTTTGGGAAGGTGGAAATGTGTCAGGACATTACCACCTGGTTCAACTGTAAACAATATTAATAATAGAACATAATTTGTACAATTATTTAATAAAAAAAACCTAAGACAGTATCTGGGCAACTGGGTGGCTCAGTTGGGTAAGCATTCCAACTTTTGATTTTGGCTCAGGTCATGAATTCATAGTCATGAGATCGAGCCCCCAATGGGGCTCAGCTCTGGGCATAGAGCCTGCTTAAGATTCTCTCTCTCTCTCTCTCTCTCTCTCTCTCTCTCTCTCTCTCTATCAAAATAAACAAATAACTGGGGTGCCTGGGTGGTGGATCAGTTGGTTAAGCATTTGACTTCGGTTCAGGTTGTGATCCCAAGGTTCATGAGTTCAAGCCCCACGTTGGGCTCTGTGCTGACAAGTCAGAGCCTGGACCCTGCTTCAGAGTCTGTGCCTCCCTCTGCTCTCTGCCCCTTCCCTGCTCAGGCTCTCTCTTTCTCTCTCAAAAATAAATAAAAATTTTAAAAATTAGAAAAAAAATTAAAAACAAGCCAAAACCAAACTAAGGCAATATCTACATTTTGGCATACTGGGAATTTGAAAGGAAAAAAAATGTGTGGAAAACAATCCATAAAGCTAAATTCTCATTTTTAATATTAGGACGAAGAAAATATGTGAAACAAACAAATTAAAAAAGACTGTTTTGTGGAACTATTGAAGTTAAAAACAGATAGGAAAACAGTTAAAAGTGGTGACTTCCAGAGTGCAGAAAGAAGGTGTGAATCTGACCTGGACAGGGGAATGCTATTTTTTTTTTATTATATATACCTTCTAGAACAAATTTTACATATTCTGCACATGCATTTTTATATTAAAAAAATGAAATAAAATCTAAATTTCAAAAACTAGGGAATTAAAATGAAACCAAAGGGATTGCTGAAATTCGAACGAATGTTTTTCCTAATTTTACCATTTAATTTAAATGATAAAACTTTAAGCAAAATCTGGAATTCAGAGTCCATTTTTTTTCTGTTCCAAAGCTAAAAGATTTCTTGATTCCCCTAATAATAATAACAAGGAATTAAACACTCTTCAACTATCCTCTGCTATCGTTTTCTCCTCTACCACTTTTTGCTTAGAGATATTAGTACTTTAAAAGCATCATGATCAGGGCACCTGGGTGGCTCAGTCAGTTGAGTGTCCGACTTCGGCTCAGGTCATGATCTCACTGTTCATGGGTTCGAGCCCTGTGTTGGGCTCTGTGCCAGCAGCTCAGAGCCTGGAATCTGCTTCCAATTCTGTGTGTCCCTCTCTCTCTCTCTCTGCCCCTCTCCTGCTCATGATCTGTCTCTCTCTGTCTCTCGAAAATAAATGTTAAAAAAAAAAAAAAGCATCATGATCTCTCTATATATATAATCTACATTTGTTATCTACTCACAGAATAAGTTAGCTTTGGTTGAATATTCAAATGGATTACTGCACACTGCTCATTCTTTTACCATGACTTTGACATTTTTGAATTCCTTATGTTTATTCATCTTCCGATTGTATCAATCTCGTTTTACAGGTTTTTTTGCATTGTTATTATTCAAGAAAGGCCCACCAACAGCATATTGCCTAAACTTTTGTACCTGACCTTGTCAGAGCATCCATTGCTGTGATGGGAGCATGATTTTGTTGGTTATGAAATTCTTATGTCGCACTTCGTGTTTTGATGCTGATTATTGTTAGGAAATCGTGTTCTTCTTTGACGTGTGGATGTAGATCTTTATCATGAAAGTACTGTCTTTTTAATTTTGGTGTTTCCATTTCTTTAGTTTTTATTTCCAGGAATAATGTCATGTGTGCTGGTTTTTCTTCTTTGTCTCTCTCCTTATCATTCTTATCTGTTCATTCTTTCTCCCCCACCGCCACTCTCTCCCTCTTTATTTCTTACTTTGGGTGACTTCAAGTTTTCTAGCAGGTACCCGGCCATGGTGACCGTCTGCTTTCCCGGTTACCTTTCTTCCCCTGTGGCTTTCATTTTGCTAGTGGCTCTACTTTTCCCTTCCACTGCTTTCCTGATCTTGTTGAGTTCATTCTGATCACCTTTGGTTGTCTTGTCATCTTATTTTAATTCATCAACATCTCTTATTTGATCTCCATTTCAGAGAAAACGTGTTTTCGTTCTTTTTTTCCGGCACCCAGGAACACTATTTCAACTCTTTTGTCTCCCGCAGGCAGAAGTCTCCCAGCTTTCCTTTCCTTTTTTTTTCATCCTCTTTTTCTCCTTCTGATATTTAAATGTCCATGTCTATGCCTAGGTCTTAACACTGACACCTTATTGATAATTAAAATATTGAATCGGGTGTATAGCTACATGCTGGAAACAATTGAGGAGTATGAGCTAGGATGCTCTGAAGCCTAAAGTTTGGGGCTCACCACTCATGGGGTCTTCTGTGCCCTGTTCTAAAGGCACATATCCTCTGAGGCTTTGCTGCTGGTTGGTTTGTGAGGCTCGTAAGGAATCTCAACCAGTTATAGAAGCCTGTGTTGTGATGTGGCGATTTTCTTTGTCCCCTTCGTCCTTCACCTGGAAAGCATTTCAGTCAGTGTCTCATAGCACGAGGCTGAATTATAAATAACAAGATGATGTGCCTTCAGTTTCTGTTTCTTTCTCTCCCAATTACCTGCCATTCTCTACTCTTGCATTCATCCTGTCCTTGGTGGCCAGTAGGATTAAATCACAGACTCCAAGAATAAAGAAAAGTCATAGCAGAGGGAATTTTCAATTGGAAGCTGTAGAGACAGAAAAGTCAGAAAACTTCAAACTTGGGAGCGGAGGCTGATATGTTTGCTTCCCGAGAATGATGTTCTGCTTGATTTATATTGATTTCACAATATATTATAAAGGTAGGCTGGGACTCAGCATCCACCCTGAAGACCATGGCTATCAGCTGGGGAAGTGAAATTCTTAAAAATCTTCACACCCAATACTAGCGTGAAATGTGTGGATGCTGTAGTCAGAACCAGTGAAAATGCGTCTTCCTGGATGAATATGGATGCTGGCTCTCACAAAGAAATTATACTTGCAGTTATTTTAGCTCTTGTGCTTGCTCCGGTGGTACTTAGACCATACGGTAGAAAATCCTCCGGCTGCTAAACATTGGTGACTCTGAGGATCCTGAAAGGCGATGAACTTAACTGTTCTTGTCTTCCATTTCGGTTAGTTAAATCAGGTGTCAGGATGTCACTGGAAGACGAGTGCCGGCTTAGGTGTCCTCCCACTAAACGGTATAAACCTGAAACCACAGTTCTTGACACGGAGGGCTGTTCAGGTGGTGGTGTTCACCTCTCTGAAACGAGGCTTGGCTACTTTACACTTTGTTTCTGTTCATTGTATTTTATAATTAAACTTGGGGGTAAATATTTGAAAAAGTCTATAAGCAAAAACAACAGAAAAACAAATATGTCCAGGCCAATCCTAGCATCATGCATAAATACATTCATTTGGTCCACATATTCTTTCAAATTTTATATGAATATGCACAAAAATGCAATTTTATCTTTATTTTCTTTTTCCATATAACTATATAGAGAAAAATAGATTTTTTTTCTGTACCATAATATGGCTTTTTATAAAAATATAATGAACTATTAGCAGCTCTAATGTTTTAAATCATGATTTAAATCATGAAACAATTCATTATTTTATTTATTTATTTATTTGTTTATGTATAATTTTTAAGTTGGCTTCATGCCCAGCCCAGAGCCCAGTGTGGGGCTTGAGCTTACGACCGTGAGATCATGACCTGAGCCGAAATCCAGAGTCAGATGTTTAACCAACTGAGCCATCCAGGTGCCCCACAATTAATTGTTTTAAAGCTCCTTATATTTGATTATAGTCTTCAACATATCTCTCTTATTCAGTATTTACGTTTACTTTAGGGAATTCTCCCTTGTTATTTTATACTATCTTTCAATAGAATACTTTGATTCATTGTTTAATGAAGTAAGCACAGAAGGGGAATTTTCAGATTAAAGGGAATATGAATTTTTAAGGCTTCTATTACATTTCATCAAATTGCCTTCTACTAAATTTGCACTGACCCATAATTATAATTTATGTGAGGCTATGCAGCACCCCGAACTGTCTCTTTTAAGATAGTTATATCTTAAAAAGAAAAAGTTATACCTTAGCCAAAACTCAAAACTGAACATGAAATAGTTTTATTCTCCAAAGTCTTACTTTTTGAATTACTGTAAATGAGAAAATATCATTCTGTTTAATAGAGATTTACTATTATTTTTTGTTAAATACTCCTGCAAATCTTTTTACTATTTTTCTGTTAGAGTCCTGTTTTTTCAGATAAATGTATATATCATATATGGGTGTATATTATATAAACATATATAATATGTCTATTATATATATATATCATATAATCTCTCCCTGAAATTGGTCCTTCTTTGTTAAAAATACCTTTCCTTTCATCACTTGCTTTTTAATTTTGTTCATAGCTATTTTATATTAAGAGAAATATGGTAGTTTGTAGGTAATAAAATCCATCAGTATTTTATATTAAAGCTTCAGAGCCTACTGTCATAATATGAAATACCTTCAGCAACCCAAAATTATATCCCTGCTTTCATATTTTTATAAATGTATTTTATTGCAATTGGATATTAATACAGCTGTACTTAATTTGATGTTAGATAGAATTCTAACATACCTCCTCACTTGTCCAAACACAATTTATTGAATTAATTATTTTAACCATTGCTTGAAATTCCAATTGTATTATGTAATAAGTTGTTATAATAAGTTCTTGGATCTATTTCTCAACTGCATAGTCATTTTCACTGCTCTGTTTATCTTTTTCTGTACCAAATTCTGCCCTCATTCTTCTTTCTTTTATTCACAAAGTTTTCAATTTCCTCTTTCATTATTTTTTCCTAAAGATGAACTACAGAATAATTTTTCAAGCTTCTAATGTAATCCCAATAGAAATTTAAGTAGAATTAATTTGGATAGAATTAACATCTACGGTGCCTGGGTGTCTCAGTCAGTTGAGCATCCAACTCTTGGTTGCAGCTCAGGTCATGATCTCAGGGTTGTGGGACTGATCCCCATGTTGGGATCTCTGCACTTAGCATTGAGTCTGCTTAAGATTCTCTCTCTCTCGCTCTCTGTCTCTCTCCCCTCCCCCGTCACTCTCCCCAGCTCACACCCACACACCTCTCTCTCAAATAAAAAATTAATGAATTAATTAAGGAAATCTGTACTGTATGCATCTATGCATTCAAGGACATGAGAAGCATGTATTTTTATGAAAAACTTCCCATTGATCAAATAATGAGCTACTGTTTACAAAAAGGTCCTGTAAAATTATTGTTATGTTAAGCATTTTATTTTTTATCTCTATAATGACCTGGACCTTTCCCCATCCCATCCCCATCTCATATTCTTACAACCTCTTCATGTTTGCATGTCATTTTTAAACTATGCTCTTGTTGAGTTATTTTATTCAAATACTTTTGCAGTTTATTATCCTTAGATCCTTTTAATTAAACACTACTCCTCATAACTATTATTTATTGTGTATATATTATATGCCAGGCTCTACACTAAATACTTGGCTCTTGTTTAATAGAATCACATGACAATTTAAATGATTTACAACATAATCTTGTCTGATTGCAATGTTCCAGCCAATAAGACCTAGATCAAGGTCAAGTTATAGTTCTAGTGTTCTATTTTTATTTCTGACTTTATTGGAAATGCATCAATTATTTTACTTCCAAGTTAAATATCAACTATTAGTTTGAGATAGAATGTACAAGTAATATGCTATTTCTGTTATAATAAAAATTTTAATTATAAGATACATATATTAAATACCATCAAATGCATTTTTAATATTTTTCATATCTATCATAAAGATTGCATTTTTCATTTCAATGTATCAATGTATTGCAGCCTTATTAACATATCAGTAAAACGAGATTAGGTCAGAGTCTAAAAATACTATGATAATCTTTTCTTCTTAATGAGCACAGTATTTTAATAAATCATGTTAATTCCTTGGTTAAAGAATTTTGTTTTTATAAATTTTCCTTCAATAAATGTATACAAGGTTGTTGTATACCTAGATCACATAAAAAACCCAAAATTATGATTGCAATGGGATTTATTACCAACAAATTTTGCTTTCATCAAAATTAATTGGAAAGCATTATATCATTTTGTTTCAGAGCATACAAATAGCAAAGAAATTATTTGATACAATTCACTGATAATGCTATATGGATAGGATCATTTAGGGAGTTAATATTAGTAACTTGGGCCAACATTTTATATAATTTATTTTTTTTGAGGGAAAGAGAAAGAGAGCGCAAGCAGGGGAGAGGCAGAGAGGGAGAAAGAGGATCCCAAGCAGGCTCCATTTGCCAGCGTGGAGCCTCATGTGGGGCTCAACAGGGAGCTCGATCTCAGGAACCAGGAGACCATGACCTGAGCAGAAATCAGGAGTCGGATGTTGAACTGACTGAGCCACCCCGGTGCCCCTCGTGCACCATTTGTAATGTATTTAATTGTTATTTTTCTGGGTACGTGTGTTTGTTTGATTTAGTTAAATTTGGTGATTTAGAGTACTTCACTTCTTCCCTAACTCTTAACTCAAAGCTTATCTCCTCTATTAGTTTTTCTTAAGAATAAAAGCTGTTTTACAATTCTACTTTGGAATTACTATTTTTATCTTTATCCATTCTCTTTTACTTGTTTCTCTTAGAATTATTATATTATTCTTGCTTATTGGGGTAAATCCTTGATAGATACATATTCATTTCTCTTGAATAACAAAATCGTGGAACGCTACAATTCTTTTAGGGAAGAATAATATTGCTAAAGCACTTGCTTTGACGTATAGTGCTATGATTAACTTCTTCTATTCAAATAATCTGTATTGAAGTCACCTTTTCAATTTTACCTTAATTTCTTAGGAGTTTGTGAATTTGTGGGTGTGTGGGGGATATTTTACAATAGCCTAGTTAATGCTACAGTGACAAAGAAATCTTGGTACTTCAGTCTCTTCAAACAGCAAAGGCTTGCTTTTTTCTTCCTCACATCACAGTCCATTTCAGGTTAGGCGGCTCAGGCATCTGGTGTGTTTACATTCTGCAAATCTATTATCATAGAGCTCCCCCTTCCCAGCCTCAAAGGGGTAGAAATTGAGATTGCCGTAAATTCCCAAAATATAACAAAATATGTTTCTTCTCTCAACAATCCCACAGACAACAGCTCGGTCACATGGTCCCAACCTCACAACATGAGAGGCTGGGAAATGTAGTCTCCATCCATGTCCAAGAAGGAGAAGTGGAGTGGTGAGCACGTGACAGTTCTGTGTCCTTATATGTATGTTTCATTTTCATTTAATTAATTTAGTTATCTCTGGTTATTAATTCTGCAATTTACTGAGTTCTGTCTGGAAAACAGACTGAGAAGTTAAAGTGTGCTGAGTTTTTCTTCAAGAACTTGGCTACAAAAGGGGCCCTTGGGTGGCTCAGTCGGTCAAGCGTACGACTCTTGATTTTGGCTCAGGTCACGATCTCACGGTTTGTGAGTTTGAGCCCCGTATCGGGCGCTGTGCTGACAGCTCAGAGTCTGGAGCCTGCTTCAGATTCTGCATCTCCCTCTCTCTGCTCCTCCCTTGCTTGTGCTCTGTCTCTTTCTCTAAAATAAATGAACATTAAAAAAAATTTTTTTTAAAGGACTTGGCTACAATTAGTTTTGTTGAATGGTCCATGGATCTTCAAAAATATGTCAATTCTTTCAAAAGCAGAAAGTTTGATGTATCTGTTAATCAAGCTTGTTAATTTTATTCTTCTACATTTCTTATATATCTCTTAAATATTGTGTTATATTTCTACCTAGAAAACATTTTGTAATTTCTTCATACATGCAGATTAGTTGTTTGATTTTAACTAAAGTCCATACTTTTTCAGATTTCCTTAGTCTTTCCCTACTGTCTATTTTCAGAATCCAGTCCAGGGCATCACGTTATATTTAGTCTTCATGTCTCCATAGGTGTCTCTTGACTGTAACAGTTTCTTAGACCTTCCTTATTTTTGATGACTTTGATGGCTTGAAAGAACACTGGTCAGTTATTGTGTCATATGTCCTGCATATGGGATTTGTGTAAGGTTGTCCAGATAATTAGAGTGTAGTGATGGGTCTGGGGAAGAAAGGAAAAATGCTATTCTCCTCACATCATAACAAGGACACATACTTAGCACAATTTATGTTAACTTTCCTCATCAGACTGAGATAGTGTTTGTCAGGTTCCTTCATTTTAAGGTTCTTTTTCTTCCCTTTTCCATACTATATGTACTCTTTGGAAGTAAGTCACTGTAGGCAGCTGACACCTAAGGAACGATACTTAAGCTCCACCTCTTCAGGGTGGAGTGTCTACCCAAATTGTTTGCAATTCCTCCTCATGGGAGATTTATCTCTTCTCCACATTTATATGTCCAACTGTTTATTTACATCGGTATATACTCATGTATGCTTATTTTGTGCTTTGTGTTATAATCCTGCGCTACTTCTTTTTGTTGCTCTGTTGTTTCTAGCTTTGGCTATTGGAAGGTCATTTAGTTAGCTTCTGTTTCCTTTTTCACATACAGCCATGGATTTTTTTTTTAACACTTACCTTGCCTACCCCAATCCCAGAATCAGACATTTTCCTAGGGAGCCTTAGTTCCTTTTAATTAGGGAAGATATCAGAAACCAAGCACTGAGTGCTGGGTGTATTTATTGCTACTGGATACTTTCTTTGCTTCCAGGCCTTCTCAGCAGACAGAACAAAGGAGTATATGTGTATATACTAACCTGTGTATTTACACATACCTAAGTATTTCTATATGTCACCTTCCATATCTATATTAGTGCAAATTGAGTTTATATTACTGCAGTGATTGTCCACACCTATTCCCTCTTGCTTATTTGTAATCTACTACTACTACTCCAACAGTGAGAGAAACCTGGCTCCTACCATCTGCAATCCATTTAATTAATTGTTCAAGTCCAGTGTATATGTATAGCAGTGTCAAAATTAACTCATACACCCATGAGAATCAACTTTCTCAACTACAGTGCAGTGATTAGGAACTATTTCCTTTGCTTTTAGTCTTACAGACTTAAGACATTTCCAAAGTCACAAAGGTCCTCACATTTCTCCCAGCCCCCTTCAATGAGATCATTTTATACATTTGTAACACAGGTTGACTGTTTTGTCATACTCTGTCCTCCATACCGGATTTCCCCCCAAATTCTATTTTTTAATTAAATTTTATTTTTAAATTTTAAAATTATTTAATTATGCTTCTTTCTGGGTGCTGTAAAATTCTATAGGTTTTAACAAATGCGTAGTATAAAACACGGACCATTACAGTCTCATACAGAATAATTTCACCACCCTAAAAAATACACTGTGCTTTATCTATTCAACTTTACCCACCACTCCCTGACCCACGGGCAGCCACTGGTCGATTTGCCATCTTCATAGTTATATTTTTTCCAGAATGCCATAAAGTTGGGATCTTAAAATTATTTAGCCTTTTCAGATGGACTACTTCACTTAGTAATATGCATTTAAGGCTCATTCATGACTTTTCATGGCTTGATGGCTTATTTATTGTCAACGAGAAGACTATCCCATTGTATGGATATGCCAGAGTTTGTTTACCCATTCAAGGATTGAAGGACATCTTTGCTGCTTCAATAGTTTGGGGAAGTATGAATAAAGCTTCCATAAACATTTATATGCAATTTTGTGTGCACATAAGTTTTCATATCAGTTGGATAAATATCTAAAAGTGTGATTGCTGGATCATATGGTAAAGACTAAGTTTAGCTATAGAAGAAACTGCCAAACTGTCTTCCAAAGTGGCTCTACCATTCTGCATTCCCACCTGCAAGGAATGAGAGTTCACGTCATTCCACATCCTTGCCAGCACTTGGTATTTCCACCTTTGGATTTTGACCCTTCTGATAGGTCTGTATTGGTAACTAATTGCCATTATAATTTCTGATTCTCTAATGCCAAACGGTTTTGAGTATCTATGCATATATTTGCCATTGATAGATCTCTTTTGTTGTGGTGTTTGTTCAGTCCTTTGCCCATTTTTTGATTGGATTGTTTCTTATTGTTGGATTTTAACAGTTCTCTGAATATCATTGTCAAAATTCTTTATGAGGTATGTGTTTTGCAAATTTTTTTTCTGTCTGTGGCTTATCTTTTTGTTCTCTTAATATTGTCTTTTTCAGAGCAGAAATATTCATTTTTAAAATGTTCACCTTATTAGTTTTTCTTTTTTTGCATCATGCTTTTGATGCCATAACTAAAAATTATCTCCAAACCCAAGGTTACTTAGATTTTCTACTCTATGTACTAAAAGTTTTATAGTTTTGTGTTTCACTTTCGAATCTATAATCCCTTTGATTTAATTTTGTGAGAGAGTAAGCTTTGTGTACAGATTCACTTACTTTTTTTCATTTACGCACATCCAAATGTTGAAGCGTCTTATTGCAAAGAGGATATTTCCTCCAATGAATTGCTTTTGCTCCTTTCGCAAAGACTAGTCGATCATATTTGTGAAGGCCTATTTCTGGGCTCTCTGTTTTGTTTCATTGATCTACGTATTCATTCTTTCACCAATACCATGCTGTCTTAATGACTGTAGCTTTCAGGTCAATCTTAAAGTTAGGTAATGTAATCCTTTGAGATTTGTTCTTCTACTTCAGTACTACGTTTGCTATTCTAGATCTCTTACCTTTCCGTTAAACTTCACAGTCAACTTGCCATGATCTAAAAATACTCTGCCGGTATTTTTGGTAGGGTCTGTGTTGAATCTATAGATCAACACTGGGGAGAGTTGACATCTTAACAATATTAACTCTTCCAATCTATGTATTTAGATCTTCCTTGATTTATTTCATCAGAGCTGTATAATTGTCAGCATATGGAATCTGTACGTGTATTGCTACATTGATATCTAAGTATTTAATTTGGAGGAAGTTGCTTTGTGTTATTGGTTTCTTTTAAGTTTATTTATTTATTTTGAGAGAGACAGAGGCAGTGTGAGTGGGAGGAGAGAGAAAGAATCCCAGGCACACTCCACGCTGTGAGCGCAGAGCCAGACATGGGGCTTGAACTCACAAAACTGCGAGATCATGACTTGAGCCGAAACCAAGACTTGGATGCTTCTGCCAACTGAGCCATCTAGATGACCCAAGTAGATTTTCTTTCTTAAATATTAAGAAGAATTTGCCAATGAATTACCACCTGAGTATGATGCTTTTTAAGGTTATTATAATTTATCACTTTCTGTAATAAATATAGTCGTATTCAAATTATCTGTTTATTGGCATAAGCTTTGATAGTTTGTTTCTGTCAAAGAATTAGCCCATTTTATTTGAACTATCATCTAGGGGGCCATAAGTTACATATAGCATATCTTTATTATCTTTTTAATACCCATGGGATCAGTGGTGATGACCCCTATTGCATTTTTTGATAACAGTAACTAGTGTCCTCTCTCTCTCTTTTTCTAGTAGCCTCTTTAGAAGTTGATTGATGGCTTTGACCTTTTCAAAACAAACACTTTTGGTTTCATGGTTATTTTTCTATTGTTTTCCTGTTTTCAACTTCCTCGATTCCTGCCCTAGTTTTTATTTTTTACTTTCTTCTGCTTGCTTTAGGGCTAGATTGCTCTTCTTCTCCTATTTTCGTAAGTTGATAAGGTAGGTTATTGATGTAGATCTTTCTTCCTTTTTAATTGATGAACTTAATACTATTGATTTCCCTCTAAGCACTGTTTTCAGTACATCTCAAAATTTTGACAGGTAGTCTTCTTGTTTTCATTTATTTCAAGTTAAATGTCTCCTGAAGCATTTTATTTGACCCATTGCTCTTATATCCTTATGTAACATCAGCTTTATCCATTGGAGTTAGCAAATTAACCAGAATTGTTTCAGATTCCTGGTCTGATAATTCCAACATCGCTATCATACCTGAGCCTGGTCCTCATGCCTTTTGGTATGGCTTGTAATTGTTTCTTTATAGACAAGTATGATGTTCTGGATGAAGGAAACTTCTGTAAATAGACCTTGAGTGATTGCAGAGAAACTGAAGGGATAGGAAACATTCTATTGTCCTGTGATTAAGTCTCAGTATTTTAGTGAACCTGTGCCTCTGGACTGTGACCTTTTCACATGCTTCTCAGTTTTCCCCTCCCAAACTTACCCCCCACCCCACCTTGGACAGGATGTCTAGAGTGGGCTGGAGTTGGGTATTTCCCTTGGTGCAGGTCAGTTAGGGTCTTATAAAACCCCAGCCGGTTAGGCTCTGGTTGAATAGTTTCTCAAGAGAGCAGACCTTGTTAAGAAGAAAAGAATCCTCTGGTGTGTTTATAAATGACCCCCTTCCCCTACCCCCTGCTGGAAGCACTGGATAATTTTCTCTGATATCCCTGTGAGAACCTCAGAGAGATACAGGTGGTAAAACTCACAAAGGAGTGGGGTCACCAGTGAAAGATTCCTTCGATAGTTTTTAACTCTCAGAGTTGTCCACACTGAGCCTCTAGCACTTTGTCAATTACAGCTCAAGTTTCACTACCCAGCCTTGGTCCTGGCAGAGGATGCTGCTCTGACAGGTCCCCCTTCTCTATAGTCACTTGTCATGCATCTCCATTTGAGGGGCAGCATTGTGCCCTGTGACCTCACTTCTCTGCCTGATCTAAGAAGAGTTGTTGATTCTTCAGTTCATTCAGCTATTCACTTATGGTTAGGACAAAGTGGTAACTCCCAAGTTTCTTACATGCTGGATCAGAAACTGGAAGGCTCCCTTATTATTTTATTGCAGTGTATGGTACATATTAAAACTTTGGTGCTCAGTTTTGTACAGCAGACTGTATGAAAAATATCATGGGCATAGCCACTACAAGCCAACAGTATAAATCCTGAACGGATACAACCAACGAATATTTCATGGAGATGTTTATCAAAATACAAGGCATGGTCTTGTATTCCTTGTCAGTGCTTGTTGGGTGAGTCATGTAAGGGATTTACAGATTTGTTATACCACTAAATCCAAGTCCATAATTTTTTTTATTTATAGTTTATTGTCAAGTTGGTTTCCATATAACACCCAGTGCTCTTCCCCACAAGTGCCCTCCACCATGACCATCACCCCCTTCCCCTTTCCCCCTCCCCCTTCAGCCCTTAGTTTGTTACCAAATCATGGAAAGAGCCTAAATGTCCATCAACTGATGAATGGATCAAGAAGATGTGGTTCATCTATACAATGGAATACTACATGGCCATGAGAAGGAATGAAATCTGACCATTCGTAGCAAAGTGGATGGACCTCGAGGGTGTCATGCTAAGCGAAATAAGTCAGGCGGAGAAGGACAGATACCATATGTTTTCACTCATAGGTCTGACAGGAGAAACCTAACAGAGGACCATGGGGAGGGGAAGGAGGAAAAAGAGTTAGGGAGAGGGAGGGAGACAAATCATGAGACTCTTGAATAATGAAAACAGGTCCATAATTTTTGAAACAAAGGGCTGCTTGTTTGTTCAATTGTTAATTATTTGAATAATTTAATAGTTGTATAGTTTAAATATTCAAAATGGAATCAAAGATGAAAATGGCAGGGTAATTTATGTTTTCTCACTTATGTCACATTGCATATAGATGACCTAAATTTGAACTCTAAAGAAAGTAATTGCTTACTTATGACCTAGCGAGACAGGTATGTGGATTTGTATTGAAATGGAAACTTTTTGGATAAGAATAATAACTTTATACATTTTGGGACATGAATAAAAATGCAGAAGATTTCAATTATGTTTGCCTGTAATATAAATTGACTAAAAAGCTGTAAGAAAAGTAGATTTCTGGGATAAAATGTAATAATTGTGTTTAGGGCCTTACTATGCCTGATATTTTCCTGAATATTGCATATTTCAAAGGAAAAGTTGTGGAACTTCTGAATGATAGTGCCCTCCTTCAGAGAGCATTCCCCTGGCTTCCAGCAAGGCAGCTAGAATAAAAGCAGATTGCCCCAATTAGGCTAGAGAGCCAATACTGATAAGGCTTAATCTACCTTGATTTCACCACACTGAATCCATCTGGGACTCCAAATGAGAACCAGGGAGTTTATGAGGTCCCCTTCTCCTTGGTAAGTCCTGAACTTCACCTTTGCTATCCTCGGCCCAATGAGACTGCTGAAAGAAATTCTGCTGTTTTTCAACTCTCGTCTCCACAGCTTTTAGGCTCTCACCCTGAAAAACTTACATATTAACAGGTCTCTGGAGAAAAAAGTCCAGAAAGATTTGGGCTCATTGGACTCACTTCCCACTGCCCTTCTCTCTGGGATGTTGTCGTCTCCAGTATTGGATATGTTGCTAAACTGCAAATGAAGTTTTTATTTCCCAGGCATTTGGGATTGCTGGAAGTCTCCTGACTTCTGTGACTCTTGGTAGCCTTCCTGTCCTCAAACTTCTCATTTTGTTTGTCTCCATAGTCTAAGAATGGGCACATTTCCTGAGGGCAAATGGGCTTGGCAGAAAGTTAGCCTTCTTTCGTTCTGGAATTCCACCTCTTGAGTCCTGGTTGCGTCAGCAGCTCTCCAGTGCATTCAGACAGGTATTGGGCAGCTACGTATGGGCTACTGCTATTTCGTCATCCAAAGCAAAGGTCCAATCACTTCAGTTGTCCTGGTGTTATTGCTCCAACAATTCTCATCAGCATTCCTGTTCTAACATCTCCACGGATCAGATGTAAGGGCACTTTTACCACGTCTCTGTTTGGCAAATCTCCATTTCGCTTTTGTTCTAAGGGTAGGTCAGAGGAAAGGAATGTCATCATTCTCCCAGTCAAAATTGTTTATTCTTTTGATTTCTCACTTTTCTGTATCACATTATTTTAGGCATAGTTCCTGTTTATGGAAGACATTTTGATTTTTTTTTTTTTTTTTTACCAAATCTGAAAGTCTTTGTTTTTAATCTGGAAATTATACTCTGAGAGATGGCAGAATATGCCACCTAAAAATATGGCTATACAAGTCCAGGACATGCCACCTAAAATATGCCTTTGTGATATATTGATTATTTTGGGCTGTAGGCCCTCAAGAAAGAGCAAATACAGGGGGAGTCTTTCTCTGACTCTCCCAATCTGCCTGAAGACAGAGCCCCCAAAAGGAGCTCGGTGGTCATAGATCCTCTCCCAGGGAGTTTCTACCACCGGGGAGCATTGACACTTGTCACAGGAGAGGAGACTGGAAGTCCCCACCACACCCGGACACACCGGGTCACAAACTGTCACACCTCCCATCCGTTCTTCCAAGGGCCTTCCATCGTTCCTCCAAATCATTTATTCTCTCCCGAGAAGAATGCACACCACTGCCCTCTCCCTATTAAGCGGGTGTTTAAGCCTGAGTTCTAAACCACCTTGAGGAGACACTCATTTTCCCCTGCATACCTCCCATGAATACAGGAGGCACACATGCTAATAAACCTACGATTGCTTTTCTGTTTTTTTTTCAATTCTTTAATCTTTATTTATTTTGGAGAGGGAGAGAGAGAGAGAGAGAGAGAATATGAGAGATAGCATGAGTAGGGGAGGGGCAGAGAGAAAGGGAGACACAGAATCTGAAGCAGCTTCCAGGCTCTGAGCTGTCAGCACGGAGTCTGATGGGGGCTGCAACTCATGAACCGTGAGATCATAACCTGAGTTGAAGTCAGGCAAAGTCAGACACTTAACCGACTGAGTCACCCAGGCACCCTGCTTTTCTGTTGTTAATTTGTCTTTTGGTATAGGGGTCTCAGCCAAGAACCTAGAAAGGAAGAGAAAAATAATTTTCTCCTCCCCTCTACTTCATGCCCAAATACTGTGGTAGCCAGTAGGCATGATCTTATTCTCTTTACCTTTAATGTCTACATTCTCTTTCATGCCTCTTTGCTTTTTAAAATTTTTACATTTTTCCTCTAACTGAAGGTACTTATGTTCTTTATTGATTTATAAATTATTAGCCTTATTTTTATTTTAGTAGCAGTTATATTTAATATAAAAGAAAAACCCTATATACCTATGCATTCCTACAAACATCAAAAATAACTGATCATTTATTTAAAATTGTAACTTTTCACATGATACTTCTCAATGCCAATTTCCCACATTTATTGTGAGTATACAGGGTTTCACTATTTTCTCTTCTTTTTTTACTTTTTGCCTCCTGTATGTTTTCTTTGAAGAATTATTTCAGATATTTATAGTGTATCATACATGATTAACAAATAATAAGATAGGAATTGTACTTCTATAGCTTTGTTGTCCATGGTCCTTTTTATCTTCAATCCTATGTCTTCCCCATTCATAATATCTTTATTTTGATTTAGTCTTATTGGCCACTCTATACCTTCAGGTAACACTTTCAGGAAAAGAACAAGAATGGTAAATGGTTTAGTTTATCTGAACTAAATATCTGGGAATGACTTTTTTTACTTGTTGGTATAAATGCAATAACTTATTTGCACTCAGGATTCTTTTTTTCTCAGAACTGATAAGAATTTATCCATATTTATATTTTTACTTTTTTCAATGTTTATTTTGAGAGACAGAGAGAGAAAGAAAATGAGTAGGGAAGGGGCAGAAAGAGAGGGAGAGAGAGAATCTCAAGCAACCTTCATCCTTCATGTTACCAGCACAGAGCGGACATGGGGCTCGGTCTCATGAACCCTGAGATCACGACCTGAGCCAAAATCAAGAGTCGGTTGCTTAAACGACTGAGCCACTCAGGCGCCCTATCCATTTATTTAAACTAGTACTAATGTTGCATCAAGCTGTTGTCAACAATATTTTTTTCATTGTAGATGATCTAGCAATAACCAATTTTTTTTTTTAGTGTGTGTATGCATGTTCCTGTCTAGATTCTTGGAAAAAAACAATGAGAACTTTCCAAATGTTACTGTAATCAGTCTCTTTTCCTTTATTTTACCTGAATTTCAGCTGTTTCTATTAATAAACACATTTTCTTTATTCTTAGAAACATCTGGTATTATTTATTTGAACATTTACTTTCTTCTATCGACATTTTTACATCTTTTTCATTACATGCTCACAGTGGCCTCAAAAGTGAGTGTCACACCCCATTTACAGACAGGTGAACTGACGCACAGAGGATTTTACGAGTCTTCCAGGCGGATCAGACCACAATGCTCCTCTCTTTTTTATGAGAAAAAGAATGTCTTCAGTTAACCTGCTTTTAAAAATATATCTATGGGGAAAAGTAAAGCTCAGAGAGGTAAGTAATTTGTGTTAAGCACTGTCACATAATCTATTGTAGCACGGGAGATAATACTAAATACTCTAAGTTTCTAAAATGGGGGGCTAGCCTTTCTCATATTTCTAGTTTTCCTAATTTCTAATATTTAAAAATAGTTTTCTAAAATGAGCCACAGGAGGAAAACTCTTGATTTCAACAGTTCAAAGGGAGGCATCTCAGGAGGGACACTGTGAAGGACTGGCTGGCCCCATCCGATGGGCCTCACACAAGACACCAGCAAGCCAGAGAATCATTCGTAAATTCCTCTGCAAGCAGCTATTGCAACCTGGCTCCTAAATCCAGGCTGTTCCTTTCTTATTAAGGAGCCTTTGCAGAGGCAAAGCAGTCATCAGCTTATGCAAATTCCTGTGCGTACAAAAAGGGGGACCTTTTAAGCTGCCTATTACTTTATTACTGCTGAAAGAAAGAAAAGGAAAGTATAAAGGGGGGAGGGTGGGGAGAATTAAGGATCTAATAACAGTGAGAGCTCGCTGCCCAGGTTGGGTCTCTTGCTGTGTTTGAATGATTTTTCTTTGTCGACAGCCTTGCACGGGGCTATTTTTAGCATCTCTTTAATAATTGAGCTGTAGCAATTGTGCTCAGCAGCTGGAACAGGCAAGGAAAATAGCAGCTCAAAGAAATGGTGCAGCAGGGTCATAATTTAAGTCAAGCTGCATTATAGAGCATACCTTTCTCAAAGGTAGAAGGCTGCGGTGGGAGAAAAAAAAAACAAGTAGAAAGAGAAAGGGGAGTGATAGATGGAGAGATGGGGTTTTTTTTTGGGGGGGGGGCGGGTTCTATTTTTTTTAAACAATCCTGAGAAGGCGCCCTGTTGGACAGATGCTTTTGATGGGACAGAAAGCAGGTATGAAGGGCCTTGCTGCTCAACATGGCAAACAGGACAGGGAAACTTGGGTTGCTAAACAGAATTGACGCTTTCCTTGTCCCCAGGGCTGAGGAGAAAAGGAGCCTTCCTGCACAACCCAGGCAGCCCCGTGACACCGAGGGGCTTGTAGCTAGAAAGTTGGAAGGGGAACTTGAGCCACGGGCAGAGGAATTTTGATGAGGAAAAGTAAATCTCACATTCCCCAACATCTTCCTATCCAGAAAGGATAAAGTTGGACTGTCCAAACTCCAATCGTCAGATCCATCATTAAATGACTGACTTAGGTCATTAAGCCCATGGGCAAGTGCATCTCTCACGGTGCTGAAAAGTGGCACTGCTGGGTCCCTTCTATGTAGAATCTGCAGAGTGAGCCCCAGGTTGAAACCACTACTTGCCAAATGGAGGCGTGTAAGTGCCCATATGTCTGATTAGCCGAAACATTCATCTGACTAATTCAGGCAACCTAAACAAACAAACAAAAAAAAAAAATAACTAAAATAATCAAGGTTATGGACAATTAATGAATTGATGGGGTTGTGAGTTTTCTTCCTCAACACCGCAAACTTTCTGCCTCTTACACGTTCCTTTCTTTTTTCCTACAATCTTTGTTCTGCACTATCACCATTTGTTTTCTTTTCTCATTTCCCTTTTATCTTCGCTGCATTTTTTTTATTTATTTCCCTTGAGGTTTTAGGCTGAAACCTTGAGCCATAGGAAGAAGTTTCTATACTGAGCTGGGTTGGTGTGACATTCCATCCAGTAGAGGTCAATGTGACAAAGGGAATTTCTACCTAGGCATATACCTAGGCTATCAACACAATATAGGAAAGGTGACTGGCTACCCTATGATTGCTCACAAGGCAAAGAAACAATTTGCTCCACCAGCACCTGTGTCCTTTCATTATCAAAATAATCATTTACTTTAAAACTAGTCGTTAAGAACTTTGAAATAGAAAGCCAGTGTAAAGACAAAAAGCTTTTCGTATATTCCTTAAACATCAGGGTAAATGTCAATTCATGCTTCTAAATAGAAAAGAAAAGTAAAACGGTAGAAGCTTCTGGGTAAAGTATCTGATACACGAGTCTAAAAACCTGACAGACATTTTAGGTCTTTAGGAAGTCAACAAGGGAGTGTTTTCAGGCGTAATAATCTTGATCAACCACCAAAAAATCAAGTTGGAGCAGTGTAGAACTGGTACGTATCAGAACTCGTTTCTCCATGTGAATGTATCCTGTAATCACGGTTATATAATGAAGGAACAATTGGATAAGATTGCCTCGCTGGAAAGCACTTTCCTGGATACAAGGAGGATGCGGGGATATTTGTAGGATTGTCTTTCAATTTAGTGGGTATTTTTTCGCCCTGTCTGTGAGTTGTCCAATGCACAGAGCATGCAGGTACTGTCGTCTGGTGGGCAGGAGAGATAGCCATGTATCATTACATTTGCAGGCATTTAGGAGAATGCCAATTTTCAACTTCACAGACTTTCCTGAAGGTCCACTGTGACAGCCGATTGGATCCATGAAATTGAAAATGAGACCTGACGGGTTGGGAGGGATTAGAATTTCAGAGGGGAACTTCTCTCTGAATCACCTGACTCGGGCCACAGAATTTAGTCGCCCTCTGTATTATTGTTCTAGAGCTTCTGGAGCAAATTGCCACAACCCTGGTGACTCAAAACAACAGGTATTTATTCCTTCATAATTCCGGAGGCCGGTAGTGCAAAATCAGCATCGCTTGGGCTAAATCAAGGTGTCGGCAGCGCTGCGTTTCCCGCAGAAACTCTAGGGGGAGGATCCATTCCTTGCGTCTTTCGATCTCTCTTGGCTGTTGGCATTGCTTACTTCCTCACACTTCACTCCAACCTCTGCCTCTGTGGTCACATGACACCCCCCTCCTCTTCCTTCTGTCGGTCAGATTTCCCCTCGTCTCACTCTCATAGGGACATTTGCCACCGGATTTAGAGTCCACTCAGATCTTTCAGGATAATCTCCCCATCTCAAGATCCTTAAGCTAATGACATCTGCAAAGACTGTTTCTCCAAATAAGGTAACGTTCACAAGTTCCAGGGATCTGGAGGTAGACACATGTTCCCGAAGGCTCTGTCCCACTCCCCACACACCCTTGGTCCAGTAAAATGCCCACTGCCTCAGATCCATTCAGACACCGTTCCTACTCTAAATGAGACATTACACTTTGTCGTTGTTTTGCATGATGGTCCTAATAACCAAAGAGCTAATATTTATGGAGCGATTGGCATTATCCACTCCTAAGGGAGTTACATGTCGGGCTGAAACATACAGCACTGCTAATGTTTGTCAGTTTTTGCCCACAGAACCAGCCATTTCGTTCTGTTTTCTCACATATATTCATGCATTTAAAACTACTACTCTCCATAAGAGAGCTCCTGTAAACTACTTACAGAAAAAGGAATGAAGTAGAGAATGTGAAGGAGTCTGGTCAAGGTCATGTGGGCAGTTGTCGGTAACAACAGCATTCACCCAAGACGGCCAAGCGCCCAGGCTTTTGCTTCTACCCACCTCCAACCAAGCTCTTTGGTGTGCCTGAGGGAGGTCTGGGCTCATGCCAGATGGTGAACTGCTCCCACTCCTCGTTCTCGAAAGCGATCAGTTCCTTGTAGGCCTTTTCTCACATCTGCGTCTAAAAGGTAGAAAAGAAGTGAAGAACGAAGATGGCGTTCATTAAGCAGGTGAAGGGGGAAAAGAAACAGTTACAACTCGGAGACAAAAGAGAACAGAAAAAAAATATGATTTTTTTTTTCTCTGAGAGAATAGGGGAGGGCAGATACGTGTGTGGAGCAGTGCCTCTAATACCCAAAACTACCCTGAAGTTTAGCTAGTAACGGCCTAGCTGCTGAATACTCACAGAATTGTGCAACGTTGCACTGTTACCCCAGATTTACACCCGAAAACCATGGCCAGTCACCCAGGAAGTCGCTCAGACACTATAAACGAGGTACTCAAAAATCAAAAGGAGGAGGAGGAGGGACAGGAAGGAGAAACAGCTCATTGTTTATCATTTTTCTAGCCATGAAGAAACAAGCAAAATAAAATACTCAAAGCCTATGAGGGCTAAACATCCGGAACCACCACCAGCCCACATGGTCCCTTCACTGGAGATTAAGAAGTGAGGAGGATGCGGGGTGCCCAGGTGGCTCAGTGGGTTAAACGTTCAACTTTTGATTTTGGCTCAGGTCATGATCTCACTGTCTGTGGGCTCGAGCCCCACGTCAGGCCCTGCTCTGACAGCCAGAGCCCACTTGAGATTCTCTCTCTCCGTCTCTCTCTGCCCCTCCATCATTTTGCATTCTAAATAAATAAATACACTTAAAAAAAAGAAGTAAGGAGGTGAGAATGAAGGGCGCCTGGGTGGCTCAATCAGTTAAGCATTCAACTTCGGCTCAGGTGATGATCTCACGGTTTGTGAGTTCGAGCCCCGCATCAGACTCTGTGCTGACAGCTCAGAGCCTGGAGCTGCTTCAGATTCTCTGTCTCCCTCTCTCTCTGCCCCTTCCCTGCTTGTGCTCTGTCTCTCTCTGTCTCTCCAAAATAAATAAACACTAAAAAAAAATAAAACTTTACATTCTGTGTGTGATGGTTCTACATTCTATAACCAGAATAACGAGTCCAGAGGAGGGGAGAGATAAGAATGAGATAAGGGAGGGGCGCCCGGGTGGCTCAGTCGGTTAAGCATCTTACTTCGGCTCAGGGCGTGATCTCACAGCTTGTGAGTTCCAGCCCCGCGTCGGGCTCTGTGCTGACAGCTCAGAGCCTGGAGCTGCTTCTGATTCTGTGTCTCCCTCTCTCTGCCCCTCCCCTGCTCATGCTCATGCTCTGTCTCTCTCTCTCTCAAAACTAAACAAATGTTTTTTTTTTTAATAAAAAAAGGAGGTCAGAATGATACAGTCACAACCATGGGTGAGAAAGAAGGTGAAAGAAGACAGAAAAATATATAAACACACATATATTCTATGTATCACACATATATACATGTATCTAAACTAATACGTATGTATGTACAAATTACGTACGTATATAGATATATCTGTATTATTCACTACATACACAAGTTAAGCTTTTGGTGAATTATGTCCCTTTAATAGTAATGAATGAATGAATGAACAGGCCCGGGGAGGAATTTCTATTCAGTGTTACGTGAAACCGTGTTTTACTAATCTGTAAGAAAAAGAGTAAATGATAACCCTACAGTAGGAAACATGAAACCTTTTTTTTTCCCTTTAATTTTATTCTTTCAGTGTCTCGTGTTTTACTCAACACCAAGAACTGAAGATTAGGGCTGTCCGGTCCCCTGAAAACAAATCTCTGTGGAAAGAACGGCTACAAATATATACAGAGTGGGGTGCTGACAACAGGCACTGGGATGCCCCTGAAGGTCATGTCTTTTCCATGTCGCCTTTTAAGAAAATTGTACCTTTGCCTTCTATTAAGATGCAGTGATTTCTTTCTTAAATACCCCCTGCTCAGACAGGATACCTGCTGAAAGAAACTTACTTCAGGTTTTTGACAGATACTTTGTTTTCATTCTCGTGGGAACTGTATTGTTCCTTATTCTTTCCTGCGTGCAGCAAAATCTGAACCATGATTCTTGATGTTTCAGCTGCTTACGTGTTTAAAAAAGTACTAGCCTTTTTCCTACTGATTAAGGAGCACTGCATATTCACTATAAAGAATGTAGAACTCTGGACAAATAAAGAGAAAAGATGAAATTATCCAATAATCCTAAGAACCAGAGGTGGCCGTTATTAATGTTTGCTACATTTCCTCAAACCTCCTTTGTGTTCTATACAAATATTATACAATATGGTAAAACTGTAGGGAAAGTATTGGTTTTCATCCTTTTTACTTTACATCAAATAATGAGTGTTTTCTGAGCTTAAATATTCTTTACAATGTGATTTTAATAATAAGATGATTTACCACATTAATGTGTAGGTAAGAATTCAGGGTTCTCTAGAGAAATAGAACCAATGTGGTACATATAAAATACGCGCGCGCGCACACACACACACACACACACACACAGGCTTATAATGTAGGTGGGCCTCACCTAATCAGTGGTGTGTGTGTGTGTGTGTGTGTGTGTGTGTGTTCACAGAGGGGGAGAGAGAGAGAGATTTAGTACAAGGAATTGGCTCACATAATTATAAGGACTAGTTAAGTCCAAAAACTGTAGGGTGGGCCAGTGCTATGGGAGCCCCAGGGAGAACTGGAGTTCCAATTCAAAGGATTAGGCAGGAAGATTCAATGTTGCAGATGAAATCCAAAGGCAGACACCTGGAGAATTCTCTCTTACTCAGGGGCAGGCTGGTTATTTTGTTCTAAGACCTATAGCTGATTAGACGAGGCCCACCTACATTATGGTGAGCAATCAACTTAGTTCAAAGTCCTCTAATTTGAATGTTAATCTCATGTGAAAGCACCCTCCCAGAAACACCCAGAATTAATATCTGACCAACTCTCCGGGCACCTCTTGGTCTGGCCGGGCCAACGCATACAGTTAACCATTACAATTGCATACTTTAATTTATTAAATCAAATGTCATGGACAGATATTTACGTGATTTTTAAATACATGGAACTTTACAATCCATCACCCCCCCCACACCCTTCACCCATGGTAGACAGTGATATTTCATCACACAACTCTTCCTACTAAGAATGGGCAAAAGGAGCGTTCTTAAACACAGTGACCCTCACTGCCAGCCAATCAGAGTTGGTGTGTTCCCAGAGATAAATTTCCTACTTCTCATTCCATATGTCTCTAACTGACTGATGTGAAGTCATTGCCTGTCCGCACCTCCTCTTCCTCTATTTTTGTGAGATAACTACAGCATGGGGGCCATGATTGTTTCCAGAACGCCCTGCTCATAGGATCTTCCTTGTCAACACATCCTGCTTTGGTTGTAGCAGCTATAGCCCATCAACAGGTAATGCCAAACTCTCTGACCATCCCCCATCTGACTTCTTAGGCCTATTTCCCCCTGATTTTTGCTTTGAATGGATTTTTTTAAGTGAGGATGAGGGCACGGAAGTACTACTGAGTCTTGGTAAATAAGCAATGTTCAGGGCCGCCTGGGTGGCTCAGTCAGTTGAGAATCCAGCGTTGGCTCAGATCATGATCTCACAGTTCGTGAGTTGGAGCCCCATGTTGGGCTCTGTGCCAACAGCTCAGAGCCTGGAGCCTGACTCAGATTCTGTGTCGCCCTCTCTCTCTGCCCCTCCCCTGCTCATGCTTAGTCTCTCTCTCTCTCTCCTCCCTCCCTCTCTCTCCAAAATATAAGTAGACATTAATTTTTTTGATAAATAATGTTCAGACATCTCAAAAAGCAACACGGAGTAAGAGTAGGAACAGAAGAGGTCTAAGCGGGCATAGAATTTTCCTTATTTGCATTTTGAATATTTGGTCTAGACAAAATTGTGGGATATACGTCAATTGTCTTTCTAATTTTTGCTCTGCCAAGCGCCCCCTCCCAAATCCTCTTTTATGAAGACTGTCTACTTGTGTCATGAGGTATATTTCAGATGTCTGTGGCTGTGCTTTAATTTCTAATCCAGCTCAACTGACCTCATTATTAGAATGCGTTCCCTCCAGATTCTGAAATGAGGCTTTCTATCAGTGTCGGTGAGATTTTCATCTTTATTCATATTTTCATTTGCCGGGAAGTTGAGAAAGACCATTTCTGGACCTCCAAATCAGGCACAAGTTTGACCCATGGCATGTTTTAAATGTGAATTCACACTACTGTTATCTTGAGCAGATATATACCCACTACGATCCACAAAGGCCAGTGACCTAACAAATTGAAGTGGCTTGAGAAAGTTATTTCTTAATGCTTTATTGTAGATTTTACATTTGCAACGATAACTAACTGCATTGAACGTGAAATCTAATTAAAACTTATTGTATCATCTGTGTTCTTTGGTTAAAGGACATGTACTATTAAACATGTGTTGGAAAGGAGGTATTGAAAGAGTTACTTAAAATTCCGTGTCTTCCATTCTCAAAGACTGGGTGGTGACAGAGTGGAATACTTCATTGTTGTATCCAGTCTTTGAAAGCTCCTCAGAGCCATAGCTAATTTTCCTTTTAGTTACAGACTAGAGATTGCACCAGCAAATTAAACCTCACAATTTCAGCAATGGTGATGAGGAAAACACACACACACACACACACACACACACACACACACTGAGAAAAAAGGAAAGAACCTCGGGAATGCTCACACACAACAGTTTTCCAAGAGTCCAAGGATAACATCTTACATTCTCTCACCTTGTTGAGTGCAAGTGAAAAGTATTTTGTTTAACCAGGACGTTTGAGGATTTCCTTTGCCTACAAACAGACTGGCTTCAGTGATTATATCTCTTGCTGTTATATGGTAGAAAAGTTAGAGAGCAGGAAAGGAAGACGCAAAAATAAGGACACTAGGACACTATTGGAATGAAATCCACACCTCTGCAAAAATAGTAATTGACTACCATGCTTTAACCCATGCTACCATGGGTTAATTTAATTTATTACCATGGGTTAATACTTAATTTATTCCTCCTCTAATGGTCACCTGATATCTACAAAGGAATCACCGACTTTGAGTCTTCGTTGAGATGCTAAAATTAGTTGCAGAAAAACTTTTCACAGTCTCCTAATCTGTTAAAAAGCTAAAACATATTAAGACATTTCCTCTTTGTACGTCTTACTTAGATTTAAAAAAAAAAAAGTCCTGGCATGGCCTACAGTTGATTTATATTCCAGCAGCTGCAGTCATGACATCAAGATGCAATAAAACCATCTCTCAGTTATGCATGCACCTGTTGTTAAAGGGAAATCTAGGACAAATGGGCAGGGGCTCTGGGGTCCTAAGTAATGGTCCTAAGTGATCCACCCTGATAGAGTAGACGCATTTTCAGGGCAGCTGGGCCAGGAGTTTAGGCATCAGTATTGAAATGTCCCCTATATTGGCCCCTTGTTAAACTGACCTTTTTTTTTAAAAAATGTGTATTCGTTTACTTTTGAGACAGAGAGAGAGAGAGGGCACAAGCAAGGGAGGGGCAGAAAGAGAGACACAGAATCTGAAGCAGGTTCCAGGCTCTGAGCTGTCAGCACAGAGCCCAACATGGGGCTCGAACTCATGAACTGTGAGATCACAACCTGAGCTGAAGTCAGACGCTTAACCAACTGAGCCACCCAGGCGCCCCTAAACTGAGTTCCTTATTCACACACAAGCTGTCATCCATTTCCATGTGTAATTCACAACAAAATCAACAACTTCTGTTTTTCCATGTTTTTAAAACCATGTGCCCTGTTGCAGAAGACGCAGAAGCACACAACAGACCCTCCGCAAACATGTGTGACTGAAGAGGTAACAGGAACTTTATTTCTTTATTTAAAAAATTTGTATTAATTTTTTATTCAGGGGCAGGGGAGGGAGACCACAGGAACTTTAGACCCTGAGATGAGCCAGGACAAATGTTTTCAAAAGCGGCCATCCAAAGTAAGCGTCCAGCAGATTCATTGATGGCGGGGTCCTCCTAAGAGCCACATGAGAAGGACAAAGCAGAGATCCTGCAGAGACACTTAGAGGACACTGAACTTCAAAGAAGTGGAGCGATTTGCCCAAGGTCAAGTACCCTGACGCTGATCCGAGATGAGTATTCATTTGCTAGAGCAACTCTGAATTCCCTGGGCAGACACACACCTGAATCTGAATTCTGACTTTATCACTTGTTTTCTTGCTGTTACCCAGTGTACTCATCCATGCGTGGTTTGATGTGGGACCAGATGTAATTACTCACACCTGACAACAACAGCAACATGAACGACATTCTCAGGCATAGACCTGGTATATGGCAGGTGGCCTGTACATCCTGTTTCCCACCCTCCCACGGAATGAGCATGCACCTAAACTTACCTACGGGAACTTTCCAGGGACCTGCAGGGATCTGGCTCTCCTCCAAGCAGGTGTCTGCCCGGGGATAAGTCCCAGCACAACCAAGGCCAGGTTGGGCTCTGGTTGAAAGCAGTACACCCTGAAGGGAACACAGCCTTTGATTTAAGGTCTTCGGTGTTCAGGTGCTTTCCACCCACCTGATCTCGGTCCTCCCTCCCCCTGGGAAGCTGGGGGGTGGGGGTGAGAAGCATCCCTAGTCCTTTGAAGCCATCCTCCTGGGAACAAATGAGAAATAGTTAATTCTGCAAAGGAAATGCCATGCTCTTCCATTTTATCGTTATTTCTAAAAGAAGAGAATGCCATCAGTCTTTTGACACATGTGACATATGCGACTTTCGGGCTTGGAGGAAGCCCTGAAAAGAATGTTCCGCAGTTGACTCCTTATGTCCGAACAAACATTGAGATGCCCAAGCTCTCTGACCCTTGCAAAGTAAGCTCTGTGGCCGGAATGCCTGAGTATTCTTTATCAGCTCTCAGTGATAAACCAGCCCATATCGGTAAGCCAGGCCACAGGCAGCACCTGGGAACGACAGCATCTCAAGCAGTTCTAGAAATTCCTTCCTTCCAGTTTTTACGTATAAAATAAAACAATGGTGATCAAACTGGCGATCTATAAAGCCATTGGGCTCTTGCTAGTTGCTAATCACCACTACAAGAATTGACCAACACTAACACTCTGAGATCGGTAATATTAGTCATTGTACTTTATAGAACAGAAAACCAAAGAGCATATAGTAGTATTCATGGTTACTTATGTTACTTATGATGTGCTACTACGTGCTATCATCTATCATCTATCCATCTATCGATCTATCTATCCAGGCAGCCATGTATTAGAAATAATTTTATGAGAGGAAAATGACTGTTTTATTCCTATTCACAGATAAGAAAATGGAGGCAAAAAGAGGGTATGTAACTTGGTCACAATCACACAGTAAGAACAGTGCAGAATAGACTTGAGCGTGGGTGACCCCATTCAGAGTCCATACCTAATAACCAAGTTTTAGTACCTCTCAAGTGCAAATAAAATGTTTGCTTTAAAAAGGGATAAATGGGGTGCCTAGGGGGCTCAGTCGGTTGAGCGACTGACTTTGGCTCAGGTCATGATCTCGCGGTTCATGGGTTCGGGCCCCGCGTCAGGCTCTGTGCTTACAGCTTGTTCAGAGCCTGGAGCCTGCTTTGGATTCTGTGTCTCCTTCTCTCTCTGCCCCTACCCCATTTGTGCTCTGTTTCTCTCTGTCTCTCAATAATAAATAAATGTAAAAAATTTTTTTAAAAAGGGATAAATAAGGGCATCTGGGTGTCTTTGTCGGTTTAAGCGTCTACTCTTGATCTCATGGTTCATGGGATCAAGCCTGGCATAGAGCTCTGCACTGACAGTTCAGAGCCTGCTTGGGATTCTCTCTCTTCCTCTCTCCATACCTCCCCTGCTTGCACTCTCTCTCCCAAAATAAATAAATAAACTTTAAAAATGATAAATAAATGGATGGATGAATATTCCTATGCAAATAGGGGATATAATGTAACAGAAACTCCTGCTCTGAACCGCTACGTTATCGTGCTTCTCATTTTGTTCTAAAATAATTTCAATCAACATGGATTTTCCTTTTACAAACAAAATAACTTGAAAAAAAAAAGAAACTGCATTTTCTGCATTCAGTGCTGGTAGAGTGAAACATTAACTGCACAGTGAGTGTAGGGCCTCCTGGATAATACAAATGTGTCTTGCTTAGTAGTCCTTTCAGTATTAGGACAAAATATTCTGCATATATTATACAAAAGTTAATGAGAAAAAAATCACAAATTTATTACCCAACTCCCTCACAAACAAGAGGAGAAACCCTCTCAGTTGGACACGATGAAGTCTGATATTCTAAGTCCAAGAATGCAGAGGCAGGACTTATTTAGACCCACTATGCAGGGACTCTGTGGGATGACTGACCCTTCCATGTATGGAAAGTACGCTTTTATCATTTACAATTATAAGTTTACAGTGAATGTCTGGTTCATTAACACTGGTAATTCTTTCAATTGTGTTCTTTCTTTTTTCAGATTCGCAGCATCTCCTAGATACAGCAGGCACATGCTGGTTCGTAGCCTCCTTGGGGCTTCCTGGGTGGAATCTGAAACTGCCCCCCAGATGCAGAAGGCAGGGAGATTTGAAGAATGAGGCAGGTCACCCCAGGTTAGCAAGTGGTAGACTTAGGAAGCAAAGGGAATTTGCATACGAGGCTTGTCTTAGGTGGCAGCAAGATCAATGGCATTCCCTATCTGCCCACCACATCTGAAAGTTTATAAAGAGGGCGTCAGTCATATACTGTGCAAATACGCCAACCACTACCACCACAAGACCATGTCTTTAGAGCGACCTCTGGGATCAGGAAAGACAAGCAGGAACCACATTCCAAAGACACAGGAGGGGGTTAGGACATCTAAGTGCCTGGGTCCCGCTCACGCTCACGGGTTAGCTGGCAGTCACATTTTTTGGATGCCCTTCCCCAGCGCCATTGGATCACTGTGGTCAAGTGCTTTCAGGTTTTAAAATCCAAGTTTAAATTCAAATGAGATTGCTCAGCTGGCTCTTCTTTTAAAATGATTAATATTTGCACGATTATACATTATGAAAGGAGGAAAATATGGAAAAACATTAAAAATTTAAATACCAGTGTTTTAATTAATATATTGATACATATTCCAAATGACGGCCATTGCTTGCTTATGTCTGTGCATTTAACAAAGTAAAGATCTTACTTTCATCATTTTCTATATATATAGATATAATTATCATTTTCCATGTGATTAAATGTTCCTCAAATCATAATTTTAATGTATGCAGAAAATTTTATGGAGTCAGTGAGTAAATCCCCAGTTAAACATTTCCTGTTATAGACACTACTATGGTAAGCACTCCTGCACACTGTCTGCACCTCTGATAGGATCTATGGAGTATCTAGGTGTTTCTAAGTAATTTCATGAAGGATTGATATCTTAGAAAAAATGCCTATGAAGGTTGTTCGCAAAGTATATTAAAATAGAGAAAAACTGAAAGTGATGTATGCTATTTCTTTTATAAGTAGAAGCATCAGTCAGCTATATATTCAAGCAATGTCATCAGATGAGCGTTTTCTAAATTGTATCTTTATTGTAACAGTAGAAAAAAAGTCTTCTTACTCAGATTATCCCAGTTTCAGTTGAGTATACTTGGGATGGCAACTTCATTATAAACTTTATTTATATTACTAGTGGGCCCATATAAAGAAAAAGTATAAATGGAGAGAAATAATAGCATACTAATTTTTTCTTTTTTTACTGCTTTTTTATTTTTGTGAGAGAAAGAGACAGTGCAAGTGAGGGAGGGTAGAAAGACAGGGACACACAGAATACGAAGCAGCCTCCAGGCTCTGAGCTGTCAGCACAGATCCCAATGTAGGGCTCAAACCCACGAGACGTGAGATCATAACCTGAGCCGAAGTCAGACGCTCAACCCACTGAGCCACCCAGGCTCATGAAATATTTCACAAGTAATTACCATAGCAATGAACACATTTTTGTAAAGGAAAATGGAATGTTATGGAATGATATAAATGTCATCCACTTGGATACTACTTTGATAGGAAGTTTGGGGAGCACTCAGTAGCCAAATACAACTTTGAACCGATAAAAGTACGCACGAGGCAAAATTATGGAGACAGTTTAGATCAGTGGTTTCTGTGGGGTAGAGGTGGGGAATGAGTAGTTGGAGCACAGAGGAAGTTTAGGGCAGTGAAAATATTCTGTGTGATAGTATAATGATGGATACCTGTCACTGTACACTTGTCCAAACCCATGGAATGCACATTAGGAGAAAGTTCTAGAGAGAAATATGCACTTTGGATGAGTATGATGTACTGATGTGATTTCATCAACTATAACAGATGCACCACGCTGATGAGTGATATGGGGGTGTTATGTATCCCGGGGCGTGAGGGGGTATTCAGGAAATCTCTATACCTTTTGTTCAATTTTTCTCTGAACATAAAAATGCTCTAAAAAATGAAGTCCCTTAAAAAAAAGTACTTGTGTTCTCACATTATTTTTTCAATAGGAGTATAGAGAATAAAACAAAGAAAACACACACTCATGTAAAACCCTCCCATTCCCAAAAAAGGAACAGCACACATCCTTTTCTGTGATTCTAAATATTCCTTACATTTTCTCACCTCATTATTTTATGCTGCCATGTAGAGATTTATATGGGTTCACCAGTACCTTCTTTTTAAAAAAAATTTTTTAACATTTATTCATTTTTGAGAGACAGACAGAGCACAAGCAGAGGAGTGGCAGAGAGAGAGGGAGACACAGAATCCGAAGCAGGCTCTGAGCTGTCAGCACAGAGCCGGATGCAGGGCTCGAACTCACAGATTGTGAGAACTCACAGATTGTGAGATCATGACCTGAGCGGAAGTCACACGCTTAACCACTGAGCCACCCAGGCGCCCCTCACCGGTGCCTTCTATTAGAAAGTAACTACTTCCAGGAAGTTTAAATGCATGTCCTCCTTAGTATAGTCTGGTAACTTCATTTGATGCTTGGTTTTAATACTTAGCTGAAATTCCTGTGTGAACAATTGGTGCTCCCAGGGGAGGAAGGATTGAAGATGGTTGCAGTTTGGAGCTCTTCAGGAAAGCCCAGGCCTGGCTGTGTCAGTTAGAAACGCCGTAGGAAATAATAGTTAAGAAAATTGAATACTCAGTGTAAATTTCCCTAACTGATCAAATCCATTGGCTTTTGGACAGACTGTTAGTGCCTTATTAAGAATCACCATCTCTATCCAGTAATGAGAACTTCCTGCTGTCACATGTATGTGTGCCAAATGCCTCCCTTACCATGTGATGGATCCCCTTAACCCGCCTCTGATTTCAGCTACGAGCTACAGGGGCAGTTCTTTTTTTTTTTTTCTATTTTCCTTTTTATTTATTTTATCAGTTATTGCAGTATAGGCAACACCCAATATTACATTAGTTTCAGGTGTACAACGGCATTGGTTCAGCAACTCTCTATGTTATGCTGTGCTCACCACGTGTAGCTCCCGCCTGTCACCATCCATTGCTATTAGAGCCCCATTGCCCATATTCCCTAAGCGGTCACTTTCATCACTGCACTTATTTATTTTATAACGGGAAGTCTGTGCCTCTTAATCCTCTTCACCTATTTGCCCATCCCCCTAACTAACCTCCCTTCTGACAACCACCACTTTGTTCTCTGCCTTTGAGGCTGTTTGGTTGTTTGATTGTTCATTTGTTTCGTTTTTTCAGATTCCACATGTAGGTGAAATCGTTTGGTAGTTGTCTTTCTCTGTCCACGTTCAGACCCGCCCACTTCACACTGCTGGCCTGCGGAGCAAGTGCCAAGGCCTCTATATTCTACCGAGGGCCTTCTCTAATGTTCCTGTGCCCACTGGGCCAGGCTCGCCAGCTTATTCTAGAAGGACATGAACTCCTTAATGCCCTAGAAGTAACCCTCACCCAAAGACATGGCACCGGTAAATGCCCAGGCTGGTGTCGCATCTTCGGGTGGGCAATCCTATGAGGCTTTCTACTACCTCCTCGGGAGGCCTGGCAGAATCAAGACCTTTTAGCTTACCGGAAGGAAACCGATGACAAACCTTTATCTGACTTCTCTTCCTTTTCTTTCTCATTCTCTATTCCCTCGTTCCTGCTCCCTGGGATCACTTCCCTAATTAACCTGCAGCCCTAAAGCCCTTTGTAGGGGACCCCAAACTAAAACAACATCCTGTGGTTTATAAAACTTGGCAAAATGGGTGCCAGCGTGGTCCAGTCACTTGAGCGTCCAACTCTTGGTTTCGGATCAGGTCATGATCTCATGGTTTTGTGGGTTCGAGCCCCACGTCGCGCTCTGTGCGAGGAGTGTGGCGCCTGCTTGGTATTCTTTGTCTCCCTGTCTCTCTACCCTTTTCCAACTTGTGCTGTCTCTGTCTCTCTCAAAAATAAATAAACTTTTTTAAACATTAGAAAAACATGTATTACTGAATAAATGCAATTTTGAGTGAACATGCTTCTTTCAAAAGATGGTATACATAAAGATAAAAGCAATAAAAGGACTTACAAATATTTGTGACATTTCTTTAAGGATTAATAATTTTTAATTGAAAATCATGGACTCCAAATAAAAGGAACAAAACACAACCTCAGTTGATTCTGAAATTTGATTCCTCTTAGAGGCCTTTGGTGACATGGACTTTGTGCAAATGATTGGTCTCAAAATGGTATTTAACAAATGTTTAAGTCTTCTAAGTTATATGATATCACAAAGCAAGCACAGCAAAAGAGACAAGTACTCCTTTTTGACTGCTGCTTTCTGTCATTTTCCCCCTATACCTCTATTGCTTCTGCTAAGTATATAATAAAGACCTCTGATGCCTCACTTAGACCAAGAAGCTTCTAGTGAGAACAGCCCAAAGAAGGGAAGCAGCTCATACTAATGTGATCAGAGCAAATCTTGCTCTCTGTCTCAATAATAAATTAAAAAAAAAAAACACATTAAAAAAAAGAGTAAAGAAAAAGAAAAGCTTAAAGGCAAGAGGTAGGTATCAGATTATAAGACGGACACAGAGGATTCCTCAAAAGCAAAACAAAGGCTAAAAGTGTTCAATTATATTTCTAAAATTATGAGGACAAATAATCATCTACCTGAAATATTATGTCCAGAAACATTATTCAAGAGTACGTACCAAATAAAGATATTCTCCAAACAAATCAAACATGACAGAGCACACCTGTGTTTTTCCTTTATCTTACGCCACTCTCTGGCTTTTATAATTCAAGTCAAATTCACTTATGTTACTTCACTGTAAAATTTTTAAACACATTAGAACATCCGATCCAACATTACACCAAAACTGTGTAGTCTTCTAAATTTAATGCTGATGACCATGTTTGGCTTCTCCCAGAAATACCAAACGAGTGTAATATTAGAAATTACTCAAAAATATGTGTTGAATAACATAAACCCCTTTCCTTTGAGTTATACATTTTTTTGGTCATTTTCTAGATAAAATACTGTGGAAGTTAACCTACCATGATGCCTAAGAAAAATAATATTTTATATTTAAAAATATAGATCTATGAAGTTATATTGAATGCTGTATTCATTATACACAGTTGTATAACAATGTGACCACAAACTTTGCAGCTGAAAGTAACAAGCTTTATTACGTCATAGTTTGTTGGGTAAGAGTCTCGGAACAGTGTACCTGGGGGGGTCTGCTTTGGGTTCGTAAGGCTGCAATCTAAGTGTTGGTTGGGGCTACAGTCTCAATTGAAGCCCAGCTGGGAAGATTCTACTCCCAAGGTCATGTGGTCGTTGGCAGCATTTAGTCCCTTGGGGGCTTATTGGCCTGACAGCCCCTTCTCTTGTTGGCCGTCAGCTGGAGGCCATCATCTGTCTCTTGCCGTTAGGCCTTCTCAAGATAACCATTTGCTTCTCAGAGCCGGCAAGAAAGGCTCCAACACAATGGGTCAAAAGCTTATATAAGACTATCTTTTCTTTGCTGTTTTCCTTTTCTCACTTCACCAACATTTATCTTTCTATAAGGCAAATGCTATGCAAATCTCTTAAGTTCGCATAGCTGGCATCCAAGGTGAGTACTGATCATGGCTACCTGTATACATCACAGCATATAAATGACACTTTAAAAAAATTATTTATATATGAGAAAGAGAGAGAGAGAGAGAGAGAGAGCAAGAGGCAGAGTGGCAGACAGAAAGGGAGACACAAAATCCGAAGCAGGCTCCAGGCTCCAAGCTGTTAGCACAGAGCTCGCTGTGGGGCTCGAACCCACAAATTGTGAGATCCATTACCTGAGCTGAGGTCGGAAACTTAACTGACTGAGCCACCCACGTGCCCCTAAAAGACACTTTTAAAGAAGTAATTTCACAAAGAACTTTGAAGTGGATGATTTTTAAAAAATAATTAAATAATTTAAAATACATAATCATATTTTTGTAATAAGAACCAACTGAGTGGCAGAAAACAAGGCTCTGGAGATATATTTCAAAATTTTTGGAGCTTTAACAATACACTATGGTATAGAAGAAATTAATTTATATATTTCACTGAATGCAACTACCTCAAGTTGGGGACTACCAGACCTACTGACAGTGAAATTCTCCCCTTGTGCATTGGTCTAGGATTTTTTTATTGTACATCTGTGGTTAAATTTTTCAGGGCAAGTGATCATTTATGTCTATTCCATTGTCTCTCGGAAAGCCTAATTTCTTTCAAACAACTAGGGCTCATTAATTTAGACTACTTCTTGGAAAGTCTGGCCAAAATATTCAGAAATAACTATACTCATTCAAAAAAGATCACGTAAGCGCTTGCTATATAAAAATCACTATACTTTAGACTTCAGAGCATATAATGTTACCATTGATTAAGTCCCTTTATTAAAGAAGAGTGACATCACTATCTACAGTGAAATAGAGTAACTCAAACTATACTAACAGAATGATGTTTAGGTTTAGAATTAATAAGATTCTGTTTTAAGAATCTATCTTCTTTCCTCCTTAACTTGGTGCCTTTTTTTCTGTTTTAATTCCCTTGGACTTATTGGTATTTCATGACTAAATTCTTTGTGATTTTGTTAATGTTAACTTAGCTAAATGATCTTTATTATTTCACTCCAAACCAAGGTGTTTCTGAAAAATTGCTTTCTAGACCCCAAATTGTCTTAAGTTACATCTTACTTGTTAGGATGGCTTCCGTCTAAAGTAGAAGTAAGGTCTAGGTGCCCTACATAAGAATCAGGAGTCTGAAATTTTAGGCATTATTTCCGCTCCCTAATGTCCTCCAGTAAATAATTTTAAAGCTCTTGACTCTGCTCCCTATTAAACAGAAAGACCCTGGCATAGCCTCAAAACCTTTTGTCTTAGAATGTTTTCTACCTTGTCCCTACTCGATATGAAGGATCGCTGTATCAGTCAGAGAAAGGGGTCAAATATCAATGTATTAGCAAAACCTAAATTCATCAGTATAACTAAGTGGGTGTTGAAGATCACAAGAACCAGACCTTGAGAAGAATAGATGAGGTTTAAAAGATAAAGGAAAGGTTACTCTGATGAATGAGGCATCCTTCATTCCTCCAATCCTTTAAGTATTCAAAAGTCAAAGTTATATAAAAAAACAAAAACAAAATTTCTCTCTTCCATGTCTTTCTTGTAACTGTTTTTATCATTTTCCATTGCTTTAAGATAAAGTACAAATTTCTTAAAATGTTTTTTGGGTTTTGCACGATTTGGCCCATATATAACTGTTCTGCTTCAATTTATACTGTGTCCACCCCACGTCTTCAATTTATAACACCCACACCCCAGCTCTTTGATTCTTGCTACTGTGACACTTTCCCCAGTTCCTCAATGCCATATGTTTTCTCCACCCCAGTGTCTTTGTACATACTCCTCCCTTGCCTTTACCTGAATTACTAAGAGCGTTCTCCCTTAACACAAAATCTTGCCCTCCCACTCTCTCTGTTTGTCTGTCTCTCTCCCTGTCTCTCTCTTTAGTTAGCTCTATCAATTCCTTTAGAGCTCAGCTCAATGTTTACTTGCTCTATGTAGCCTTCTCTGATTTTCCAGATGAGATTTCATCTCAACATTATAGCATTTAACAACACATGCGTCTTTTCACTAACAATTCACTTAATTGTAATTCTTTATAGTTTGTGTGATCATATGCCCGTCTGTTTCACTAGACCATAAGCTGCATCATGGTGATGTCTGTTTTGCTCATTTTTTCCTATGTCATGTCCCATAGTTGGGATTCAACAAATCTTCACTATTGAATTAATTTATCATGTCTTGATCATAATGTTCTCTCCTGCTGCTGTCATATAACGTGGATAACTCTGTTATGATGGAAGAGAGCAATAATTTGAAGAGATGGTGCTGTACTATCTGCACTGTGACAAAGGACTTCGGGAGACGTACAGGAGTCTTTTCGATGAGCTCGAAGACCACCGGGTCTTCAGTTTCCATGATGAAAATGATAGCTTACCTGATTAGCCTTTGTCATCACTTAATGAGCAAGAACAAGATTCTGAAAAGGGGAGGAAATAATGACACACAAGGAAATTTACACCCCCCTCCTCCAAAACCTAGCAAAATATACCAGCATCATTGAACAATGTACCAATATTATAAAACCACACACAATTCAACTTTTACTAATGAATCAATAAGGCAAGAAGATCAAGTCATTAAAGACAAAGTAAAGCAGAAACACCTCATGGATGGCTTCCAAAATAAGGATATGAAGAGAAGGAATTGCATTTGTGACACAGATGTATAGAAGCTGAAAACCCCTTTAGGGAAAAAAAAAAAACAACAACAACAACAAATAACAAAAAAAATATGTTTCATTGTGGATAATCAATGACTCAAAGGATAAAGGGAAAATTGTTAATTTGCTATTTATTTTGCCCTGGCAAGGAGAAATGCAGGAATGAGCTCAGAGAAAGAACTCCCTAATTATTAAAAAAAAAAAAACACGGAAAATGCTTTTTGCCAATCTCTCTTCCAATGATGATTAAGTGTTCCATATCCCAAACTCCCAAGTATCACCTATCTTCTCTTTCCTTCTACCCCAGTTCTGCTGCTTTTGACAACAAAAGAGTAGATAGAAAAGTAGCCTTCAAATAACACACACAATCACACACACACACACACACACACACACACAATGATGGCACACTTAGGGCCTAAATGAGATATGAAATTAGTCAAGAGCCACCCAAAATATATCTGAATAGATGGTCTTTGTTATTTTCTAAGAAGACCACCATGTAAGTGGTGACTTTGGTAAGTGATGGCATCATTAGAAAAGTTTTCAAACTCATCTACTTGGAAATATTTTAAACTCTGTCTTGAACAACTTCTGAATCACAGAGAAAATCAAAATCCCAACTGTACACTACAAAAATAACAATAATAAAGTCTTTGAATATGAAATCATGCATTTAAACTGCATGAAGACAATTCAGAGTGTTAAACACTTGCATTATTAAACAAGACAATGGCTTTTTTTTTAAATCATTAAGAAAAAGAACAATGCAATTAAAAATAAAAAACAAAGAAAACTAGTAGTAAAAAAGAAACACACACAAATTAGTGATTTAGTAAGCAGGTGTTAAAAAATAGTCTTGGACTGATTTTTTAAATCTAATAACATCTTTGTGTGTGTGTGTGTGTGTGCATGTGTGTGTGTGTGTGTGTGTGTGTGTTTCAATGCAGCTTGTTTTATGGACACTAAATTTATGGACACAAAATTTCATATAATTTTGACATGTCACAAAATATTATTTTCCTTTCAATTTTTTCTGACCATTTAAACATCTAAAGACCATTCTTAGCTCACAGACCATACAAAAGCAGGCTATGACTGGGCAAGGTTTGGTAGCCTTGATACAGAGATCAATACTTATATATCTGGCAGGGGGTTAATACCTGAAATATGTAAAGAACTCATACAATTCAATAATAATACATATAATAAACTCATACAACTCTAATAACATCTGGGTTTTTTGAAATATATTTAAAAAGAGAACTCAATCACAAATTAGTAGAAAAGCAAAGGTAAATAATTGGATCTTGCAAAATAGAGAAAAGATATTGTAAAACCATAGGAAAAGTTGTAAAAACTGTGTGTAGTTTTAAAAATATCTTTCCATTTATCTGTGTCTGCTTTAATTTCATTCAGAAATGTTTTATTCTTTTTAGCATATAAGTCTTCACCCCCTCGATTAAGTTTATTCCCAATTATTTTATTCTTTTCGGGGTATTTTATGTGGAAATGTGTTGTTAATTTCCTTTATAGATAATTTCTCCTTAGCTGTGGAAGGATAATATATTTTTGTGTGCTGATTTTTTATCTTCCGACTGTGTCGAATCCATTTATTAATCTTAATTGTCTTATGGAGTCTTTAGGATTTTTTTGAGTTGCACATTTAGATTTTTGTGAAAATGACACTGAGATGAGAAGATTCTACAGAAAAGACCCTTCTAAAATCTATAGCTATCCCTTTCTATAAATGTCTATATTTTTCATTGAGTAGTTGACACACAATGTTATATTAATTTCAGATGTACAACATAGTGATTCGGTGAGTTTATACATTATGCTATGCTCACCGTAAGTATAGCTACCATCTGTCAGCACACCACACTATTATAATACCATTGACTATATTCTCTATTCTGTACCTTTCCTCCCCAAGACTTATTCATTCCTTAACTGTGAAATCTGTCACCCCACTCCTCTTCACACATTTTGCCCGTTCCCCACCCCCACCCCTCTGCCAATCACCAGTTTGTTCTCTGTATTTATGGGTCTGTTTCTGCTTTTTGTTTGTTTATTCATTGGTTTTGTTCTTCAGATTCCTAATATAAGGGAAATCATATTGTATTTGTCTTTCTGTGCCTGACATTTCACTTAGAATAATACCCTCTAGGCCCATCCATGTTGTCACAAATGGCAAGATTTCATTCCTTTTCATAGCTGAATAATATTCCATTGAATGTATCTATTACTCTTTGGGTGTATTTTTTTTTAAAAAGATGGAAATTAATTATATTAACTATAAAGGCTGCTAAAGTGTTTTAGAAAAAAGATCCAATAGCCATTTCCGCTGGTACATTCTTAAAGAAATAGAAATACATGTGTCATTTTGATATGACTTCTCTTTCTCTCATTCACACACACACACACACACATACACAAATTGACACACACGGACAACGCTTAGAAATATTTAAAAATTCCCAGGAATATCATTATGATTTAGCCGTATCATGGCTATGCCAGTCAAAGCAATTATTTAAGAGCACGAAATAAAGGATGAAAATATGGATTGGAAGAGACAAAATTATTATTATTTGAAGATGTTACCAATACAAACCAATACCAATGCTGGAAAACATATAATGAAAGGAAAAGAAAGAAAGAAAGAAAGAAATAGGAATCCAATAGGGTGTCTGGTTCCAAAATCAATGTATTTCATTTATACCAACAAAAACATGTTAGAGTATATAATGAGAGAAGACATCCCTTTCACATTAGTAACCAGAAGAGAGGGGGTGGCTCTGAATGAAGTTAATAAGTACAATTTTATATGAAGAATAGCTTAAACTCTACTTAACAACATCAAACAAGGTTTGCATAAAGCAGAACACTTAACTGACTGGTCTTGGGTAAGAAAAATCAACATTACAAAGACACCAGTACTTCCTGCCACAATCTTTATAATTTCATTTCAAATGAGTTTATAAGAAGGTTATTAGTTTATTAGTGTATATATGAGGTGGTGTGTGTGTGTGTGTGTGTGTGTGCGTGTGTGTGTGTGTCTGTGTGAATCAGAGGGAGGGACTGGGAAAGAGAGGTGAGAGAGAGAAAAGACGCTAAAGGCAGGCAATAAGGGAAACAGCCTTGGAAAATAATACAGTAAAAATGATAAGAATGAATTAAAAAATAAATATGCAAGAAAGAAAGAGGCCCACCAGATAACAGATGATATAAAGCTTATTTTCTTTTTATTCTGGCATTCAAAGAGACATAAAAATCAATGAAATAACTTAAAGGATTTCAGACACAGCCTTAAATAAATATTGGAATAAATACATGATAAGGATAATATTTCAGACAAATGACGTGACCTTGTATGTTTAGGAAAAGAGAAAAAAAATGCTGAGTCCTCTCTACTACACTAGGAGTTCAATTAAAATTTTAAATATAATAATGTATTTAAAAGAACTCTAAAAAAGCATGAGTGGTTGGTTTGTATCTTATTTGAAGGGGAAGGCATTTCTAATTATAATTAAAAAATTAAATTTGAAGTAAATATTAAAAACATCAATACTAAGGATGCCTGGGTGGCTCAGTTGGTTGAGCATTCGAGTTCAGCTCAGGTCACGATCTTGCAGTTTATGAGTTCGAGCCTTGCATCGGGCTCTCTGTTGTCAGCATAGAGCTCGCTTTAGATCTTCTAACCCCCTCTCTCTGTCCCTCCCCTGCTCGCTCTCTCTTTCAAAAAAAAAAAAATAAACATTAAAAAATATTGATATTAAAGATAGATTTTGTTAAAATATAGTGAAAAACTAAAGGTATAATTTGCACATATTTTATATTTATATAATTACACATAAAATATATTTCAAAGAACTTTTATCATTATTAATAGAGGCATCCTATAGAAATAAAAGTCAAAGAATAAGAAGTCCAGTACACTGAAAAAGAAATACAAATGACAAATGATAATGGGAAAATGTACCAAATTTTATTAAGAGCTGAATGCAAATAAAACAATTAGACACAATGTTCATATGCAAATATTTTTAAATTTGTAAAGATTAAATTTTAATCTGTTTAATAAGCCATTGAATATGGTCATTTTTGAGACAATCGGGAAAATGGTTTTTTGACTGTAGACTTGGTATTTGATTATAAAACAGAACTGTTCATTTTATTGGGTTTGGCAATGATAAAGTGGTTGCATAAAGAAGTGTCCTTGTATGTTATAAACAGAAACTGAAATAATGAGGGATAAACATAACGTGATGTAATAATTTTATTAAATACTTCAGAAAGGATGAAGCAAAAGAAAGTCCAAATATTAATGTCACATCTAGGTGATGAATACATTATACCATTTTCCCCACTTCAGTGTCTTGGAGGTATTTCATAATAGACAGTTAAATAAAATAATTTACAAATACAAAATATGGACCAGTATGTTAAGAAGCTGGCAGCCTCTTATACCTAGAGGTCAAAATAAAATTGAGTGCCCATTTTTAATCCTCATTTTGGTGGATATCTTAGCAGCTTCTGATACTACTGGCCAATCATAAAGCTCTGCTTCCCTAGCTCCTGGGACAACCCCCTCCTTACACTTTTGCGTATTTCTTCTTAATCCCCCTCTGCAGACACAGTCTTCCCTACTGGTCATTAGCTCTGTAGTTTCTAAAGTCTCTAGTGAGTTCCATCTCCTTCTTAACCCCACTGCAGTTACACCTACACACAGAAGGTTCTTACCATGCGGTGGTCGCAAGCATTGGCGTAGACCACGTTACCATCTTGTGAAGGGCTGAAGGGTTCCTAGGAATATAGATACACACATACATGTACATAGATCGTCATATAATCTGTATCTGTATATATTTACATCTGTATAGATCTATAGATCCATGTACATATATATATTCTTTTACAACTTTGTAATGTTGCTACTGCTAACCCTGTTAACAGGTGAGGAAATAGAGACCCAGAGACACCCTAATCCTATAGTTAGTGGAATATATACATTTAACTCTCTAAACAAGTTGTATTGTTACTACTGCTATTTACATACATATATATATATGTATACACACACACATATATATATAAATTTGCAAAGATTAAATGTTAATCTATTTAATAAGCCATTGTATATTGTGTTTATAGCAATGCCTGAAATCTAATAAGTCCAATTAGTGGGAGCTAATATTATTGCCAAACATACACCTCCAAGCCTTATTTTCATATAATTTAGTGGCTACTTGATATCGCCAAAGACATCATCTATGTGCATATCCAAACTTATTTTTTCATGTTGCCCCTGAACTTGGTCCTCTTTTGATGTTCCTGTATGCCAACAAACAATGCCACTATTCAGTTTGTTCCACAAAGGAGAATCTAGTGTGTGAGATTTCTATTTCTGCCATACCAAATGACCACAAACTTGGTGACTTAAAAGAACACAAATTTATTATCTTGATAGCTGTTCATGGTGATGTTTCTGCTGCCTCCCTAATTTTCTCACACATTTTCAATGTGAGGATCTCTGAAAGTGAAATCGAAGAGAATGTCTTAGAGGAGGGTGATTCAATATATGGTATTTTTAAGACCACGTGAAAGAAGATATCATATAAATGCATTGATTTTATCAGCAAAATAAGTTTATTTAACAAAAATAGAATTGACAAACTAGTGAGAAAGCAAGCCAGATTCCATAACGTCCCTAATAAAAGAAAGCTGAAAAAAATATACATAAGCAATGAGTGTCAGTGTAAGGAATGCATTTGCCATTAGAAAGACTAGTAGGTTTGGTCCCTGATTCTAATGATCTATCTACACAAATATGAAGAAACAGAGGAGCAGGGAAATAACAGAAAATGAGTCTAAATTAATTAAGCAATTGCAAGAAGCCCCAGACTGGAAGAACGTTTTGGGTGAAACTAGGGAAGATTCTAATGAGAGATGCTTAGCTAGGAAAGCAGGGATGTACCAAAGTAGAAGACAGCGAGTATAAACGGGAAAGAAAATGCTAATGTCTGGGACGTATATATTTATCTCTAAACAAAACTGAGAGGGGTCCCTGGATGGCTCAGTAGGATAAGCATCCAACTCTTCATTTCAACTCTGGTCATGATCTCACCATTCATGAGTTCAAGCCCCTCATGGGGCTCTGTGCTGACAGCGTGGAGCCTGCTTGAGATTTTCTCTCTCTCTCTCTCTGCTCCCCTCCCCCTTGCACTCCCACTGTCTCTCTAAAAATAAGTAAATAAACTTAAAAAAAAACTAGCAGCTCTATGCAAAACCAAAGATGATTGAGAATATATAAGGTCTTAACGAATTAACGAACACCTAATTAGAGAATACAGTCATACGAGAAGAGGCAAGTGTGTTCCATGAATGGAGAAGAATAAACTGAGATATCGCAATTTAAAAGTTTAGATCATTTGGTGTCATAACTTATCATTAAGCTTATTTTTAAGCTTAATAGTCATGTTGCTGTATGGTTACTTTAGTTATAATTAAGAGATGTGATATATTTTAAATAAACCTGTAACATCTGGATTATTAGTCTATTCAATTAACATTTAATGTAGAACTTAATGAAACTACTTTATTAAAGTTCTTCCTTCATGAAAAAATGAAAATAGGGAAAGAATTTATTAATGAAGACAAAATGAGACGGAATTTGCTTACACAGATCCAAAGTCTCCCTGAGATCAGAAACTTCCAGTTAATTCCACTTGTATATCACCTTCATTTACACTCAGGATGGGTTGTAAAGCCCTCCATGGAAATATCTTATGGAAATAATTATATACTGTATCATACACATTAGTCTGCAGGCTACAAAATTGGAATCTTATTGACTTGGGTTTTCTTCACTGGGAAAAAAGGCAATTAAAGTAGAATTGTGTGTGTGTGCGTGTGTGTGCGTGTTTGTGTGCGCGCGCGCGCGCATTAACCAAAACTTTTGCAGCAGGTAGGGGATGAATACACTTGAGAGGGGTGCCAGCTGTGGTTTCAATGCCAGGCATTCAAATGTGCATAAGAAGCTAACTCAGACTCGAAGTATCAAAACACCAGACATTAAATGGTAAAGGGACATCCCTTCTCTCTGTGAACTGTTGACAGAGTCCAAGATTCTAGACCTACCTACCCTTGCTTTTGGCCACGTGGTCTCATATTACCCCTACTCTGCCCAACAAACTGCCTGATTCCTCAACTCCTCTTCTGAGTGGGAAAGATGATACTCACTTCCTCTTTCCAGCAAGAGAAAAGGACTTTTATTTTGATGCCTGCTTAGTGTGACATTAATTTCTTATTAGTTTCTTAGTTCAGCAACCTGTGTTTCTCTGATCTTTACTCAGGACTTATTCCGTTGAGCATTCTTATTTTTTTAATGTTTATTTATTTTGATGCGGGGAGGGGCAGAGAGAGAGGGAGAGAGAGAGAGAATCTCAAGCAGGTTCTGCACTGTAAGCACAGAGCCCTACACGGGGCTCCATCCCACAAACCGTGAGTTCATGACCTGAAATGAAATCAAGAGTCAGATGCTTAACTGACTGAGCCACTCAGGTGCCCCAATATTTTTATTTTTGATTGAAATATTATAGCTGTGATGACCGTGGGCATTCAAGTTTGGACTTCTTACCCTAATACCCATTAATACAAGCTTGCTCCTCTTACCCTTCTCTAGCTTTCTCTGCCCACCCCCTTTTCAGAGCTTCTGGGTCCATCAAAGGACCTTCTGCTCCTCCATTTGCATAAACTGCAAACAGTAGAATCGGGATAAAAACACTAAAACAAGAGGAGATGTTAAATAAAACCTAAATCCTCCATTAGAAATGAATTTTGACATGAATGCACAATTTCTTCACTTGGTACTGGTGGTCCAGAGAATCTAACTGATAAAGAGAGTGAGGCTTTATCTGTATCCAATGAGAAAGCTCCATGATTGGTAGTGATGTCTGGTTCAGTCATGGGATGACAGAGTGAGGTCACCTGAACTAGAAATGGCACACTCTGGTCTAGTTCACTTTCCTTCCTTTTATGATTTGAAAGATCTAAGGTTTTTAAAATTTAAGTATCTGGCTTTCTAACACATAGCTAGTGGATGTCACTGTTGGAGAGAGAAACCAAATTCTCTGAGTCCTAGGAGCCCAGAGTCCAGGTGTCAAAGGAAGTCTGATTCCACAAGTCACATTACCTTTACTTCTTTCCTTGTTGTAGTGAGTTGCGATCACAATTCCTTAAATTTTCCTTTCCCTTCTTGATTTTTAACCTTTCCAGCTCTTCAGTCTGGTCTCTTTCCTTCTCACACAGCATGGATTTTACTTGTTTGTTTTCTGTCTCTCACTGATTATCGCTCCTATCAGTTTTGGTTTTGGCGCTAGGTAAATCTTCCTCATGCGCTATTATCAGAATCTTAATCTCTAATCTTAATCTCATGTGCTGTTATCGTAATCTTACTGCTTTAAATATTTCCAAGAAAAAAATCATTTTAACTACACTTTGAGCTCTTCCATGATGTCAGATTCCCACTAGGGGAAATGTGTCTCCTACTTTGACCCAACAACATGTAGCATATTCACAAGTTGTTTTGGTTTTGCCATATACCTGAATAAGGCATCATATTTTTTCCCTAACAAAACTCTTCATCTGTTTTCTCCACCCAATTGTGGGCAACGACTTCTCTACCCCTTTCCAGCAGCTAGCCCTACCTCCCAATGCAAACATCAACACGCATAGATTCACAGTTTACTTGTACCCAACAGAAATCTCATCAGTGTTACTAGGGTCAGCTGATGTAACTAGACGATCAAAGTATTACATGAGGACCTTCCCACATGAGGAACCACAAAAATGGTGGCTCAAATCTATGCTTTACACATAAGAAACCCAATAAATATTTTTCTGTTAATGATGTTGATATAAAAAGATCGTAGTTACTCAGTTTGCCTGTAATTTCATTAGCTAGGAGTATATCTACATACTGATTTTCTCCCAAAATAGACCCTTGAGAATCCCTAGACAATTCTTTTCATTACTTTTCTGAAATTGATCAATTTCATCCCTGGCTTGTTTGACAGTCAACAAGGAAATTGAATTGCTTTTGAACAAGTATATAGGCTTCCACTCCTTTTCCTACTTGAAAGAAAATACTTATTTGCAGCGCAGATAAACAGCACACACATCCATTTCCCCGATATAAAAATACTTTGAAGAATTCATTCAACTGGAAAACATATGGGGGTAAGAGGCTATACACAAGTCTAGAAAATGTCTTAGGGTAAAAAAAAAAATACCACAACATCTGACAGTGTCTGTACCTACTTATGGCTTGTATAAGGGACAGCTATGGCACCAAAAGTTCCAGTTATTTTGGGCATCTCCTCACCATCAGACTGGGTGGGCATGGGGATGGGGAGGGGAAAATATAAGCTAGATATACTAGGATTTTTAAACATTGTTTGTCTGATATTATTTTTAATTTGATTAATTTTAAGAGAAAAATCAGAAAGTACTGTTAGTTAATAATGGTTAAGCTCTGGATACATGTAATCCCACAGAATCCTGTAGTTTATCTGTATCCTCCACAGATTATGCGCGGTGTCACTTTCAGCCTATCGGAAGCATATTTTCACACACTCTTTCATGGGTAATATCGTGAAGTCTGCCTCATGGCCTTCTACTATGTGGTCGGCTCACGTTTTCTGCCGAAGAAAGCTACTAAGGCAGCTTTCTGTAATAGACTCACTCTACCCATGGTCAGCTTGTTCTCTGTCCCTAGCAGGGTCAACTATGGGTTTTTCTTTTTTTCCTGAGAGTTCTGTGTTTTAAACTAGAATACAGTTGCCTGTGGGGTACTTGCTTGCTACTCACCTAAGAGTTGTCCTCCTGATGTGATCATTGAGTATATTGAGTACTACTTTTCTATGGCAGCCATAGCTTTGACAATGAGTTGTCAGTTGAGAAATTCCAACGTGAGGACTCTATTTATTTCTGTTTTCCAAATTAACTCTACGTTACATTATCATCATCAAATTTTAATATTTATGTGCTAATATACAGAGGTCTACATTTAAAAAACTGCAGCAGGTTTTATGAACGTATCATGATTTATTTTCTTTTTCTCCTCAGTAAAAAATACTTACACCTCTCCTCGGGAGCCATGAAATCAAGAGAGTGGAGTGAAATATTAAAGGTTGGAAGAAAAAACCCACCAACTTAGAATTCTGTATCCTCACAAAACTATTTTTCAAAAGTGAAGTCTGCAGCCACACCACCTGAACGTGCCTGATCTCATCAAAGTGAAAGAAATATGCTAAGAAAAAAAGGAAAATTGAATCATATAAAATGCTTAATTAAAACCACAAAAGATAGTGGAAAGCCATAAAAGAGTGGAATATAACAATTGGAATAAAAATCTAGGACAATAAATAGAAAACACTAACAAATGTGTTAGATATTAACTCAACTATATCAACAATCATTTTGAAAGCCAATGGTCTAAATATACAAATTAAAAGACAGAAATTATCAGAGTGGATTTAAAGACAAGACCCAACTATATCTTGTCTATAAGAAATCCATTTTAAATATAAAGACAGATTCAGATGATAAGTAAAGGGTTTAAGAAAGAAATCCTGGGGCACCTGGGTGGCTCAGTTGGTTAAGCATTTGACTTCGGCTCAGGTCATGATCTCACAGTTTGTGGTTTCAAGCCCTGCGTCGGGTTCTATGCTGACAGCTCAGAGCCTGGAGCCTGCTTCGGATTCTGTGTCTCCCTCTCTTTCTGCTCCTCCCCTGCTCATGCTCTGTCTCTCTCTCACAAAAATAAAATAGACATAAAAAAATTAAAAAAAAAAAGAAATCCATGTTGACACTAAAAGAAAACCAGGAATAATTATATTAATTTCAGATAGAGTAGATGTCAGAACAAGAAAAATTATAAGAGATAAAGAAGGGCATTATATCATAATGGAATCAATAATACAAGATGTCACAGTCCTTAATGCATATGCACCTAAAAACAGAACATGAAAATACTTGAGGAAAAACTGATAAAGCTGCAAGGAGAAATAGGTGAATCCACAATTTTAGTTGGAGACTTTATCATTACTCTATCAGAAGTGGACATACCAAACAGGCAGAAAATCAATTAAGAACACAGTTGAACTCAACAATACAGTCAACTGGATAGAATTGACATCTATAGACTACATCATCTAACAGCATATTGCATATCCTTTTCATAACACATAGAACATATGCCAAATAAGTGAATCCAGATACAGACCTTATACCCTTTGCACAAGTCATCTCAAAATTGATCGTAGACCTAAATGTAAAATACAAGATGATAAAACTCTGAGAAGATAGCGTAGAAGGTAATCTAGATAACCTTGGGCATGACAATGAATTCTTAGACACAACACAAAACATGGGGCCTATGAAAAAAATAATTGATAACGTGGACTTCATTAAGAAAAAAAAAAATCTGCTGTGTGGGAGACAATCCCAGTGAATGAGAAGACAAGGGAACACAGACCGGGAGAAATATTTGCAATAGAAATATCTGATAAAGCAGCCAAAATATACAACAAACTCTTAAACCTCAACCATAAGAAAATGTACAACCCAATTAAAAATGAGCAAAAGACCTAAACAAATACCTCACTAAAGAAGATATACAACTTACACATAGGCATATGAAGAGATACTCCACATTTATGTCATTAGAAAATGCAAGGTACCATCTACACAACTACTGGAATGGCCAAAATCCAGAACACTGACAAGACCAACTGATGGCAAATGAGCCAAAGGAATTTTCTTTGAGAATGTAAAATGGTATAGACTCTTTCAAAGACTGGAAAAACTAAACATACTTTTGTTCATCCAATGCAACAATTGCACTCCTTGGTATTTACCCAAAGTGCTTGAAAATATATATCCACAGAAAATCCTGCACGTGGATGTTTATAGTAGCTATATCCATAAATACCAAAACTCGGAAGCAACCAAGATGTCCTTCAGTAGGTGAATGGAGAGAGACACTGTGGTAGGTCCATGAGGGATTATTATCTGGTGCTAAAAAAAAAATTAGCTATCAAGTCATAAGGAGGTATGAAGGAGCCTTAAATGCATATTACAAAGTGAAAGAAACCAATTTGAAAAGGCTACATATTCTATAATCCCAACTATATTACACTGTAGAAAAGGCAGAATCATGGAGACATTTAAAGACCAGTAGTGGACAGTGCTCTCAAAAATAAAGGCTACCTAAAAGGAAAAAAAACCTATCAAATTAATTTTTAAACCATTTAATGATATTCCACAGCATGAATATGATGTAACTACTGAAGCCATTCTCCTATTGATGAGCATTTACGTATTTGTGATTTCTCTTTGTTAAAAATAGGCAGTGGGAAATTCATCTTTCACAATTGTTCTAATATTAGAATTAAGTTATTAGAAGTAGACATTGGCCAAGAGACCCAGAAATATTGAAATTTGATAGTGATTGACAAATGCTCTCTGAAAGTTTGTGCCAGGGTTTAATTCCATCAACAGCATATGAAAGTTAATTTTTTTCTGCTGAAACTCCATTAGTATTGAGCTCTATTATTGCTTTTAATCTTTACCAAACCAATAGTGGGAAACACATAAATCATTCTACACTATCTGCATGTTTTTTATTGTGCAGGCCACAATAGGCCATTTGTACTTCTTTCAATAATCGCCAGTTTACATACTTGTCATTTTTCTGCTGAGTGATTTGTCTTTGATTATTAAAGAAGAATCAGGGATTGCACTAAGTAACCAAATGAAAATGTTAAAAAGGAATAAGATGAACCTTCAAAAGGGAGAAAAATAAGAATAAATTAATAATTATTCATAATTATAATAAATATTAAAACATTAAAGAAAACAAGTATATATCTGAAAAATGTGCAAAATGTTTATTCTATGAACATGTTATTGAAACAATATTTTGCAGAATTGGTAAAATATAGACTAAATAATTACAAAGATGTTTAAATACTGTTGAGGATATAATCATAGACATATAAAAGATTAAATATAAAAACACACTATACACTATTCTCTGCTAATAGATTTGAAAATCAAGATGAAATGCCTTTTTTTTTAGAAGATTATAAATTACTAGAACTGACTTGAGAAGAGACTAATGACAGTGGAAAAACATTTTAAAATTTGTCTAGGGCGGTCTGGGTGGCTCAGTCTGGTGAGCATCCAATTCTTGATTTCAGCTCAGGTCATGATCTCGGGGTCGTGGGATCAAGCCCCACATTGAGCTCTGTGCTGAGTGTGGACCCTGCTTAAGATCCTCTCTCTCCCATCCCTGCCCCTCTCCCATGCTTACTTGCTCTCTCTCTAAAAATAATAATAATAATAATAATAATTATTGTCCATGAAATGTTTCATGGACATCTATTGATTTATTTCCTGTATTTTCTGGGTAATATTTTTTAAAGCAGTGAAAAAAAAAACTGATATATTTGTTGAAAACGTTTTTTTTTCCTAAATAGGTAACACATTATAGGAAACACATTTTAAAGCAGAAAAAAAAGATTATTGCTAGAATTATGACTCTTCCTTAAGAAATTTAAAGTCTATTTACTTTGCTGGTCCTTAGTAATGAGTTCTGATAGTTTCCATGTAGTTATTCAAGAAACACACATGGTTGGATAGATAAATAGAATCTACTGGAAACTACAGGAGATATTGGATTCATTACGTAGGGCCTTGCTTACTTTCTAAACAGCACTGAGTTTTCCCAGTGATGTATTGTCTCTGATAGTGTTAGGTTATTTCCTGGCCTGGTAGAGACTGTTAGTTTTTGTGTTCCTTCCCTTTCCTTAATATTCTTAACTACCGAGATTTTTGCATTTCTTTGTAATTCTGACACCTCCTAGGAAGTTCTGCAGGAAGTGTGGTTGGCCAAGTACAGCCTGCAGGGCACAGATCATAGAAAATAGCTGAGGGCCTAAAATGACTTGTCTTATGTAGGACAGCTACATCTAGTCTTTCTTTTTCTGGGGATCCCTCTTTCTGCTTACAATTTGACCAAAATTAAAAGTGTATTCCAGAGAGACAAAGGAGGTTAGAGATTTTAATGAGCAAAGAGGGAAGTTACATAAATTGTTTTGAAGAAAGTGTATTGGTGCTGCTATATCTGCAATCACACTAGTCTGTGTGTGATTGGTTGCTAGGGGCTAGTGTTGGGTAGAAAGTCCATTTATGTACATTTTAACACGCGGCAGATGTCTTCACTTTTAGCTGAGTTCAGCAAAAAAAATCTGAGAATTTGAGATAGAAGATGTGCATAAGCCCCACTTCCCCAGTGTCCTCTTGGCTCCGTGTTAAATAACCCTCTTAACAACACTTACTCCATCCATTATCATGAAGAAAGAAACAATTCCAAAATAAAATTGTCCCGCAATTTTATTGCGGGATAGTACAGTATCAGGCCTAAAGAATAACTAGTTTGGATTGAAAGAAGATAGAGGACCAGAAATCTCTCAGGGCAGGATTGGGAACAACAGGAAATGAAATTGAGTGATCAATTGATGTTTAAACCATCTTGAAAAGAATTTAGGGCCTGTCAGTGATGTTGTCAACAAGTCAACAAAGATAAAGCAATTACTAACTGTCACAAAACATGAGTTTATAAGAGAGGAAATCCCAATGTAATGTACTCAAGGCTTAGCTATGAAAAATATTTACTGTCCAAATATTACAGCTGCTGAATATTGATTTTACAAAAAAATTTTGATATGACTTTGTTGAATAGATGAAAAGAAGAGACAGTGTAGGAGGAATTTGGGGAAAATATAAAAGAAATGAGTCCTCAATATCCATGGTAGGAAGTCATGGCAGCATCCATAGCACTGAAAATCATGAAATAGTACCCTAAGAATCTGTTTAGAAGTATGAAAGGGATACTAGAATAAGTCTCTAAAACGTTAGGGAAAATTTTAAGAGTGAGGGGGGTTAGTTGGATTCAAGACCACTTTGTTTTTTCATTTTCAGCCTTGTGGTACTTTCTGTTTTACTTTTTAAGTTACAGTCTTCTAATAATTTAATAAAATAAAATTTAATTTTCTATACATTAAATAACAGCTTAATGATTTTTCTTCTAAGTAGGCTTCCTGCCAAGGCAGTGCCCAAGGCAGAGACTGACACGGGGCTTAACCTCATGACCCTTAAATCAAGACCTGAATTGTGATTAAGGCTTCCCTTAATGAAATTTTATTTTATTTTATTTTATTTTATTTTATTTTATTTTATTTTATTCATTCTATCTATTCTATTCTATTCTCTTGAGAGAGAGAGAGAGAGAGAGAGAGAGAGAGAGAGCATGTGGGGAAGGAGCAGAGGGAGAGGGAGAGAGAAAATCTTAAGCAGGTTCCACACCCAGCCCTGAGCCTGATGCAGTTTTCAATCTCAGGAAGGTGAGATCATGACCTGAGCTGGAATCAGGAGCTGATATTTAACCAACTGAGCCCTCTTTAATAAGATTTTAGGAAACAAATACTGAACCAAGAAAAATGGCCAATGTAAACAATAAGTAGGTATTTAAGGTCATTAATGCATACTGTTTATTTAAAAATTAAAATCACAATAAGGCGATTTTTAAAAAGACCCAGAAACACAATTCACAAATTAAAAAAAATAAAAATAAAGCAAACACAAAAAAAATTCTAGTCTGAACTCCCAGTTGAGGATATTTCTACTATATCTATATATCATGCTTTAAAGCTTTTTTGTTTTTTTGAAAAGATTTCTTTTATATAGTAAATGACTGTAGGTTAGAATTTGAATAGTATTTCCGTATAGCAATTTGGCAAAATTTATTAAAATATTTTAGACATGTGTATTCTTTTTAATATGATCGTTCTAATTCTAAAAATGTGTCCTAAGAAAATGGTAAAGGCTGGATATCATAGTAAATGGTGAAGTGTAGTTACATTGTGCCCAGCTACAACGATGATGCTTGTAATTTTGACCCATAAAATAACCTAAATGGCCAGTGATGTGAATTAGTTAACATATTATAAAACATTCCAAACAATATATCAACATGCAAACATGTTTATATATTTTTGAAAGAACTTCAGAAAGTATTATTTTTCATATCACTTTGATAAATTTCTGTCATCATCCACACGCCTGTTTTTCACAGCAGTGGAGAACCTCCTTTTTGCTGCTTCTAATGCAACTTCCTTTCTGTAAGAGTTTCAGTACAATCCATTCTCCATGATCCCGACCTTCTGTGGCTCTGTGTCTTCACAGTCAACCTCTAGAACCCCGTGGATAGAGAAGAGCTAGTTAGCTAGTCGGTTGAGTGTCCAACTTCTGCTTGGGTCATGATCTCAAGGTTTGTGAGTTCGAGCCCCACACCAGGGTCACTGCTGTGAATGCAGAGCCCACTTGGGATCCTCTGTCCCCCTCTCTCTGCCCCCACCCCATTTGGGATCTCTCAAAAATAAATAAATATTAAAAAAAAAAGAATGGTGGAGAGATATGACTGAGCTAACTACTTTGTGTAAGGAATTTAGGTGAATTCTCTAGCATTCAGTTTGTGTGGCTTGTCTCTGCCTTCTAAGAGATCTAGTGTGTCAAAGGACAAGGCTTTACACACCCCTTCAGAAAGATCTGCTTCCCTCCAGAGGGAATGCTGGTCCCCTCCCCTCTGCCTCCTTCCCCTCCTCTTCTTCCATGCTCATGTTTTTCCTTCTCTCATTCTTGCTGCCCTCACTTGATTATATCACCTTTCATTCCATTTTTACCACTTAGTGCATTTGGGGAAGAAACAGAGACAGCTATCATGTATTCAGTCTTCTGTGATGAGCAGGAAATATGGTAGGTCCCTTGCAAAGTGGGGATGGATTTTCCTGGACTGATGATTTACAAAAGGCTAGCATGAGGGAGGAGGAAAGAGTGGATTGTATTCGATTCTTTAGCCTTCTTTCTCTCCCTCCACCTGGAAACAGGCTTCGTATCTTACTACACAGCTCCTCTTCCACCCCGTACACTAATGGCAAGCTCACTGCAAGGAGTCCATCTCTAGATGTTCACTGGTTAAGCCACACTTCTCTGAAAGCCCATCGTTTTATACCAGCTTCAGGGAAACTCTTGGGATTTGACCATGCCGTTCTAAGCAAGGAGCCATTGGACGTGCCAGTCAGGGAATACCTACTTTGAAAAACCCTTCTAAAAGCAGGGTTTGAATAGTTTGGACTGTGTCACTCTATACTTAAAAAATCAATGGAGAGCTTGCTTGGGAGTGTAGGTGAGGTATGTCCCGTAGGTTGGTGACAGGTAGGTTTATGATTTAGCCTGTGCAACAGATATTTCCAGTGCTCCACCTAGTTCCTTTGGATCAGACTCTTTTTCATCACCAGAGCACACCTCAGCTTGATTGTACTTTCATTTCCAAAAGCTAGCCCCTTGACTCTTGTTCAGAGGACTGCCGTTGGGCTGCTTCGGCCTTTTTTGCCTGAATGTGGAGAGAGCCAGAGGTGCGTGGGGATTTCCTCCTGCCCCTAACTGTGGTGCAGAAGGATGGAAACTCAGTTCCCTTGCTTGGATGAGGATATCTTTGAGTCATAACTTATGCCCCTGAACTCTCCTATGAGATCAGGCTGCGGCCACCCCCCACCATGGAATTCGCCCTGACATCACACCCTTGACCCCTTCCCTGTACTTTCCTCTCCTGACTCTCTTACATGTTTCTCCTGGTAGCACTTAATATACCGCATGCACACCAGTCAAGTACTGGTTCTCAAGAACTGATCTAACAAGAATGGCATCCGTTTAGTTTCATTTCTTACTTTAACGTAGAGTAGACCTTCGTTTTAAAATAAAAGTTCACTCTGCATCTACCTTCTCTGCAACTAAGAGTACTTCTAATGACATGATGCCTAATGAGTTTTGAAGGAAGCCAGTTTCTCTTGCAAAACTCTAACCTTAAATAAGGCACCCAATGGCACAGTCAGATGTTCAAGTATTCAGGAAATATGGCATGTGCATACCATTTTTGAACACTTTCCCAAAGTCATAAACCATTAGTCTGTGATATAAATAAAAACAAGAATTAGAAACTCAAGAATGAGGAACTTATAGCAGATACATTTTAAGAACTGATCTTTTGTGATGATTAGAAAAAAAAAAACAGATAAAATGTTCTGATGATCAGCACATTTTAAGTGCTCCTCCATACCAGGCAGGCATTTCTACATCAGGAATACAATGGTGAGCAAACAAGTGAGGGTCATCTTCATGAAACCTAGGCTTTAGTGAGAGAGACAAACATTAATCATAACAATAAATGTTAAGTTGTAATATGTCCTAGATACTGTAAGATTCGACCAGATAAAGTCAAGGATTTATCCTTGAATTTCTACACCTACAAATTCCTACACCTTTCAAGGGCCAATCACTTCTAGTTGGTATTCATAATGCTGTTGAAGAATTCTTTTGATCGTCAAAAAAAGATTAGACTCGTATCCCGTATAATGCTGTGTGAACTGTATTTCAGTCCTGCAAATCGGCAGAGACCGATCTTCAGATCACCATAACCACCAATCACCGATCCGATGATGTCTGTTCACATCTGTAGGACATGACACCACTGACTTGGGAGCCCCTTCTCTCCTACTCCCATTCACCTATGGGGTCCCTGTCTGAATCTTCTCTTCCTCTTGCACTTTTCCCTAAAAACTTCCACTCTCGTAGGTTACACTCTTGCTTGTAACATTATGACTCCAAGTGGCACCTTCAGGCAAGTAGCCTTTCAAACTGCGTCCAGTCCCTCTTTCCAATATCCCACTGAAAAACTTGTCTCCATGGATATTTAATACAGAACTCCAAAACATGAATCTTTGAAGTTCACTGTTGCTGTTAATCATATTACCCTTCTTGCAGCAACATTCTTCTTAAGATTTTTATCACAATGCCAGCTTCTTTCTTCTATATTTTCATCTTATGTTACCTTATTCTAATTTATTTGTTTACATCTTTTGTCCTTAACACTATGTCTCATATATATATATATATATATATATATATATATATCACATACATACATATACTCAACAGAGTATCTAACACATATCGAGGATACAAATACATGTTGGAAGAATGAATGAAAGAGTTAAATGCACAGATTGACCAAGCCATTTGCTTATTTTACATCAGCATGGTTCCATATTAAGAAAGAACTCATGGGGCACCTGGGTGGCTCAGTCGGTCATGATCTCACAGTTTGTGGATTCGAGCCCCGGGTCGGGCTCTGTGCTGACAACTCAGAGCCTGGAGCCTGCTTCAGATTCTGTGTCTCCCCTTCTCTCTGCCCCTCCCTTGCTCATGCTCTGTCTCTTTCTGTTTCTCAATAATAAATAAATGTTTAAAAAAAGAAAGAAAGAAAGAACTCATGAGCAATATGTTCATATGTTATAATGCACATACTCTATGTCAGGGATAAAACTCTTTGAGGACACAGAATATTACTCAGCCATCAAAAAGAATGAAATCTTGCTCTTTTCAGCAATGTGGATGGAGCTAGAGTGTATTATGCTAAGCAAAATAACTCAATCAGAGAAAGACAAATACCATATAACTTCATTCATAGGTGGAATTTAAGAAATGAAATAGATGAACATAGGGGAAGGGGAAAAAAGAGAGAAGGAAACAAATCATAAGAGACTCTCAAGATAGAGAACAAACTAAGGGTTGATGAAAGGAGAGGGTGGGGAACAGTCTTAATGGGTGATGGGCATTAAGGAGGGCACTTGTTATGATAAGGATTGGGTGTTATATGTAAGTGACGAACACTAAATTCTACTCCTGACCAATATTACCCTATATTAACTAACTAGAATTTAAATAAAAATATGGAAAAAAAAAACTCTTTGAGGACACAGACATGAGTAAGTCATAGGTCTTGCCCTTGAGGAGTTCACAGTCTTAGAAAAGATAATAGGCCTATAACATACATCCGTAGTGGATTTGCTTCAAAGAGAAAATTATTTTCTATTACAACAGTCACTTGCACTAGCAGTAAAAGTCCTGCCTTAATTTAAATTTTCAGCAGAATACCCATCACATAAATGACAACTTGGGGAAGCACTTTACTTCCGAGTATATGCCTGGATTTTGAATTTCAGCTTCCCCTAAGCCCAGTTCAGTGGATTATAGCGGATTGATTCTCACATCAAAAAGAACACAAAGCTATACATACTTAACCTTTGTAACCAGCCACGGCTGGAAAAAAATAATAAGCAAGTCCTAGGAAGGGAAAGATGTTGCTTGAAATTCTGCAATTCTTTTAATCTTGGGAGAAATGGTTTCTAAATCAATAAATAACAATAACATCAAGAGGTGCAATTACATTTTCTATCCACTTGAAGACACTGGGAAGAAGTGTTTGGTTCCAACAACTTTATTCCTTTAAAAGTAATAACAGACTAAGTCTTTCCTTCTGGAACCAAGGCATTAGTCTGGGTCTGGGTCTGGGTCAGTGTCCTTTCACTGTGCTAGAAACATCCTAACAAAAATAAACTGAAAACTGAGTCTATGTCAAGGGATTTTTCCCCCAAACGTTCTCAAATTAGAAACATCTACATCTGTAACACTATATGTTAAATAGCTCTCAAAGTGACTATTTCTTCCAAGAATTATAAACATAGCTGAAATCTTAGAGATCAAGTGACTCATTTCAAGTGAGAAAAAAGTGACCTACCTAAAACGGTAAGGCTACTCTTTTGGTATTCTCATATGATAATCCTAATCTAAATACAAAAAACTCCGCTAACAACTTTACTGAGTTTGGTCTAATATCACTCTTTTTTTTTTCCATCTTTTGTAGTTAAGCAGCTCTTTCTATGCCAAAGGCATTTCATTCCCTTAATTTAGAATTGTTGGATCTGTTCCCCTGATTGGCTTGATTAAAAAGACAGTGATTTTTACTTTCTCCAAACAGGTACCTTTATGCTGTCTCATTGTAGGTATCCAACAATTGGCATAAATATTCAAATAGAAAGTAATCAATAGATTTGTGCTCAATATGTTTCCTTCTTCTTAAAAGAAATTGTTCTCTCAGCACTTGGATTTAAAATTTTTTTTAACCTTTATTCATTTTTGAGGGAGAGAGAGAGAGAGGGAGGGAGAGCAGGAGCCGGGGAGGGTTAGAGAAAGAGAGGGAGACACAGAATTCGAAGCAGGTTCCAGGCTCCGAGCTGTCAGCACAGAGCCCAAGGCAGGGCTCGAACTCGTGAACCGTGAAATCATGACCTGAGCCAAAGTCAGGGGTTTAACCAATTAAGCCACCCAGGCACCTCTCAAGCACTTGGATTTTTAAACTGAGAGGTGTGGTTTAGGGTTTTAGAGCACACTACAAATCCTAATAGGAACCAGGAAGAAGGGGGGGATGCATCAGCGGATTAAGTGGAATGAGTTGGAATAACAAATAAATATATGTCACATTACATCGGTGACTCATGAAAACTTTGTTGGAAGTCTTGAAGATTAGGTCAGGGCAGATGCACTGGGGACCGTGCTATAGTGGCTTGTTTTCAGCTGCCACTGACCGTTTCTAACTCAAAATGGAAGTTTTATTTCATGAACTTCTTTTCTCAGCCATAATGGGCAATCAAGACCTACAATTTCCAGGCTCATTCATCATGCAGAGAGAAAAGTCATACACGGATATTCACTGGGGAAATAATCCTTTTAAAGAGATATAAACAGATGGTAGCAGTAGCTTCACCCCAGTAGAGAAGTAAATTAAGGATCTGTGTCCCCTGGACTTATCTCCTCTTCCCTGCCCCACGGTTCTGAGGTTTGGGCTGGAATCAATTACGCGACTTAGAAACTAACTGTTTGCCTCTCTCTCTCTCTGTCTTTTGCCTTTTGGTTGTAAATAAAACTCAGATACAGAAAACCAGAAAACACAAATGAGTAGCTTGGTGAATTCTTTCAAAGCAAACGCTCATATCAAACAACACTCAGATCAAACAATAGAACTTTGCAAGCTAAGGCAGAAGGTACTTCCCTTCCACCAAATGTAACCCTTCTCTTGATGTTTACTGCAGCCTCGAGGATAATTGCTTAACAAATAAATACATAAAATAAACATGCTAGAATGGGGAATAATAAAGTACGGTATGGACATTCAACTATGTAGCGGTTGTAAGGATTGAATCTGAATCATTCAGTAAATCCTTGATTTGTGAATGTGCAGGCACAGTCCTTCCTCCTGAGAATATGAGGGTGGACAAAATAAACAATATCCGTGTCCTCGTAGAGGCGACATTTGATGGGGGGAGACAGCGAACAAACAGGCAAACAAATTAATAAGTCCGTGCAATTGTAGTGATGGCATTTTGGAGTGATGGTGGGGTTCGGAGCTGGTGGCTAAGAAAGAATTCTTGAAGACGTCTTTGGTGGAAAAAGGTGATGTTATTAAAGCACAGGGACAGGACCTGTGGGCAGAAAACTGTGTTATAAGTGTGAATATTATGGAGTTGGGGGTGATAAAGTCAAGGGGAAGTTTCTTAAAGGGGTTTCCAAATGGTGAAGAAGACTCACTGGAGGCCTGGCTATTGTCAAGCTAAGGTTGTTTTTCCCTCTAGCAAAGCGTTATCATTAAGACAAGAGGGAGTTCCTGGAGATTAGGCTATTGATAAGATTGCCTTTTTCTTGTAATTTACTAAGATATTTGTAAACCGATGGAGTCTCTTATCAGTTTAACCATTTGTTTTCTGTCCTTTCCTTCATCCTTGGGCAGCCAGGAGTGCCTGAGGAATGTCACACATATCTCATCTTGGGTGGGGGGGAGCAAGTTTGCAGGGTGTTGCCTTATGCTCCCTCATCAGTAGTAAATGGAAACACTTAGAGAAGAGACAGGATAGAAAAGTGCTGTCCAAGGAAGGGCCTTTGCATGAAAGGAAAAGATAAGGATTCAGTAGGCAGAGAGGGAAAGACTAGGACCTGAGGTCCCTGGGTGGGGAAAAACACATATTTGGGAAAATGCTGGGAGTGTCTGACCACAGCAAACCCCCTCAGGTGTAAGGTTCCTCTTCAGAATGTAACAGACCCCACCTTCTCCCCTTCAGGCTTTCCTCAGGAATTTGACAAAAGACCTGACTACGAATGAGTAGCCCAAAAATGTATGACCTACAAGGGATTGTGTGGCCATAGCCCACCCCTCCTACAATGGAAACGAGCCAGTCAGGAATGGACAACCCAACGCCTACAGTTGGTAAGCTGATAAGGGCCAAACCTGAGAAGGAACAAGCGGGAAGGCATGGAGGGGGGTGGGGCAGCATGACCAGAATCTTATAAAACAAGGACCCTTGCCTATAGTCATGCCCATTCACTTTTGAATGCCCCCACTCTGTAAAGAGCTTTCATACTATTTTTCCTTTCTGGTCTCACACTCTAACAAACGTTTGCCTGCTGCTCATTTTATATCCTCCTCTTCATTCTTTGAAGTGGCAAGACAATGAACCCCGGGTTTTGAGGTAAAAATTCCTGCAACATTTTGATCCATGAACATGTGAGCAAGAAGCAAAGTAAGGTAAGGGAGAGGATTCCAACCAGAATGACTAGCAAGAAATACCAAACCTTTGAATAAGGGCAAGAATAGAGTGGGAAAGTATGAGGAGACAAATTCTAGGGGAGGAAAGTGGAGATCCTGGAAGGGCTTGGAAGTCAGGGTAAGGGGTTTGGATTCTATTTTCATTGCACTGGGAAACCATTGGAGGGCTGTGAGCAAAGGACCATCATAGTTATATTTTTCTTCTGTTTTTTTTTTTTTAAGTTCATTGATTTATTTTGAGAGACAGAGAGAGAACAAGTGGGGAAGGGGCAGTGAGAGAAAGAGAGAGAATCCCAAGCAGGCTTTATGCTGAGAGCAGAGCCCAACTTGGGGCTCGATCCCACAAACTGGGAGATCATGACCTGAGTCAAAACCTAGGGTCTGAGGCTTAACCAGTTGAGCCATCCAGGTACGCCATGTTATTACAGACCATGTTGGCAGCGAGGAGGAAAAGTCATATTTAGGGGACCTTTTGCTACAAGTCTGAAGAAAGGTGATGGGGAAGGAAGCTTTGAGGAGGAAGATATGGAAAAGCCCCCAGGGCATAATATTGATTTTAAAAAAGAGAAAGCAAAACATGCCTAATGTGATCTTGATTATGTAAAAATAGCAAAATTAGTACTTTCAAACCACACAATATACCGAATGTGTGTGAGTCTGTGTAAATGCTTACTTAAAAGGCCCTCAGGAAAGAAGTGGAAAGCAGCACACCAGACAAGTAAAATAACTCTGGGAACAGAATGGGTTTGGCTGTGGGTGGGGATGAAACACTTTGGTATGATTTATTTTTATTTTCGCAACAATGAGGCATTCATTTATTGACTGCAGATCTAAAATACAAATTATAAGAATTATAAAGCTGAATGAAGCTGGTGGGGCTTCGTCAAAATAAAAATTATACAGATGTCTTTTAACTGCTACCTTAAAAGGGATGAATAGTTCAGAAAATAGGTGGTTCTGGAGGTAGGAACGAACTCCAATAAGTTTGCATTTTACAGATTTACTGTTGAAGCGAAGCCAAAGAGGACACCCCAAAATATGCCACTTTGGCATGAGGATTACTTTGAGCTGAAGTCAGTCAAGACCCAGCAGTCTCAAAAACGGACCAACAAAAAACTTTTGCCTCTCTGTTAACCATCAAAAAGAATTTATCTGGGGGGCTGGCCCAGAAAGGGAACTATTGCCAGAGAGAACTTTTTATCTGAAAGATCACGATGTAAGGCCTGGTAAACATCTCCTTACCAAAGTTCCGCTCTTCTTTTCATCCTGGGAGTTACCCTCCGATCCATTAGCTCAGGATGGGGTATAGGCCTCAACTGCCCTATTGCCATTGTGCCTCGCATGAAATGAAATTTGTTTTTCTCCTGTTCATCTATTTTGTATCAATGTAATTATTAGACCAGCCAAGGACCCTAAAGGGAAGAAGGGGAAAGTCTTCTGCCCCTCCACTGTCAGATTATTGTACTACAGAGTTAAGGTGGAGAAAGAATAGGTATATATTTACACGGAAGACGCAGAGGATGTTAAGAAGGCTTGGGAACACGTTTACGACAGTTCATCCAGAGATTTCAATCTAGAACAGCTGATAGAGAATAAGCAGAGAGGAAGAGCTAGTTCCAGGATTTGGAAAAAGGAGAATCTTGGCAGGATTTGGAAACTCTTTTTCCTTTTCTAAGGGAGCAGTGCAGGGCGTGTCACATGACCTCTATAAACCTCTGTCTCCTCTCTGCTAAAAGGTGGCTCACCATTTCTACAGGACAAGGTTATTTCAAAGATAGAAGGAAGAGAGAGACAGAGACAGACAAAAACAAAAGTTTGTTATTTAAAACCACACCTGACTGCTGCAGTTCCTAGCCCCTAAGGGAGTGGATGTCTTTTCTCCCTGGGGCAGGTAACCTTTTGTTAGCAAATCAAAATAATGGGACTTTTGGTCTTGAAAATAGTAGCCACAAGGCATGATAAGAAAGAAAGCTGGGGAAGCAAAGAAGGTTAAATAGCCCTAAGGGGAAAATAAGTTCTGTTTCTAGGACTGAAAGAAGCCCTCTAAGATGAGGAAGATGTGAATTTCAGCCCAAAAGAGTAGCTCAAGGCCTTCTTAAGAAGGTGACTACCTACTAAAAACCAATTTTAATCTGTCTCCTGGTTGTATGACAATGTGGATAACCCCCCTTATCCACAAATCTCAGCAAAAGGCTGCTCCAGAGAGGGAAAACAAGCTTTCGATTCTTGGGATTCTAGTGAATGCATATTGGGAAGGTGTCTGTTTTGGGGGATTCAAAAGTAAGCCATATGTAAGATTCCAGAAGAATCCTGGGTTTCCTACTGATGACGTTTTGGAGTGGTGGTGGGGCGTCCAGAGCCAACGGCCAAGAAAGAATTCTTGAAGACCTCTTTGGTTCAAAAAGGGGATGTTATTAAAGCACAGGGGCTGGACCTGTGGGCAGAAAGAGGTGCACTGGGGCCTGTGAAGAGTGGCTGGTTATATACTCTGGTGTTGGGGGAGGTGAAGACAAAAGGGAGGCCTCCAGAGGGACTTTGATATGCTAAAGAGGACTCAAAAATACCAGAGACCTGGCTATTGTCAAGTTAAGGTTGTTTCCCCCCTAGTAAGGCCTAACTTAACGACAGTAGGGGGTTCCTGGAGAAGTATAAAACTCTGTATTTGCCTCAAGTATTTATCAATGGGCTGCAGATCATTAAGAAATTTAATTTCACCTGCCATTTCCTTCTTGCCTTTGTTCCCCACACTACTTTGGAGGGGGAGGTGATATTAAAGCCCCAGGAAGCTGAGTTTATAGGTTTCTGGAGATTAGGCTATTGAACAGATTGCCTTTTTCTTATATTTTACGAAGACATGTGTAAACTGATGGAGACTCATGTCCTGTATTGTTGCGGAATCTGGTCTGGATCACCCGGCGGAAGAACCAAGTGACACTCGGAGATCTTGGAAGGGAGGAGGTTGATTTCACACGACTGGGCTCAGAGGAGATCATTCTCCAGGGGCCTGAGTCCCGAGAGTAAGCAGAGGAGACAATTTATAGTCTGTTACTTCCGCATTCTTTATTAGTGCAGACAAGTAGTATGGTATTAAGAACCTGGAAGGCGAGTCTTGAGTCAGGGCCAGGAATTTTCCCTATCAGTCCCGTCAGCCATCTTATAAGAGATTTTTCCCTATCAAATAACCATTTGTTTTCTTTCCTTTCCTTTGTTCTTGGGCAGCCAGGAGTGCCTGAAGAATATTACACCTGTCCCACCAGGCGGGGTGAGCAAGCGGGGGTGGGAGGGGGTTTTGGGGGTAGGGGAGTGGTTGAGCCAGCTTATTCTTGGCCCTCAGCTTGCCTTATGCTCCTGATGAGGTTTTTGGGGTGATAGTGGGGTTGGTGGGGGTCCAGAGACGATGGCCAAAAAAGAATTCTTGGAGTCATCTTTGTTGCAAAAAGGTGATTTTATTGAAGCATGGGGACAGGACTGGTGGGCAGGAAGAGTTGCCCAGGACCATGAGGAGAGACCGGTTATATACTATGGAGTTGGGGGAAGTGAAGTCCAGGGCAAGTTTCCAGTGAGATTCTCACAGGATACTGGAGGCCTAGCCATTGTCAAGCTAGGTTTGTTTTTCCCTCTAGCAAAGCATTAGCATTAAGACAGTAGGGAGTTCCTGGAGAAACATTTTACTCTGCCAGCCTCAAGTATCTGTCAATGGGCTGTAGGTTATAAGGAAATTTAATTCTATCTGTCCTTTCCTTTTGCTTTTGTTTCCCTCTTCACCATGGAGGGGAGGGGGACACTGGGTTTCTGGAGATTAGGCTATTATTAAGATTGCTTTTTTCTTGTGATTTACTAAGACAGTTGTAAATAGATGGAGACTCAGGTCTTGTGGGATCATGATCTCTATCATTTAACCCTTTGTTTTCTCCCTTCCCTTTGTTCTTGGACAGACAGGAGTGCCTGAGGAATATCACACATCTCCCACCTGGGGGTGGGAGTGGGGGTGTTTGGGGCCTGTCAGCTTGCCTTCTGCTCCCTCATCAGCATCACAGGTGCAATAGAATTTGTCACCAATGACAGTGTGCTTCCGGGTATATCTAGTTGCATAGTGGTGGTTGAAACAAGGTTGGTGACAAACAGTTCACAATCCTGGGAACAGAACAAATGGTCAGTGAATATTACCTCTGACTGACCCATAGACAGGGCTTGAGTTTGCTCCCTCATTGGGTGCGGTCATAATTCTAATTTAACCAGCAATGCCAACCTCGTATATTGCCTACCACTGGGCAACATACTATTATCTGGACCTCACTTTCCTTATTTATAAAATCTAAATACTAATTTTAATTTTTACATTTCTGTGTTTGCAAGAATTGAGTAAGTTAACATTCACAGGCCTTAAACATTGAAGTAAATAATACATATTGTTATTAAATGTTTTTTGTACCTAGTGTACTGTAAAGTAATCTCATAGCATTTAATTACAATGGAGGTGGCAAGACATTTTTGAAAGAGCAGTAATCCCAGGAGGTGAGGAGCCAGCCCCACAGTGCCATTTACTCACTGTGGGACTCTGAGCCTGGCAGTCCCTAAGGCAAAATCAATTGTTTATAAAGCATGGACTTAGAACCAGATAATCCCAAAGGTACATTTCTATTTTTCCCATCAAATTTTGAATCTCTAATTCTATATACATGTGTTCATTACTAAAGTTCACGTACAGGTTATTTGAATATCTTATATACAAAGACACTTAAGCCTGTTTCCCATTCCCTTGGCAGAATTCTCTAAAGGTTCATAAAGGGAAAGGTGGCTTTTTATCTAAGCCACGTGTTGTTATGAAAATGCCTTTGTCTCTGTGAGTCTTGGGTTCTCCATGTACAAAAGTAAAGAGTCCTTTCAGAAGAATGGCATAGCATTTTCTCAACTTGGGATTTGACCCAACATTTAAGGAGTCAGAGAATGGATGGAGGAAGGAATACGGCACACTTTCTGGGTCTGAGGGTTGCCAGAGTGAGAAGTCATGGTCACTGGGGAACCAGGAAGAAGCCAGAGTCTTCTCGGAATCTAAGTGGGTTAAAGATACTGATGGGAAGATGGTAGTGACAGAAAACAAGCATGGGGAAGAGAAGAGGAAAATTAGAGTTGCCATTTTGGAGCAGTTGATTTGAAATGAAGATGTACCTTCTCCAAATGGAGAAGTCAAATAGCAGTTTGATAAATAACTCTGGCATACAGAGGACAGGTTTGAGGTAGAAATATTCTCCTTGTGGCCCATGCATTTTCAGAGATGAGTTGGAGGTCTGACTGAAAGGAAGCAACCCTTGTGGTAAATTTTTTGCAAAAATTCGTTTTTATGAAAAGCAGAAATTCAGAGGGGAACTTCATCAACCTGAATTTATTAAAAATTCCATGAGTGTTCTTGAGTGTCTTCTGCTCATTGCTTGGTATCTCATCCTAATACTAACCCAGTTTCTCACTACAATGAACTAGTAATGGTGTCCTCTGGAGCCACCATTCTTGGCCTTTGCTTGAACTCAGTGGAGTTGGAACTGATGGAGACCTCCAGCTCATTATGGGTTTATAGAAGTCCCCCAGGAGCTCAGGAGTCACCCTTAATGTGAAGCCAGAGGCTAAGGATGATACCGGAACAATCCATGTCAAAGTATCTCATTTAGGTATGGAACTGGTCAGGAATGTGGGAGGGACTGGATTAATGGACACAGGAAATTGCCTGTTCTACTTGGGACAGTGTAGCTGAGGGGGAGAACCAAGGCTAGAGCCAAGAGCAATGCCTTGTGATAACCTTGAAGAGAGGCTATGAAGGTCACTAATTATGCAGTGATTAGCTCAAACTATTAACCAGTCCTTCCAAGGCCCTACTTACACATTAAACTTTTTTCTAAATTTCTTTTCTCCTTCAATATTCTGTCCTTGGCCCAGCTTCAACAGACTTCAGGCACAGTTTACCTTTTATATGACTTGGACACTAGCGCTCTTGCCTAGGAAGAGATCCATGGCCAGTACTTAGTGACATGGGAACTGAGAGGTGGAGATAATAAGGATGTGGCCTTTAGAGAGTGAACTGCTGGCCCAGTAGACTGGAGCCTACACAGATCCTTCTAGCACAATTCAGAACCTAGAGGTCCAAAATATGATTCCATTGAAGTTCATTGATGTCAGATAGCATCTAAATGTTTATTATATTATTTCAGAGTTCAGGCTATACTATGTTATGTATTTTGTCTGCATTTTATTGTTTTCTTATTATAACAATCCTATGATATACAAGGTAGAGTATGATGGGAAAAGTCTGAAGCTCTGAAACTCTGCCAATTCTGAAAAGAAAGGAAAAAAGGAAGAGCAGTGAGCTGGGCAGACTATGGTGGACAGCAGATTTGTGGGGAGATGGACAGGGCAGGAAGACTGGTAGTTGGCGATGAGCCAAAGCCATGAAGATGTGCCTCATAGTTATTCTCTATTAAGTGAGCCACCATCAATCTCTCTTTTCAAACAACACCCTGGCTTGGTTTTGAAGAAATAGTTCTTCGGGAGTAAAATCAGTATGGAAGTTAGTAATTTAGGGGCTGTCCTGGCAAAAAAAAAAAAAAAAAAAAAAAAAGGTTGAGCATAGACCAATTAGGGGTTCCTTCTCTGGGATTTGAAACTTAGAAGAATGAAAGACTGAAATGTCTGGTACCCACCTTGTCCCCATGAATGTGTGCTGGGCAAGTGGAACTGTAACTCTGCATCTCACTTCTGCAACTGCCTTATTCCTGCCTCATTCCTCTAATATAATCATTTCAGCTCCTGATATTCTTCCAGGGGATATCATTTTGCTTAAATGCACTAAGGCTGAATTTTTGTTGCTTGCAGCCAAAGAACCCTGACTGGTTCTGTGAACTAAATCCTGCCAAAGTTAGATAAAACAACTAGAAGGGGGATGTTGAAGGTGAAGGGGGAGGAGCCACAGGAAGACGTGTCATTATCCAAACCTCAAGTGCAAGAAATATATATATTTTTAAAATTTCTTCTAATCATACTTAATCTGTTCAGAGAGCCCCCTTTTCATCTGCATGGCAGATTATTTAATCTGAGTTAGTGCAGAGTCCTCCCTGCCTACTGTGAGATATATGAGGACCTGGCACTTATGTGTCATCAGAAGAGAAAGGAACAACCCTGCTACTAGTCTGGTTGGTCCCTACCGGGGGTCCTTTGGCCATCTCTCTCTGGTCCACAGCGCTGACTACGGATGCCACCTCACAGCTTTCCTTCTGTCACCCCATCTGTAGTCAGCACTGTGGACCAGAGAGAGATGGCCAAAGGACCCACGGTAGGGACCACACCGGACCAGGAGCAGGTCCATCTGTCATCCCATCACCCAGAGCGGTAGGTGCCAGAAGCACACCTGTTTTCAATTCCCTCCTCAGTGTCTAATTCTCACTCAAAGATTGGATTTCATTTCCAGCCCCTTCGACTGCTCCAACTCAGAAATTCTGCTCCATTCTCTCCCTCCACCCTGGACAATGCAAATCCAATAGCATTCTCTTCCCGTTGACCATTAGAACCTCAACAATGACCATTTTCTCACAGGTGGAGGTGCAGAAAAGAAATGCTAACACCAATTAATCTTTTTTTTCCCTTGATAGCATTCTCTGTTAAATCACTCATGCAACACATACCTCATCATGCCATGATCACTTTGTTTTGAACTGCAAAATCTCTGACAACATGGAAACTGAGATCTATCTTTGCGTGCCTAGTCTCCAGTTCTTGGACCTATTGACTACTCAATAAATGCTTGTTAAATAGAACACCACAAAAATGCACTATTTTTTAAAGACTCATCTTAATGTCTTTGCTCCATTTCTGAGAATAGCTTTTGTGTGAAGTCATAAAAATGCATTGATGAGTAGATAACATCCCCAAACCAAGATTTTCGAGTGCTTTTCAATAATTAAATTCTGAGGAACAATTTAAAGCTTGCATAGTTTTCTCTCAAATACTCTCTAGAGACATCTGGTGCTCGCTGGGGTTCATGGGCTTCATTACAAGTTCATTTTCCTCTCTTCAGTGCTGGATGTACTGGCTGAAATGAAGAGGGAGCAGGGGCACAAATGAAACAGGTGGGATCTGGAAGGCAGCAGAGCCCTCACATAGATGGTTAAATAGCAGTCAGTACTCAGTCCTGGCAATGCTAGTCTTTACTGTTCTGAATTTTCTTTTAATGTTTATTTTATTTTTGAGAGAGACAGAGTGTGGGGGGGGAGGGGCAGAGAGAGAGAGAGAAGCAGGATCGGAAGCAGGCCGCAGGTTCTGAGCTGTCAGCACAGAGCCTGGTGCGGGGCTTGAACTCATGAACTGCGAGATCATGATCTGAGCCAAAGTCAGAGCTTCACCGACTAAGCCACCCAGGCGCCTCTGGTCTTTAGTGTTCTAAATGAAATCAAGCGAGTGGTTGCATGGACACAAGATGGATATGTTCAATCAATGAAGGGCCCTCAACAAGTCTGTTAGGTATTTTGAACCTCATTTCTCTCTCTGGATAACAGGGTTTATATACTGCTGTCCCAATGAAAAGGGATAAAAAAAATCTTCAGACTTTGCGCGTGCCTAGCAACACACAGACAGACCATGCTAGAGTTTTAATCCAAAGGGGCACTTGGTATGCCCATGTTAGAATTGAATAAAAGTACGCCTGGAGACCTTTCTATTTCTACCCATTCAGATCCCTGAGGGCTCACCATCATGGTAAGGCTGCCCAGAACTAAATCTCTCCCCCTTATCTACATCCCATTATAGGAATACTTGTCAATCCTGAACTTTCAGGGTACATCCTCTTCTTCCTCCTCCAAAAAATCTTTTAGATTGAGTTCCCTGAGTTCTGTGTTAGGCACTCATTGGCATTATGCATCCCTGTGGATGATAGCAGTGATTATTGCTGACTGTGTAAGAAAATAGCGCGTCCTCAGATGACAGCTTCTATGCCCTAAAGAGTAAGCCCTGGTGAAAAGTTTACACTGCACATCATGAACAATGGAGAAGGAACGTGATGAGACTGGATTTCTGGGAAATAAGGGCGAGAAGGGTGAATGTCTACCTCTAGAGAACATGTTTGTGTCCTGCACAGTGAGTAGGAAATATTGAGATCCATACTCTTTGAATAAGAGCCAAGATTTTTGCGGAAAAGCAAAGGATTACATGTCTCACAGTCTACATTTCACAGGACATCCTATCAATGATCTAATTTGATCCTCACTAACAAAGCACCTGATAGTTAGACAGGGTTACTCGTTGAGCATAATTTCACAAGGCGAGGAAACTCTAGATCAGAAAGGAAAAAAAGAGCCACTATTTTCAGCTCTTCCCTCACCATTTTGTGGACTGGCACTGGGGGAATTAAGGCCTACATAATGCATGGCAAGACTGCACGAGGATTAGCATGATCACTGTCCCTACTCCTACCCTGGGAGGCGAGGCTTTCAGGAAATCTGTGCCCCACCTAAATTTGAACATTTCTATACTAAGGGTGCATCTCTTATAAATGCTTTGGAATGGTCAGCCATGATGTCACAATATGAGATTCTTAACCTTTGTTAAATTCTTCCAACCAGATTCTCACAGGCAGTAGGTGGAAAATAGAAACTGATAAATAATCCAGAGGCTTGGTTTGTCTTCCCAGCTCTGATTTGGAATAAGCAGCTTGTAAACCAATTATTTATTCAACAAATACTTATTGAGCTGCTTATATTTCCAGGCACAATTTTAGGGCTGGTGATCCAGCAATAAACAGAAAAGCAAACTGTTTGCCTTCTTGACCTTTATGTTGTAGGGGGGGCCTGTTGCATAATTGAAGATATCAGGCATTAATTAGATCCAGATGGTCTCAAGAGAAGAAGGCGCACATAGGAAATCACTGGTCCAGGGATGAAATTACTACTCTGTGGTGACATTTAATCCAAGTATATGAGCACCAGCTTTGCCCAATCAGGGACGCTTTGACCATGACAGGTGACAGTGGGGTAAGTATATTCAAGGACAGGTGTGTGCAAAGTGGGAGGATATGATTGATAAGTGCTTGCTTTCAGAAAGGGTGTGAGTTTTTAGTTTGGTCTTGTGTTTCGGTTTGGAATCTCAAGTCATTGAATCATGTCAGCGTAAAGTTGGAAGGGTCTTCAACATACCCCTTATTTATTTATTTATTTATTTATTTATTTATTTAATGTTTATTTTTGAGAGAGAGACAGAGAGAGATAGAGAGAGAGAGGGAGAGGGAGAGGATGGGTGGGGGAGGGGCAGAGAAAGTAAGACACAGAATCCAAAGCAGGCTCCAGGCTCCAAGCTGTCCGCTTGGAGCATTTTATATTATATTGAGGTTGTGATGACAGGTGGGCTGTCCATTTATCACTTTGTTATGAGAACTACTTCTTCATGCTACCATTGCTTGCTGGGGAAGGAGATGAGAAATCTAGTTTCTAGTCTTGCTCTAGAACCTGAGCAAGTCATGAAATTTTTGAGTGTATTGTTCTTATTCTTCAAAAGATAGCATCTATGCTACCTCCTTTATGTAGACTCAGTGAAGGTGGCAAAGTCATGGACGTAAAAGTTCCTTACCTAAAACATTGTAAAATAGTGGACTGATACTAAAAAGTCTTGCTACTCTACAGATATAATAAAGAATTGATGATTTGTGTTTGGGACAATCTTGACAGCCGTCAAACTTCCCCACTACCTCGTTCAGTTATGTCCCCTTTGCCTTCGAATTTTGGAGTTGTGTGAGGATAAGGCATATAATATTAAAATGTATGTGGGGAATCCAAGGCAGCTGATAGGCTGGGCAACAATTTTGAATTGACTGCATGGAGCATGATATTTTTTAGCAACTCATTGTGAAAGCTGTAACACAATATGGGATCAATACAGGGGTCATTCAATATTTCCCTGAAACCTGTATATATACTTTCATATTAATTATTTGAAGTGTTGGGTGGAATTGTTGCCAACTGGGAACACCACTTAGATGCTACTTTGTAAGATTTTCACTTATACAGAGGGGTGATGACTTAGCTCAGTCCACACAGCAGTACATATTGAAATATGGGTATCTAGGAACTTTTTCAGTTTTATTTTTTATTAGGGATCACATGGGCCTGTAAAGTGTCACTGGACATACCAGAAATAAGTCCTGAGCTCCGAAGTCTTGTGCCACAGCTGCTAATGGACAGGATAGTGAGGTACAAAAAAAACAAAACAGACAAGAAAACTTTATTTTCTTCCAACACTTTATTTTCACTCAATGGGTCACTAGGAGTACATTTACTGACTTTCCTACTGGTAATGTAAGAAAGGTTTCTAGGTAAAGATTTGCTATCTTGCCAAATTATTATTTTTATGAGTTCAGCAAAATCAAATCACAGATGGGCAATAAACCAAAAACTATTTAGACTTTTTTTTAAACAAGCTGCATTTGTAAAAAATAATTGTCTTCTAACAGCAGTGATTTTTTTTTCACATGATTCCTTAGAGAAAAACGAACTAAAAAGCACAAACAGCAAAAACACAAAGAAAAACAAAACCCCTTTCTTAGCAGCCATCTTTAAAAGAAAGACCCCCAACCTAATGTAATCAGCGAAGTTTAGAGGATTCTGGGGGTCAACTTTTTTCTCCATTTACTCCCACTGTGAGTTAAGGACTTTCCCCCCATTCTTTCTTCTATGACCACATTGCAACACTATTGTGTATGTGGGTCAGGCTCCCTACTTTGTGTCTGTACCATTCGGGCAAGGCCTTATCTTCAGGCTGCCTGAGCCCTGCAGAGGCCGAGCTTTTCACTGAGAAGTAATGGAAGACAAAGTCTTTTTGGTTCAATTGAAATATTTATTCTACCTAGTTGCTGTCAAAGTGACGATTCCTTTATGAATACACATCCCCTGTAGTTGGTGTGAAGGACAGGAAGACGTTAAGGCTTTAAGACTCAAGGGCAAAAAAAAAAAAAAAAAAAAAAAAAAAAAAAAAAGACTCAAGGGCATATCCCAGGCCAAAGACTCTGGAATTAAAAGATGGCAAATGGGAAGGCCAAGAATGAGCCCTGGATGTGGGGAAAGCAATTGGATGTTAAAATTCCCAGTTTATACTTGCAAGTTGCACTCAGGTGTAACTCTGTTTTGCTAAGATCCTACAGTTTAGTTTCTGTCCTGACAGGAGAGCTGAGAAAATCTCTGACCTTGGGACAACTCAACAGATAGCCTGAAAGTCAGGTCATACATTCATATCAAACTTCCCAGCATATAAGGCCTATATATGTTTATAACGTATTAGTCATGTATTCCTTACTAAGAAATGCATCATAAATACCAGATCATTTAGGTAACATTAATCTTGCTGCACACACCTAATGATAGTGTCTAGAATACTTTAAACAAGAATTTGCAGTTATATAAGATAAATATGTCTACAGATCTCAAGTTTAGTGAGATGACTATGCTTAATACTTTTGCCTTGAATACTGGAAATTTGCTAAAAGAGTAGATGTCAAGTGCTCTCACCACATACGCACACAGATGGAAACTATAGGAAGAGATGAAATGTTAATTAGCTGGGCTGTAGAAATAATTTCAGTCTGTATATGTATATCACATAATCATGCTGCACACGTTCAATACGTATAACTTATGTTTAAAAATAGAATAAAATAAATAACAATTTAGAAAACAAGAATTTGCTGTTAGTGGTGACAGAATAACATTATAGAAAAATTACTGTCCCCACAGTCAATTGCAGTTTTAAACATTTCAGTGAAAAAAAGAAATGTACATTTATGAAAAATATGAAAGTATGAATAATTCACAAAACACAAACGGCTTAATCCCTAGTGTCTAATATAGTTAAGTTTACCATTTTGCAGGAAAAAGAAGACCCCTAGTGTTGGTAGTAGTAGGGGGTAGTTTTTATTTTCTTCTCTATACTCCTTATATTTTCAAAGTTGTTAATAATGTGTAGTAATACCTGATATAATTGGCGGGGGGTGGGGGGGGGAAGCCATTAAAGCCTTCTTTGGCTAGATTTCCAAAAACCTATGTCTTTTTATAAGGATCATTTTTTTGATTCTGCTACAAATCATTCCAGTTGACTAAATGTCTTTATGTTCATAAAATAACAAAGATATTTTTATTTTTAATATTTATCTGTACATTCCTGACTTTGACAGTTAATATTTTGGGGGGACTGGCTGTCTAGAATCTCTTTCTGAAGCCGTAGGTAGATTACTTTGTGGACTCAGATAGTCTAAATAGATGACCATGAATCTGAAACTCCCTCTACAGAGCATGATTCATTCCATCTCTGATTAAATTAAAAATAATCCATATTCAGGGAACTTGGGTGGCTCAGTTGGTCTAGCGTCCGACTTTGGCTCAGGTCATAATCCCATGGCTCGTGGGTTCAAGCCCGTTTGGACTCTGTGTTGACAGCTCAGAGCCTGGAGCCTGCTTCAGATTCTGTGTCTCCCTCTCTCTTTCTCTGTCCCTCCCCTGCTCATGCTCTGTCTCTCTGTCTCTCTCTCAAAAATAAATAAACATAAAAACAATTGAAAAAAATAATCATCCATATTCCCAGACATGACTTCACAGGAGATAATTTAATCATCAGCAAACAGATAATGACCATCTACATTGTAGGCCTTGATCCATGTACTTTCTTACTCAGAAAGTATCACTGCTCCTCTCCCAAATGCCTGAGGAAGTCTTTAAACTACGGAAACACGGATTGACACAGCGGCCAAAAGGGAACTTAAAATAAAGCTAAGAGGGAGAGGTCACATGATCTGGTCGTAACCTTAGTGGCAGGGTTCTGGCTAACATCGTTGGTAACCTGTGCTTGTCCCTCCTCTGTTCCATGTATAAAAAAGCAGGGTTTGGTAGAAAGCAATGGTGATACTGAGTTGTATGAAGGAAAGGACTGACGTGCTGAGAGCAGCAAGCAGTTCACAGAACTGACTGGAATGCAACCTATCAGGCCTCTTTTTTAGAGAGATAGAATTCCAAGCAGGCTCTGGACTGTCAGCATAGAGTCCCAGGCGGGGCTCGATCCCACTACCCATGAGATCATGACCTGAGTGGAAATCAAGAGTCAGATTCTCAACCAACTGAGCCACCCAGGCGTCCCCAGGTCTTTTTCAAATTCACTTTCCTTCTAGCCACACATGAGCTTGGAAAATATCTTGTAAGCTGATTCTTAAAAGTTATCTTGTAAAACAGAGAGAAACAGAGAGACAGAGACAGGCAGACTGCGAGCAATAGACAGAAATGAGAGAGAGACAGACAGAAGAGACAGGGGCTTGGACACAACCACCATACATTTGCCTGAGCCCGAATCCTTCCATGTGGTTACCCTCAGCATTCTAAATCTCATTAGAATAATAAAAGCAGATCCCATGAACTTCAGAACCTTTCCAATCCAGTCTCTATTCCAAGCCAGATGGCCCTTTTATTTTTCAGAGCAGTAACTGAGATAACTAATGAGCAAAAAATAAATACTGGTTCTGTTGGAGGAGCAGAGGTTCCCCGGTTCACCTTTAATAAAATGTGTTCTCACCTGTTAAACAGCATCAGGACATCCCTACGGGCTCATTTCTTAAGGTTTAAGTGATTCTTGAATATTTCATACAATATTTCTTCAAAGACCCCTATAACCTCAGAATGCCCATCACCAATGTTAAATAAAACCAAAAGGAAGTGAACGTGAAATTAAGGTAGAGAAAGGTGCGCATATTTTCTCATGTTTGTCCCACTTTCTACCACCTGCCTGCCTCTAAAATGCCCTGTGTTTTTCAGTCATCGTAGTTCTCTCACGCTAGGGACACTCTTCCAATTGGCCTGCGGAAGCCGAAAACGTCACAGCCTGATCTCTGTCAACCTTTCTAGATTCACTTCCAGCTGCAATTCCTACCCACGATGAACTTCCAACATATCAAACCAACCAGCAGCCCCTTGGCTTTTATGTTGGAGCCTTTGCATACGTGGTACTTATCACCAACCCCTAAACCCCTCCACTACTCCCATTAGCTCCATATCACCTCTCTATATCTGTAGAAGAGTCTGACATCTGTTATCATTAGCTTCTAATGATCTTATCTCATGATATTTAAGCCTTGGCTAGTCTTCCTCCACACTGAGTCGGGGCTGGTCAGGGCTGACAGTGAACAACTTCTACGACTGGTCATAAGGCCACTGGGACTTCTGTTTTGTTTTCCCTTAGATTGTTTGCTCTGACGAATAATAGATGTCATGTTGTGAGGACGCTCTAAAGGCCCACAGGGAGAAGAGCCAGAGGTCTACTGCTCATAGCCAGTACCGGTTTGGCAGCCATGTGTGTGAGTGACCTTTGAAAACCAATCCTCCATCCCTAGTCAAGCCTTCAGATGATTGCAGCCCTAGTCAACATCTAACTGAATCTCAGAACATACCTTGACCTAGCTCTGCCCAGCCAAGCCACTGATGAATTCCTGATCCACAGAAACCAGTTGAGATAGTACATGTTTATTGTTCTTTTTTTTTAACGTTTATTTATTTTTAAGAGAGAGAGAGAGAGTGGGGGAGGGGCAGAGAAAGCAGGAGACACGGAATCCAAAGCAGGCTCCAGGCTCTGAGCTGTCAGCCCAGAGCCTGATATGGAGCTCAAACCCACAAGCTGTGAGATCATGACCTGAACCAAGGTCAGTACCTTAACTGACTGAGCCACCCAGATGCCCCTATTGTTCTTTTTAAGCACTACGTTTCAGAGTAATTTGTTATGCAGCAGTAGATAACTAATACAGCATCTCTCCGGTCACTACGATGTTGGCCTCAGTGCGGGCTGAATGGCTCCTCGCTGTGATTCTGTGTCCCCAAGTGCTTTCCAACCTCATGCTGGCCATATTAAACTTTACTCTTGGTTTATTTGGTTTTCTTATCTATCTCCCTCACCTGCTTCAAGATGATTAAGGAATTAACAGAGTCTCTCATCCCTGGAGGCTGCACACCACAGTAGTGTTTAGTTGTCAGAGATAACATATACCCTGGACTGGTGAGAATGAACTAATCTCAACCTTGCCATCAACGATCAAAGGAGAGAGGAAGTGTCAACTCATTCTCTTATATTTGGACTTTCATAAACATATGAGGCATTTGATTGGCTGGCAACCATGATTTGCCTAGATATTTCCTCTGCAATATGCAGCCACAGAAAAGCCTCAGTGGGATATTTCCAGGTGAAGATTACGATCGAACACACACATTTATCTTTTCTCCCACTAAAATGATTACAAGACAAAGAAACGGAGAGCACAGAGTGGCTGGGAGATGATGGCTCACTTTTGGAAGATGCAGAATGGTTGAGGATTAATGACTTAGTGCTGCTAAAGCTATAAACCTCGAGGACTGTTTGAAAGTTTGTATTAAGAGTATTTAAATCCCTGGCTCTGCTCCAAACCCCACGTAACAAAATCTAAACCAGAAGGGCAAGAGGCTAATTCTATATAGAAATGGAACAACAGGGAACACAGGGAGGGCAACTGAGGTGCAAGTGGTGGCTCCTGAAATTAAGCAGGTGGGCATAATAAAATATTTCATCCCTTCCTTACCACTACTTGAGGAAGCCCAGAGTCGATCCTCTGTCCCCCACCACACACACACAGCTTCTGATCCACAGTTTCATGCCTCCATCTTTAACATCAATGGGCAACCAGTAATCAAAGACATTTGGTGGAGTCCTCAGATATGAGAGCTAAGGTATAAAGAAAAATATAATCAAAGATCACAAAGGAAATGAAAGAGAAAAGAGAAAATCCAGGAAGCAGGATAAAATGTCCACAGTAAGACTTTATCGTTAATGTTTCCAAAAAGGTAAGAGACTCCATCCTTACAACCAGAATAGGAAACAAAAATACCAAAGTAAAGAAAACAATCAAAGTACAAAAAAGAGCTCATGGAAATGAAACACATACACCCTAGCAAAATTTCATATAATCAACTCAAGAGTTAGAAGATGAACTCAAAGAAATCTAAAAAATGATATGAAAATACAAAGAAAATTAAAAAATAGAGGATCTATGCATGAGATCTAACATCAATTATTTTAGTCCAAAAGAAACGGGACAGAGGGACAAAAAAAGATAGGCAAGTGCTTTACAATTTTCTAAAATGAATCTTTATGGAGGATTAAAGAAAGAGATGATGTTCCAGCAATACTAATGCTATATCTAAGCTAAGTGAAGGGAACTAGCATCAACTGGATGACCACTGAACATTCTAGGTGTTTACAAAGATAAGTTCACTTCATTTTCTTAACAACTCCGTGACACAGACACTATTTCCTTCAATGTACATATGAATAAATTGAGGTTCAGCAAATCTCAGATGATTTCATAATTGCTATTAAATGATGAAGGCTTTAATAAAACTTATGCCTCTATACCATTGCATTCAGACTTTTAATACTCTTCCAAATTTTTTCTTCAAAGAAAAAGTTTCATTCCCTTGGGAATTTGTAAACCTGATGCTGCTGAAGGAAACTTCAAACAATCATGGCAGAAAAATAAGAACGAACAAACCAGATCCTGCCCTGAGTTTTTCTTTTATTATTATTGTTCACTGCTTCACTTTATAGGTCTAGCACTCTTACGAAATAAACTGGTAGGTAACTGTTTAGCGCCCTTTCCTAGATTTATCTGAAAGTGAGCGGTGGGCTCGTGGAGGAACTTCTGCCAACAGATATTTGAAGGTAAATCCACAAATGAGGAAGGTCCAAGAGCATCCAGTGGTAGGAGTGTCTGCTTGCTACCTCACTGATGTTTGATATTCTTCCCCCCCCACCCCCGTCTGCCTTATGACTTATGTTCACTTTCACTGAGCAAGTCTCATTGCTTATTAGTTCTAATTAAGTATGGACATGTCTGCCATCAAATGAGGACATTTGAGACTGTAACCACGCAACGTGTTCCTGAAGTCTCCAGGGCGCAACAGGGCTAAGAGTAAGCCATTGAACCAACACCATCTTGAATTTCTCCTTCTCCTTTCTTGGACCCAGAAAAAATTGGCAAACATGTTTGGAAGTGCTCTTGATTACAAAGTACATCAACAGGATAAAGGGATTGAGAAAGAGAATTCATCTTGTGATTTGTTGGCAAAGTTTGGTTCAGCCAAAATATGACCTTAACACAATTCTGAGTTCGTCATATTCTCCCTTGCTTATAACCTAGTGTGGTATTTGTGAGTTAAGACTGTTGGATAAAGGTAAATATATCTTCTTGTATACTTTTTGAAAAGAACTGTTGGAACTGGCCAAATGATATTTAAAATATTTGTGAAATTCTTCAGAACAATCTCATTAATCCAAGTTAAATAAAGAAAACGTATGAATTGGTGTATCTTTTTACCCCATGTAATAATAACAGCACTAAATAATAGCACTTGTGTGGTAAGTCAGGCCTTCATTTAAATGCTTTATATATACGTACTCATTGAACTCACATAGAAATCTTTGAGGTTTCTATTATTGCCATTTTATCAGACGAGATAATGTTTCTATCATTTTAACAGATGAGAAAGTTGAACATAGAGAAGTTAAATGATTTGTCCAGCATCATACACCTAGGAAGGAAAGGTTACAAATTCTAGAAATCTGACTTGAATGTCCAGTCTTCGCCACTCAAGTGGCTTTTTGTAGACAAATATAGTTAATTGCTTTTTAAACCTTACATTAAATTATGTAATCTACAGTAGGCACTGAATAAATACTAGTCCCTGACTTAATCTCAGATGCATCCATTATTACTTGTGTTAATTTAGAAAACTGTTGGGGCACCTGGGTCGCTTAGTTGGTTAAGTGACCGACTTCAGCTCAGGTCATGATCTCACAGTTTTTGAGTTCGAGCCCTACATCGGGTTCTGTGCTGACAGCTCAGAGCCTGGAGCCTGCTTCGGATTCTGTGTCTCCCTCTCTCTCGGCCCCTCCCGTCCTCACACTCTGTCTCTCTGTCTCTCAAAAATAAAAATCAACGTTAAAAAAATTAAAAAAGAGAAAACTGTTTTGGCCATTAAAAAATACAGGAAACGATAGGAATTTTTCTAACAGGAAAACTACAGGAAAGTAGAAAAGAGAAAAATTAACCTGCTCAAAAAAGGTATGTTACTACTAAAACTAGTCTATTTTTCCTGTGTATGTTATTATTTTAACACAGTTGGTATCATTTTCGACCCTTTCATAAAATTTTTCTTAAAACACCTTCTATATATTTTTTGTTGAGTCTAATTTCTGTATAAATAGTATGTTAATGGATACTTATTCCATCTTGCCATGTTCCTGCTAGTGGATATATAGGTAGTTACAAATTTTAAAAAAATTTAATGTTTATTTATTTTTGACAGAGACAGAGCATGAGTGGGGAAGGAGCAGAGAGAGAGGGAGACACAGAATCTGAAGCAGGCTCCAGGCTCTGAGCTGTCAGCACAGAGCCTGATGCAGGGCTAGAACCCATGAGCTGTGAGATCATGACATGAGCTGAAGTCAGACACTTAACTGACTGAGCCACCCAGGCACCCCATTAGTTACTAATTTTTTAAGTATTGTTAGAATCAAGACAATGAACGTTCAGTATACAATGATTTTTTTAAATTTAAAATTCTAGGTGTTTTCTAAAGATAGATTACCTACACCTAAAAAGTATAAGATCCTTGATTGAAAAGAGAAGTTTAACTTCCAAAAGCTGTATGCCAATTTAAGCTGCTCCCAGCATGAAGTTCTTTGTTCTTTGTGATAGAACCCACACAATCCATTTGAAGTAGGATAACTCAATTCCAGATTTTGACAGGACAATAAATATCTGTTCCAACCATTAAAAAAAAAAAACCAAAATTGTGACACATAACTTGGACAACTCACTAGTGGACTCTTTGAGCTAAACTTGCCTGCTTCCCACTGTGGTGACTTCCTACTGTGTCAGTGTAGCTAATTCAGAATGATGTCTTCCAGAATTTCCTGAACTCCTCTGTCTGTATGGTTACAGATGAGAATTGACCACAAGAGAAATTCAAGGTTTGGCAGGTGGACGTGAAACAGCAGCCATGTTTACACTTGGCAAGTCAGTATGGCATCTGGCACTGTTGCTACCTGTATACTTACTGTACATCTGTTGCCTCACCTTTATTGGCCACGTGAGGCTCCACAGTGGAGTCCCCTTCTCTTCTAGCAACCATTCTTATTTTTCTCCTTTGGCACCTTCACACCTGTGCTAGGTGTGTGCTCCATTCCATAATGCAGGCCACCTGCCTCATCAAAGTTGGACACTTCAAGGCAAAGACTGACATGGGCCCCAGCTTGTCTTCGTGGATGTCAGCACATTCTTGCTGCTTCCGGTTTGTTCTTGCTCTCCCTCACTTCATCCAGGGCATCCAGGTCTCCAGCTAATAATGGTTTTACAAAATCCTGGATATTTAACAATGAGTATTTCCTGCCTTGCTCACTTTAGGCCCAACACTAGGGTGGAAGCCAACTGTGTAGGGTCAAATCCCTGTAACAAATCCCCTATTCGGGAAATAAGATACGGAACACAGACATTGATTGAAACACAGATGTAGATCTTAATAATTCTACTTCTCTGGTGAAGCCCTAATTGTTAGACTGCTTAAGAAAGATATTAAAGGGTCCCCTGGGTGGCTCAGTCGGTTAAGTGTCCGACTTCTGCTCAGGTCAAGACCTCACAGTCTCTGGGTTTGAGCCCCGCGTTGGACTCTGTGCTGACAGCTCAGAGCCTGGAGCCTGCTTCAGAGTCTGTGTCTCCCTCTCTCTCTGACCCTCCCCAGCTAACTCTCTGTCTCTCTCTCTCAAAATAAAATAAAGAAATAAAAAAAATAAAGATATTAAATTTAGGACTCCAGTCCTTGACAGTTGAGGCTGACTTTCAAACAGAAATTCAGTAAATTAATATATTTCTAATTTGGTGACATTTCTGAGGTGAAATTCACTTGAGTCCATCTCACAGACGGTCATTACAAGAAATTTCGTAGCAAAGGCTGACAGTTATAAGCATATAACTTCAGAGAAATTTCCGTTTTAAATAACTCATCAGAAATATTATAATGAATGGTGTTAACAGAATAAGGATGGTGAGTGTTCTAGATTTTAGAAAACTCAAGTCAGTCACTGACCCACAGAAGAGAGATGTCCACCTGATGGTTACGAGATTTTTGTACTTCTACGGTCTCTTTTAGCTGGTCATGCTAAATCTACTTTTATGATATGATCTGGACAATAAGCCCAAGTCCTACCTGGGAAAACAAGTAGACCTGTGATTTTTTTAGACTCTGGAGAGATTGTTTGAAACAAACAAACAAACAAATCAACTGCACTCTTGGCCCCTAGACACAGTTCAGTGAAGAACTTGCGTCACATCCTGAACGCAAGTTTTGTGGCTGTCTCTTCTGGCCACCCGTGTCTGTCTACTCCAGGATCCACACAAATCTTAGCAGGATGGAATTGGATGATTCAGTCATGCCCAACTGGAGGGGGTTTTCGCTTTGCGAATCTGACTTACATATTCTGATTTGGAAAGAGCCAAGCAAATACAACATGAGCCTCTTGACCTTGGACTGAATGCTATTCAGATCATGCTTGTCTATGTACATTTTATTACCTTCCAGTCCTTTTCCTGTGTAGTACTTAGCATGCTTAGCAGAGGGCTTTTGGCATAACTAGGTGGTATTTATTCTGACAAAATATTACGGCGAATATAAATATTTCAGAAAACATTTGCATACCATGATAGCAATACCCTAAGTTTTAGATCCAGCTAATATAATGGGCTAGTCTAACTGCACAGTTTTGTTTATTTGTTTCAACTAATTTAGCATGGGCCTAGACAGATGCTGTCTTAATTACTCCAAAACAGTTTTCTGCCATTTGAATATTTAGTGGAAATTTCTATGAGTACTTAAGATGCTTCTCTGGTGAAATAAACACTTATAATGAACAAAATGGTTTTGCTTTGTTTTATTTTATTTATTTATTCATTTGTGATGACCCCAAGTCACTCTCTCTTGGCTTCTGTGGATATGGGGACAGTGCACCATGTGAGTTGTGGCTTCAAGCATTGATACATCACCACTTTGTCTTTGGCATGAATTTAATATGTAAGAAGCTGGACAGGAGCTGCATACAAGTGTTCTAATGAGGCTGGCCGACACATACTCAGCTACTGCTGAGGAAGATGGATTGTCAAATAAGCTACCCAGTGCTCTGACAAGCTACCTTGGTGTGATAATCTAGTTTAAGATCTTGTTACATTATTCATTACTTTTCTCTGCCACTAATCTTTGCAGCATGCCTCTGTTATGTTACTGTTTGCATTCTCAGTGCTATGGAGACTGTTGTTTTATGATAAAGATAATGCCTTTCATTAATTTGCCCATGCTTTGCAGGGAGAGCAAAGGAAAGCAACGATAGTTTGCTGGTAGTGTGCTGTTCACAGACAGTTTCCTGCAACTGGTAATTTCCACTGGCTATAGAAGAATTAATTGTACGTGAGTAGAGATGATAGCGGGTTTCCACTTGGTCTCTGTCAAGCATCCATGGAAAAGGGGACTAATTAAAAGACTTCTGAAAGCATGCCTCCTTATTACAGCACCAACCTGGTTCCACCATGTTAGCCTGTTCGCTGATGAGCCCTTGGATACGTGGGCACACACACATGAATTGTGATGCCTTGGCAAGTACCCACGTCCCATTGTCTTTCAGCATCGGCACCATTGTAAGAAGAAGAAGAGTTAACACACAGATGCAGTTAAGGAATCACAGAAAAAATACTGAAAATTTTCTCAAGAAGTTACCAGGATAAGACCTAGGAAAAAAATGTTTAAATAGCTACAAATTACAGTTAAAAATTTACTAAGGGAATTAAAATGTTATATTAGAATTAATTTGCTTAATGCCAAAGAAGCAATAAAAGAAGAAAAAAGAAACAAAGAAAAGATAAGAAACATAAAAAAAACAAAAAGTGAAAAGACAGATATAAATCCATTTATATCATTAATGACATTAAATATGATCAGATTAAACAATCCAACCAAAAGGCAGAGATTGTCAGAATGGATTCTAAAAGAAGATCCAATTATTTGATGACTGTGAGACACACACTTGATATTCAAAAATAAAAATAGGTTGAATGTAAATGAATGGAAAAAGACACATAGTGCAAATAGAAGCCATAAGAAAGCTGGAGTTGTTATAGTAATATCTGGCAAAATAGACTTTAGAATAAAAAAATGTTGCAGGTAAAAGAGGAGTATTTTATAGTGATCAAAGTGTCAATCCTCAGGAAGATATGACAATTATAAACATATATGCACCTAATAGAGTCCCCAAAATACATGAAGCAAAAACTGACAGAATTGAAGTGAAAACAGGCAATTCAAAAGTAACAGTTGGATATTTCAATACTTTACTCTCAATAATGAATAGATAACTTGACAGAAAACCAAAAAGGAAATAGAAGACTTGAACAACACTACAAATCACCTTGGCCTAAAAGACAGCAGAATAAACACTCTTGTCAAGTGAACATTGAACGTTCTCTAGAATATACCATGTTTTACAAAACAAACCTTAATAATTTAAAAAGTTTGAAAACATGCAATGTGTCTTCTTCATAATGGAATAAAATGAGACATCAATAACAAAAACAAGTTAGAAGTTAGAAATAAAATAATATACTGTAAATAACCAAAGCCTCAAGAATCAGAAGGGGAATTAGAAAATATGTGGAGATGAATGGCAGTTAAAGACATAGCATAGCAAAACTTATGGGATGCATCAATGATTAGAAGAAAGCTCCAAAGACCCATATTAAAGAGAACAATCATGGGGCAATAACCTAACTTTTCATCCTCATCTACTGGAAAAACAGATCAAGATACACCTAACAACATCAGAAGGAAGGAAGTGAGAAAGAGTTGAATGGAAGTTAATGAAATAGAGAGTAACAAAATGAAAAACCAAAACATAATTCTCCGAAAGAGTCAACAAAATTGATAGAACTTCAGCTACTAGCCAAGAAGAAAAAGAGAAGATTCAAATTACGGAAATCAAGAATTAAAGAAGGAACATTAATAGTGTCCATATAGAAATGAAAAGGATCATAAGGAAAAACTATGAACAATTACATGCCAACACATTGGATAGCATGGATACAATGTGTCAACTTCTAGAATGACACAAACTACACAGTGAATCAGTAAGAAATAGAAATCTGAACTTATAACAAGAGATTGAATTAGTACTCAAAAAGATACCCATCGGGAAAAACCTAGCAACAGGTGGTTTCAATCATGTATTCCATAACACATAAAAGACTATATATTTTTATATATAAAATATGTATTCTTAAATATAAAATACAAAACAATGTATAAAATAAACTATGAAAAATGAAAGAATATATTATATATCAAAGAATAGTCTATATAATGTGTATATTAAATGTATATTTTTAGTTTGAGATATAATTGAAAAATAAAATTCTAATATATCTAAAGTGTACAATGTGGTGATTTGATATATGTATACATATAAATGGATTCCCACAATCAAATTAATTAACATATCTATCATTTCACATATTTACCTTTCTTTTGTTGTTGATGATGTTGTTTTGTTTTGGTGAGATCACTTACGTTCTACTTTTTCAGCAAAATTCAATTATTCAATACAGTGTTATCAACTATAGTCACCATGTAATCCATTATGTTCCCAGACTTTATTTTTTTTATAACTGAATGTTTGTACCCTTTACCAGCTTCTCTTGATTGCTCCCATCTCCCAACCCCTGGTAAGGCAAGCACCATTTACTCTATGATCTAGATTTTGTTCGTTTTGCTTGGTTTCTTAAATTTCACATATAAATGATACTATGTAATATTTGTCTTTCTCTGGCTTATTTCATTTAGCATATTGATGCCTTTTACATTTCTCCATGTTTTTGCAAATGGCAAGATTTGTATCTTTTTTTAAGCTGAATTATATTCCATATATTCCACTATGTGTGTGTGTGTATATATATAATATATATGTTAATATACACACATATATAATGTTTTTTAAGCTGAATTATATTCCACTTATTCCATTATACATTATACATATTACGTTTTCTTTAACCATTTATCTATTGATGGGTACTTAGGTTGGCTGCTATAAATAATGATCTGGCAAAATTATGAATTATTTTGTCATTTCTTGGTAAGAATCAGTTAGTTTTACTTTATCTAGCAAACAATCTAGCATATCTGGAGAAAGATTCCATGACAAGTTAATTCACTGTTCTTTATCCTCTGTTGAATTAACTGAAAGGTTTTTTCACATAGCGTTTGCTGTTACACACAATATAACAAGTTAGAACTTCCTTTGAAAATCGTCACCACAAAAGCAACATTATAAATACTATAAATCTCATGACCTGATTGTGAGGCTAATTATTATGTTTTTAATAAGATATTAACCTTTCAGGTATTTATAAAATTGCTGAAAGACTTCAAGACCTCTATCCTTTTTTTTCCACCTAGAGGAATCTTCAGCTTAAAACGCCATAATTTTAAGACCTCAGAGTTCTCTACTGCATTTTAATACAGGAATTGTCGTTGGATTGTGTATCTCTCTGAAACACTAAGAGAATCAGAATTGGTTTACACTAGTATGCTATCTAAATTGCCAAAATAAAAACCAGGCAATATTCTGGCAAGCTAAGAATCACGTAATTATATTTTAACTACAGGACTAATGCTATTACAGGTGGGACTTTGAAACATCAGTCATTCCTTGGGTAGGCTAATAATAATAATTAAAAAACCTTGATGTCAGAAGACTATGTGGGAAAATGAGAGTGATTGGTCCATGACACAGCCTCAATGTTTCCCTAGGTAGCAAGAGTGAGTTTATGACAGCAGCAAATTCAGCACTTGAAAACTCTCCAGGGCCAGACCTCAAATGTTAGAGAAAGTTACCTTTGTTTGGATATTTGAGCCTTAATAAATATAGGAGTAAGAAAACAGGGTGGAAAGGCCCTGTTTGTGGCTTCTTGAGAGGGGAAAACGCTTTGATAAATGGGACCACGCTCTCTGTAATTACAGCAGTAACTAAAGCAACGTGTAGTAACAGTTACTGGGAGCTTACTTTATGCCAGGCACTGTACTAGGAACTTTATACTCAAAAACTCAAAGAGGTGTATTATCCCATTCTACAGATGGTAAAACAGATCACGTAGCACGTGACAGAGAGCAAGAATTCTGTCTCAGGTATGTAACACCCCTAAACTCCAAAGTTTAGGTGCATTAATACTACTCTTCATGCAGAAATGGGAGACTCAAAGGCTCAGTGGGGCCGGCAGATAATGTGAGCGCATTGATGCAAATTTAGCGTAAAACACCAGGAGTGATGGTACTTGTAGAGAAGACACAACCTATGTGTGTTCCTTAGGAAGGCTTTATTTTAATTTGCTTTGCTTTTCTCTTTTAAATCTTAAAACCATTTACTAGCCAAAGATAGATTCAGCAGTTTGCCCATCGAGAGCCTCCCAATGAAGGGATCCAATTCAAGGGCTTGGGGAAAAGGCAGACCCAGAAAACCAGTCTTGATTTTTATTTTTATTTTTCGTCTGAGAAATAAGTGAGTCATTTCCAGTTAACACCTGCATCAACTATGAAAAAAGGAATGGATGATAATGCCCACACAGCTTGGCCTTTCTCTCTGTCTTCTGCTCACACTTTCCATTTTCAGGTGCATTCTGCAAAATAAACAAATAAACAAACAGGCAAACACAAAAACCAAAAAAAAAAGAAAGCTTAAGGATCCACTTTATTTGGGGGGATATCAGCTCTCTAAGCCTAAGGCAGTAAAATTCAAAAACAGAGATGAAACATAGGGGCTTTCATTGCCCCTTTTATTTATCACAAGTCTCTGAAGCAGCCTGTCTTTAATCAAGCGACATTGCATGGAAAAGAATGGGCAGCAGAGAGGAGCTCAGAGAATTGCTTTTGCTTTATAAGTACAAAATAATTAGCTCAAATGTTCTGTTTCCCTGAACTCTGCCTTGTATTTACTTTGCCGTGCAACAGTGCCGTCACTCCTCTGCCTTGGTGACTCGTCTCCTCGTGAGACAGTAGAGAGGACTGTCTGTAAACCTAAACTTTACAGCCCAACACACCTGGGTTTGATTCCTGACTCTCCTTTTAAAGGCTACTTGTGTGCAAGTTATTCCATTTATGAGCACTTGGGCTCCCCCAACTGTGAGATGATTGCTCAAGATTGCTGGAAAGGTTAAATGAATTAATGCCTGGTCCATTGCAATCATTCAGTAAATGTCTCCTGTTATGATTAACTCTATTTTTCAACTCCCCAACCCTGGACACCCAACTCTACTGGTATTATTCTCATCAAACCTTAAATTATCTTGAGGCACCTTTCCTTCCTTCTGCATATTCAGATAGGCATCATAGAAATAGTTATAGAATTTCTTAATTTGTTTCCATTTAAATTATTATGTTGGAAAGGTTGAAGCCATATCCTACTCATCATTTATACTCACTGATGTCCAGTGTAGTATCTTGCTGGTAGTAATCACTTAAAGATATTTATTGAATAAATTCAACACTCTTCCAAGCATTTCACTTACAAACATGAAGTTGCACATATTGTAATTGAGCAAGATGATGAGATGATGCAAAGTGAACACACCCATGTAAACCACCACTGAAGTTAAATAATGGATTATTAGCATGTCACCAATACCTTGGAATCCACTTCTTGAACCCTGCCCATCACAGCTACCAGCTCTCATACTGATGGTCACTATCCTGACATTTAACACCCTGCAATATTTTAGTTACAGCTGTGTTTTATCTATGCGTATCTATCTATGTATAACATGTGCCTAGGTAAGAGTGTTTATTACATCTTTGTGTTTTGATAATATTCATATTTATTATTCCATGTCATCCTGTGTAACAGAAGTTCCTCCAATGTACTTGTCGGTCACATTTCATCCTATGAATATTCCACAATCTGTCCATTCTAACATTAATGGAAACATGGGCTATTTCTTGTATCTGAGGATTTTAAACACACTTCTAAATAACCCATAAGAAAAAGAAGATATCATAATGAAATGAGATGCCATTAAGGCCATGTTTAGAGAGGAATTTAGAGCTTAAGATGCATGTATTAGAAAAGAGGAATACTCAAGCATAAATCAATATCCTTAGCATTTATACTAAGGATTTAGAAAAAGAATAAACTTAATTTCAGGAAAGAAAAAAATAAAATAATAAAGAGAAGTTTAGAGTATTGCAAAACAGAAAAAACACATAATAAAGGTCACCTACAAACTCAAAAGATCAGTTCTTCAAAAAGACTATTAAAATTGACAACCTTTGGCAAAAATAATCAAGGAGGAATAACACACAAGACTCAATAACAAATCAAAATAAATATCACTGGCAGGTCCTACATTTATAAACAAGTAATAATAGAATATTCTGAAAAACTTTATGTCAAGTATGTATGGAAATTATATGAAATGGATAAATTATAGAAAAACATAAAAATTGACAATTTTCAGTATTTTTTTCTAGTGTCTATGAAATAAAGAAGTCAGGAATGAATGAAATTTGTCCTTGGCATGAAGGAGCTTGCAATCTAGAAGGCTAGTTGACAGACACAATCTATAATAAGAGGTAGAATAGAATAATATAGTAGAATTGGAGCCATGTAGAAGCCAGGTACTTTGAGCACTTCTGATTTCCCAAGAAATCTTCCCAACTGAAGATAAACTGATTTCCCAGTTTATCTTCCCAACTGAAGATAAACATAAGATGCTAAATAAAAATATTTCTAAAATTTGATGGCATCTGAAAACTAATGAAATAGTAAGATATTGCCCCTAGAAAAATTGAAGGGAAAATTGGGACTCAAAGGTAAACAATTTAGCTTTGCCCTGTGGCATTTACTGATCCTAGATATTTGAACTTTACTTCTGATACCTTACCTTGAGGAACAGAAAAGAAATTAATGATCAGAACTAACACAATGTGGGGAACAGAAACCCACAAATATCTTGTTCCCTAAAGCACTACATCCTTGGGATAAGATTGAATCCAATTATGATGGGCATTTCTGTAGCCTAGATTCATATGGACTGGGTAGTCTAAGGAACTTCATGATTTGAATTTGATTTTAGGTGGTCTAGGACAAAGAGTGCCTTCAGCCACGTGGGAAAAGCAAGTGTCTATCTTCTATAGAACAGCACACCTTCAGCCATGACCTGATATTCCTAAAAATAGTTTTAGAAATATGATGAGCATCCCACTGGGAAGCCAACCAACTTAACAAAGGAGAAAAGACACCACGAGCAAGAACTAAAGCAAGGGAAACAGACCAGCAAAGACTTTATATCCTGGAGTTATCACACATTTTAATACAGAGGCAATATGCTAAAATATTTGCAAATAACAGAAAACTATAAAAAATGATAGATGTTGTGTTATTGTAGACTATTCAGAAGAGAAAGAAAATTCAGCTGGGAGAATGGCATAGGCTTTGACCTCAGAGGATTTTTTACTGGCAAAGATAGGATTGGAAGTGTCTTTACGGTTGAAAAACTCTCCTGAGTAATGACCTGGGCACCTGAAAGCATTCGGTATCTGTCAAAAGTGGAAACTAATTTGATTTGGTGAATTGGATATTTGAGAGGGAGGGTTGGGGATAATATGGGTGATGTATTTTTAATGGTAGGGACTGTAGTGATTGGATGGACATTACTCTTATCACCACTTTTCCTACTACCCCTAATCTAAACTACTTCTCTGATCTAAGACTAAATACAACTTATCATCCAGGAAACTCTTAACTATTCTACAACTTATCATCCAGGAAACTCTTAACTATTCTAGTCATCTGGAAGGTTCTTGACCCAACTATATGGGTGACCAGAGGAAGGCCATGGGGATAATCATCTAGAAGCCAGAGTAAAAAAAGGCAAAACTCAAATATTATGTAAAAAAAAATACCTGAGAAAAGCACTGGATCATGGATCCTCTTACAATGTATCTACAAAACCAGGGTAGGGGATGACAAAAATACCCGTAATAAGAATTTTAAATTCTTCAGTATGTTCATGCAGTCGTGCAGTGGAGAAGAGAACAAATTATAATTCAAGGTTTGAAAAGATACTACAGCTATATATTTGTTATTCTGGATGTAACAACAGCCTGGTTAGGACATTAAAATGTGCTACGATCAGGCATTCTTTTTGATATATCTATGCAATTTCAATGTTAGGGATGCGATAAACAACAATGATTATATATTTGTAGTCAAAGGCTATGTCTTCTTACGATAGAAGAGTGAAAACAGTACTGAGAGAAGATAAAGGCCGTGTCCTTGTGAGCTCTGAGAATTTAGACAAATCTCTGGACTATAACAAGTGGATGGAAATGGATTGCTGGATAAAGTTGAGCGCGAGAAACAGCCACTAGTGCCCTTTGGTAGTGGCTGAAAAGATGAGAAATGCACTCCTCTGAACAGAGAAATTCGAACTTGGAGACGTGAGGTTTAGACAGTGGAAATGAGACAGACAAAAACCAAAATGGTCAATTTGGAAACTACTTATGGAACAAACATGTCAATCACATTTTTTCCTCTTCCTATCCTTTATAAAGGACCACTATACAACTCATTCAACCTCCAGAATGAAATCAAAGTGATGGTCTGTGAAGAAATAAAATAATCTTCCTGAAGGAAATGAGGGCTCCCAGTGGAAATGTGGACAATGGGCTCTGGAGCAATTACCCCCAAATTAGAATGACTTCAAATGGTGACTTATTCTTCCCTATTTTCACTGAGTTGCTATACAAGATAGGGACGGACTTCCCAGAGAGAGCATTCCTCAAGGACCAGCCCCATTTGCAAGCACTGAATGAAGTAAAGTGTGAAGATAAATAAAGACTTACTCAAAAACAGACTGGGGAATTTAATTCCCATTAATTTTCATGGGGGAAAAAAAAACCTCTGGCAAAATAAAACAAAACCAAGAAAAAGAAGGAGGAGAGGGAGGAGAGAATACGAAAGATCCAACTCAGGGGTCCAATAGACCAACTCAGAAGGTAATGAAAAGACTCCCTTATTGAATTATGGTGTTGATCACCTGAAATGGTTATGTTCAGTCTTAGGGAGTAAATTAGGTCAGGAGGAAAGTGATGCAAACTTAATTTTATTTAACTCCATTAACATGGATGGAATTAGTACTTAACGTTTGTATTACTTTTACAGTGGTTTTCAAAGCAAAGCTCAGAAAAACTTAAAAATAGTTTCCTCAATAACAAGTATAAAATTTATTTTAAAGTTGTTAAGCTTTCTCTAGTCTCCAGATTCTTATCACCTCTACTTTTAGGATTATCTTTGATATAAGTTTGGTATCCTTTGGGATTTTCATTGTTTCAGAAAGTGGGTTTGATTTTTTATATCTTCCTCTAATTCTTTCGGTCTTTTGAGTTTTTTTTTTTTTTCCTTTGACCTTCCTCCCACTCAATGCTTCTCTGATTACATGTAGAGTTGCTGACTGGAAGATATTGCCCATGACTTTCATGTTCTACCTTTCTGGTTATGCGTTAATTAAGAAAATTAAGCATCACCAGAAGTGCAACCTTATTCAAAACAAAGGAGCATGGGTGACCAAGGCCGTTCATTTACAACCAAAGCAGAAAATCTACACTGAAGAGGAAAATTTTTAAAAAGAGAGAGAAGGAAGGAAGGGAGGGAGAAGGAGAGAAGGAAGGAAGGCAAACAATGGCTATGGGGGGATGTGAATGCAACCCTCCTCATATAAAACATCTTCTAAAATGAGAGCCCATCTCTGGGGAATCAACTGTTTTGTGGACATTATCTGATTAAACTTGATGGCCTTCAGTAAGCGGGGAACAATGAGCAAGTTTGGGAGAGGGTAGAGTTGTGATTCACGGAATGACAGCAAGACTTAAATCCTATTTAGTTCCTTACTCTCTAGATGTTCTACTATTACACCGCATCATTAAAAATTCTCACCTTGCAAACTTACAGATCTAGCAAGAAAGGTCTCTAAGTCTTTATTGAAAAACCAAACATGAAGGTGTATTTGTGTGTCTGTGATGTGTGTGTGACGATTATAAAGATCTTCTGGTCTTTTACAGTCAGTCTGAGGTTGCAATTTTAAGTCGGAGTAAAGTTTGAGCTACACAGTCAAGCCAAATCTACCTGACTTCAATGAGCCTTTTCCTCCTCATAGGGGAAGCCCGACTATCCTACAATTGGGGGAAATCCAGTTCAATATGCATATGACAGTGTCAGACAATGTGCCGTCAGTTACATTTATGTGATGTAGAAACTCTTATTAAATATCTGACTGGCAGATCTCAAAGCCCATGTCCTTTGTATTAGTTAGCTATTGGTACATAATAAACCACCCTCAACCCCAATGACTTAAAACAACCATTTATGCAGCTGACGTCTGTGTGTTGGCAATTTAGCTTGGACTCAGCTGACGGACGCTTTCAGTCTCAAGGCTCCCCCTTGGGTATGCCCTTAGTTGCGGTTCTGCAGAAGAACTGTGTCTCTGGGAGTTACTGCTATTGGCTGGGGATGGAGGTAATGATGCCATGTATCTCTTCTGATCGTCCAGCAACATTGCCCTGGTACTTTTCATGGTGATCAGGCAGGCTTCCAAAAGAGCAAACATGGGCAGGAAAACTTGAAGCCCTAAGCCTGCAACTGACACTTACTCATGTTTGGTGCAGTCTCCTGCCCAAAGTAAGTCACAAGCCCAGCCCAGATTCAAGAAATCCACCACCAAGTGGGAGGAAGACCAAAATTATATTACGAAATAGCTCTGATACACAGAGCCAAATAATTGCAGCCATTTTCACCAATGATCCACATTATCCTCATTCTTGTTTTCTGGTATTTCCTTTGGGGTTCTTCACCAATACATGTCAAATCCAAGACAAATCACAAACTAGTGTTGAAAATGAAAATCCACCCCTGAGATGACAAGATATTTTATCATTAAAAATCTATATTTAGAATTCAGTGTATTAACAAAGGGTAATTTTTAACATCCAAATAAAAATTTTCTCAGGGCGCCTGGCTCAGTCGGTTGACTGTCTGACTTCAGCTCAGGTCATGATCTCACAGTTCATAGGTGTGAGCCCCACCTTGGGTTCTGTGCTGCCAGCTCAGAGCCTGAAGCCTGCTTCAGATTCTGTCTCTCTTTCTCTCTCTCTCTCTCTCTCTCTCTCTCTCTCTCTCTCTGTCTGTCTCTGCCCCTATGCCTCTCGTGCTCTGTCTCTCAAAAATAAATAAATATTAAAAATTTTTTTTGAATAAAATTTTTTAAAAATTTTCTATACTTAGAACATTTCTGTTGCCATCCCTGATACAACATTGTGTCCAATGTTTATATCCATTGACTAATTTAAATTGTTACAAAAATACAAAGACATCAATGCTAGTATTACACATAATTTACAGGTAAGAAACTAAGCGTTAGATGTAATAAGCAACTTATCCAGAGTCACAGAGGAATTAGCAGAACAGGGGATAAAACACTACTTACAATTTAAAATCATTTTAACTCAAAAGCACAAAACCCTTCAATGAGGATGGCCCCTGTTAAAGGGGTTCTCTGTACTTCCCCAAACTCCCTTTCCACACTCACAGTTTATGATCTTCGAGAAACAAATCTACACTTCACACCAGTTGGAGATTAGGGAAGCTAAAGTATTTCTCTTGGGGGAAGTAAATAGCTGATGAATTAGTCCACTGGGCAGCCATACGTCTGTGCCTTTTCTTTTCATTCGCTCACAGTCCAGCTGAGTCACTGAATCAGGGCCAGCAGCTTTGATTTGGAGCCAAGGGAATTTAGGATGATTGGGAGTATGAGAACATAGAAGGTAGAAAGAAAGCATCCATCCATCCATTCATTCATTCATTCATTCATCAACCAAAAAGACTGCTAAACTCCAGGCAGTGCTCAGTCTGATGGTGGAGAAAGACAGATTACAATGAAATGATTATTATTATTTGGGTAAAACAGAAGCATTTTCTGAGATAAGAAAGAAAGCTGAGCCCAGAGAAGAAATTCTATTCAATACTGTCATTTTTATTAACTATTCACATTAGGTGCTGAGTAAACTCAGGTTTGGGAGTGATTAATTCTTCCCTCAGTGGAGGTGTGCAGGATCAGAAGTGGTTTCACTGCTGGGGTGGTATGAGTGAAATCTTGACGCAGTAGGAGTGTGCCCAATATGCCAAGCTACCTTCTCTGAACACTGAAGGTGTGCTATGAGAGATTATTATGTAGCAACTGTGGTTAGTGCTCTGCCTTGTATAACAGCGTGACAGAGGCACAGCATGACAAGTAAAGGGTCACAATTATTGAGTTCTAATCATGATTACCAGGGTTGTTTCCTTAGCTTAGGGAGTTAGTTTCTAATAGCTGCAGAAATCAATGAGAGACCATGCTTTGCTGTAAGGCGTTCAGACAGAGCTGCTGCTAATTGCTCCGTAACTGTGGGTCTGACTGTGTTATCAACCTTACGTCTCAAGTGATCCTGTTCTGGTGTAATTCTCCCTTTAATGGCTATTTGTACAGAACAGCAGAACCAGAATGGCCCTTGGAGACATCTTGTCCAGACTTTTATCATTGGAGCCCTTTCTCCAGACACAAGCCCATTTAACATTGTAAACAAATCAAAGAGGAGTACTCAACTAAAGGAGTTCTTGTGTGGCCTGGTCTGTTCAACCACTGCTCAGACTCACAGCTGCAGTGACCCTGGAAGACGTTCCTTGTCACCTAACCAAAGATCACTGTCTTGTCTAAAATCTTATTTTTAGAAGGCAGGATATTGATACTCAGGAAAGTTAAGTGATTACTTGAGGTCACACAGCAAAGACTTTTAATAACTACCCCACATTTGTGTCACCTTCTGCTTTGCCATGGTTAATTTCCCAGGTCTCCTTAGTAACCCCTTATCAGGGGTTGGGCACAAAGTCAAGGCTAACAGTTTTCTCACTTGGAATAAAACTCATTTCATTCTTTCATCTCCTCACATGAAACAATTTGACAGCCAATAAATCTCAAAAGCTTGTTAACACCATGGAATCCTTGGCCCAATTCTGGAATTAATAAATTAAAATGTCCTAGGTCAGAACAAGAGATCAGATACTTAATAAGGTCATCCAGGTGATTCTGACATAGCCCATCAGGCAACAGGCTTAGGATTGGCTGCTGGATTTTACTGCTTTAGGGAAGTTGTGACTTGCAAAACTTTATAGCTTAGAAGTTCAAGTACAGAAGAATATGTGAGTGATATTTAGCTTATGGCAGGACAGGATGACTTCAGCCATCGAAAAATTACACAGAGAGCTAATCAACAGCTGTAGTTTGGGTGAGTACTGAGTATTCCCACCAGTCTCCAGTCTTATTGTGTAGATTTCTTCATAAAACACATTATCACATGACCACAAAGTCCAGTGGGGAAGGCTACAGGAGCCATATTAGTAGCTTTCTTCAGTCGTCTCTCTATATATAATTATCTGACAGTAAGAACGTACTTGAGTGTTAGCCTCCAAGATAGAGAGTTTTCCAGACAAACAAAAACTAAAGGAGTTGATGACCACTAAAAAAGTCCTGCAAGAAATATTAAAAATAAATCTTTGTGGGGAAAAGAGAGATAAAAAGTGACAGTATGGAGGTAGGAAACACAAAAACAGCAAAAATGAAGTTCTCTGTAAAAAATCAGTCAAGGAACTCACAATAAAAAGATATAAAATATAACAACATACATATAAAACGTGAAGAAGAGAGGTGAAAAAATGGGTTCAAACTTAAATGACCATCAACTTAATGTAGACTCCTAAATGCAGAAGATGTTATATACAAACTGAATGGTAACCATGTGTCAATAACCACGAATAAATATGCAAAGAATAAAGAGAAAAAATAGATGACTAATGAAAATTAGCACAAAACAAAAGGGGAAAGAGAAGAAAGGACGAGACAAAATCTTCAGAAACAGCACCAATATGGCAATAAAGACATATCTATACATCTATAATTATTTTGGATGGAAAGGGGATAACTGATCCAGTCATAAGACATAGGGTGACAGAATGGATAAAAACCACAAGACCATCTCTATGCTGCCCACCAGACACCATTTTAGACTTAAAGTCACCTGCAGATTGAAAGTAAGGAGGTGGAGTAACATTTACCATGCAGATGGATGTCAAAAGAAACCCAGAGCAGCAATACCTATTTTGGACAAGATAGACTTTAAAACAAAGTCTGTAACAAGAAGCAAAGAAGGACACTATATAATAATAAAGGGACAATCCAACAAGAAGATATAACAATCATAAATATTTATGCACCCAACATAGAAGCAACTGAATACATTAAAAAGTTAATAAGAAATATAAAGAAACTAACTGATAATAATACAAGAATAGTAGGGCCCTTAAAACACCACTTACATCAATGGACAGATCATCTAAACAGAAAATAAACAAACAAAAACCAATGGTTTGAATGATGCACTGGAACAGATGGATTTAAGACTTAACTGTGATACCTGAAACCATAAAAATCCTAGAAAAGAACATAGGCAGTAACTTCTTTTTTCTTTGACATCAGTCATAGCAACTTTTTTCTAGATATGTTCTCCTGAGGCAAGAGAAACAAAAGGAAAAACAAACTATTGGGACCATGTCAAAATAAAGATCTTTAGGACAGCAAGAAAACAATCAGCAAAACTAAAATGCAACCTATGGAATAGGGGAAGATATTTGCAAATGACCTATCCAATAAAGGACTAGTATCCAAAATATATAAAGATCTTATAAAACTTACTACCCCAAAAAACAAATAATCCCATTTAAAAATGGGCAGAAGATATAAACAGACATTTCTCCAAAGAAGACATCCAGATGGCCAACAGATACATGAAAAGATGCTCAACATCCCTGATCCTCAGGGAAATACACATCAAAACCACAATGAGATACCACCTCACGCCTGTCAGAATTGCTCAAATCAACAATACAAGAAACAACAGGTGTTGGCAAGGATGTGGAGAAAAAGGAACCCTCATGCACTGTTGGTGGGAATGCAAACTGGTGCAGCCACTAAGGAAAACAGTTTGGAGGTTCCTCAAAAAGTTGAAAATAGATCTACCCTCTGATCCAGCAATTGAACTACTGGATATTTACCTAAAGGATACAAAAACATGAATTCAAAGGGTTATATGCACCCCTGTTTATAACAGTATTGTTTACAATGGCCATGCTATGGAAATAGTCCAAGTGCCCATAGATTGATGAATGGAGAAAGAAATAGTGGTGTGTATATTTACAATGGAATACTATTCAGCCATGAAAAGGAACAAAGTCTTGCCACTTGCAATGATGCGATGGAGCTAGAGAGTATTTTGCTAAGCAAAATAAGTCAGTCAGAGAAAAACAAATACAATATGATTTTACTCATATATGGAATTTAATAAACAAAACATACAAGCAAGGGAAGAAAATAAGAGAGAGAAGGGAAGCAAGAAACAGACTTTTAATTACAGAGAACAAACTGATAGTTCTCAGAGGGGCGGTGGGGGGGTTGGTGAAATAGGTGATGGGCATTAAGGGGTGTCATGATGAGCACAGGGTGATGTATGGAAGTGTTGAGTAATTATATTGTATACCTGAAACTAATATAACATTGTATGTTAACTAACTGGAATTCAGATAAAAACTTAAATAAAGGAAAGACTATAGTCTCCAAAATTGAGACCAGTAACTCTCTTGAAAAGCCTTCATATACAAACGTAGTCTTTTATGTTTATAGCCTATGAATCCAAATTCTTCTAACATGGGTGAAGTAGAGATGTCTTTTTCAATAAAATAATGAGTTTTATAGATTTGAAAGGGAGCTCAGAAATCAAAAAGTTTATATTTTTACAGAGACTGATGAGGGCTCAGGGGGCCCATTGGTAGGTGGCATCAGGGCTAAGCCTTGTATAAAACACCAGAAACAGGAGTGATGTTGTCGGGGTTTTTTTGTGAGTAAAAACTTAAAAAATATTTTTTTAATGTTTATTTTGAGAAAGGGGGACACAGCATGAGCAGGGGTGGGGCAAAGAGGGAGAAGAGAGAGAATCCCAGGCAGGCTCCAGATCACCAGTGCAGAGCCCGATGTGGGGCTCGAACTCCGGAAACTGTGAGATCATGACCTGAGCCGAGATCAAGAGTTAGACGCTTAACCGACAGAGCCACCCAGGAGCCCCTAAATGAGTAAATTACTAAACAATATATAAAATAAAGTTTCCCTCAGAATTATAGATATATGAAATTTGAAATAGGTAAGAATAAATAAAACATAATGGGATAAGAAAGACATTTAATCCAAATTAGAATATAGATTGGGGGCATTGTAAATAAACTATCATTTTTCAACTTGTGTTTATTTTAAATCAAATTTAGACACACAACCGTTTAAAAATAAAGGATTCAGCCTTTTTAGTTTCTCAGCAAGGGTCTCGGTGCGACCAACTTGATTTTTAAGACACCGTGATTTTAGATGGAACATTTTCTGTAAAGAAGGAGCAAATGGCCAGCATACTAACAGCAGTGATTCTAGGGGCTGTTAAGAAATGCTTGTCTTTTAAGCAGACATTCACTCTTTAGCTATAACTCATACTTCTGAGCAAAAGCATTTTATACACCGAAATGCGGCATTTGATAAAATTTACGGCTCTGCCTGGATGTGCCAATGGCTGTGGTTTAAGTGGCTGCCTCTAACTCTTCTTAAGTCCTTCAGTTTATAAAAGAGACATGAAGGGGCCAAGTCTGCCTCCTGATGAGGGCAGAACCAGGAGGCTGGGCCAGCCTCCCTGCGTCCCCGGCCCCCAGCCACCTCTTGTCAGCTCTGGCCGGAGCTGTAGGGAAAGCACAGAGAGCACAGGAAATGCTGCTTCCCATGGTGAGGTGGTCTGGATCTCTGCACCAGCAAGGGCGGTGCTTGAACCTGTATCATGTTTGAAGCCAAAGCGTCCTGGGTTTGAAACTTGCTTTTTTTTTTTTTTTTTTAAGAGATGAGGGCAGGCGCGCACCTGTATGTGAGCAGCAGGCAGCAGAGGGGCAGAGAGAGAGAGAGAGAGAGACAGAATCTTACGCAGGCTTCACACTCAGTGCAGAGCCCAAGTCGGGGGTAGATCTCACCACCGTGAGATCATGACCTGAGCTGAAATCAAGCATCGGCTGCTCAACCCACTGAGCCCCCCACCCCCACCCCCAGGCGCCAGAACCTTGCTTTCTTGTCTGAGATCTTTCGCAAATCATTCCAGCATTCTGCTGGCGTGCCACCTCTGGGACTTAGTTTTACAAAGTGGGAAAGATAAGAACACCAGCTCCTTCGCAGATCTGCTGAGTTCATTTCTATTTCAGTACTTTACTGTAAAATGATTTGTTTTCCCCTCAACCTTCACCATCGATTTGAGGCCTGATGCCTCTCTTTTTAGAAGTACGCCAGCTAGTTTGCATCGTGCAATGACCCCCTCCAAAACATTTGGAACAACAGTAGTTTCCTGAGGTCAGAGTTTTGCAGATTGACAATTTGGGCAGGGCTTAGCTGGGTGGTGCGTTACAAATGTGGCTTTCCTTGGCTGGGCTTTGCTCCAGCATCTGTGTTTGGCTGGTAAGTCAACTGGGGCTATCAAGAACAATGAGGCTTTATCCATTCGGAGAGCCTGGGTCTTTTCCCATGGAAATGGTGGAGGGACCAAGAAAGCAGAGGAAAATCTGTAAGACCTCTTGAGACGCAGGCTAGGAACAAATACAGGGTCGCTTCTGGCACATGCTTTGGGCTCCATCAAATCATAAGCCCAGCCTAGATTTAAAGGGCATAAGGGAATTCTCTTTCCTCGAAGGAGGAGCTGAAAGAATTGGTCCAATGTTTGCAATCTTCCACAGCAGGCGAGCTCTTTCTGGAGACTCTTTTAATTGATGGAAGGAGCAGTGCACTGCGTGACAGTGCTTGGTTCCCAGCGATTTCATGGAGTCTTACCACCATCATCGACAAAGCATGGCATTTGTACCAAAGCTTTGTTATTTTATTTTAATATGAACTTGCATCTCCTTAGGATTCGTCCGGAACTATGACAAGCATGGATGCCATGCGTTTATTTGTTTGGGGGTTGGCGGCACCTCCTCTTCTTTTTTTTTTTTTTTTTTTAACTTTCTGACAGGTGTCCTGGGAAATCCTTCTGGAGCAGCAATCTGGCCCTTCTCATTTTGCCAATCTGATCACCCTAGGGTCGGGTGATTTAACAAGAGTAATTAATCATTGTGTTTTCTGAAATTGGAAGCCAAGGCACATTAGCTTCATACCAGAGAGCGTGTATGCAAGCGAGGGGGTTAAGAAGGAGTGTGTAATGAGAGAGGTGAGAATCTTATAATTAAGGAGGAGCATAAATAATAATGAAAGTCATTAGTGCCACTCGGTTGAAAGAATGTCATAAATGTAATTGGGGCATTAAAGTGAAATCCATTACGACAAACATTAACACATACAAAAGAGGGGAAAATGTGGTTATCTTGAGTTTGACAGATAGTCTCAGCTTCCGGTGGGGCCCAGATGGCATTCAGGAAAATGTTATGAGCAGTTTTATTTTAATATTTTTGGTTATGTGATATTTGGGAATCTAACGACACAAACACATGAGGAATATTCACGTGCCTGTCCTCCAGGCGGCTGGCAGAAAAGAGAGGTCACCGAAGGCAGCGGTGGGCTGGCCAACTTCTATCTCGGCGACATAACTGTGTTCTTGGGGGTTCCATAACTCGAGGCATATGATGCAGCCTGGCATTTGTCCTCCATGAAACTCCCTGTTGAACCAGACATGCAGTTTGGATGCTTTCTTAAAAAAAAATAGCAAAGGGTGGGGAGAGCGACAGGGATGAGGGCGAGGACATTTAAACAATTATGCAGGAAATTATATGATGCTAAAATTGAACATGGACAGACTGTTCGATGGCAGGATTCCCACTCGTGCTGAGCTCTGCAAAGGGGAGGATTCTTTTCTTTCTCTCCGAGACTGTAATTTTTGAGCATGAAATAATTCAGGATACAAAAGAAAAGAAAAAAATTAAATATGTCTAGAGAGGGAGGCAAAGAGAAACAAAAAGAAGGCAGTTGAAAAAGGAGCATTAAGATGAAGTGTGTGTGTGTGTGTGTGTGTGTGTGTGTGTGTTCAAAGGGAGTGAATGATGAATGATGGTGGTGGTTTGGGAAGAGAAATGTTCTTCTCTGGGGTTTCTTTTCACGGCAAGACAGACTCAGGGGATCAAGTCCTTGCCAGAGGAGGGTATGATGAGGACTCAGTGAGTCTATATATGTAAAAGGCTTAGCCCACTGACTGGAAAATAGTAAACTCTTAGTAAATGGGAAATATAATAACTATCATTTTAAGAGTTATCGCAAGTCAAGGCTGGCAGGGCAATCCACGTATGGGGGGATCTGGATCATTCACATGTTACAAGGAAGAGGGCGATGAACCAAATCTGTGTCAAGCCCATTCTATGCAAAGAGATTTAGATACTGTTCGCTCATTTAATCCACATTGCAAAGCTGCTCAGCCTGTATTATTGCCTATAATCAAGGAAACAAAGGGTCAGAGAGATGAATACAGGTAACACAGTCACTGGCATATAATAAAGGTTCAATGAATGTTCTTCACTCTTATGATCCCTATGCTCAAAGTCACACAGCCAAATATTGAAGAGCCAAGATTTACACCCTCGCTCTTAGAATGCCTGGGTGGCTCTGTTGGTTAAGCATCTGACTCTTGATTTCAGCTTAGGTCATGATCTCATGGTCATAACATCGAGCCCACCATCTGGCTCCATGCTGGGTGTGGAGCCTGCTTAAGATTCTCTCTCTCCTCTCCCTCTGCCTGACCCCCACCTCTAAAAGATGAATACAAAAATGAATCTTCTCTCTTTAATTTCATTTGTGTCAAGCTTCTTCTCTCCTGACTTGCCTGGAAAAATCTGTACCCCTGCAGATGAATGTTCTATAGTGAAAGGGCCATGGAGACAGCTGGGATGTAATGGAAAATCTTTCGAGCCTGGAGTCAGAAGCTTGGGTTGTAATTTCTGCTGTAGCCCTTTAGATGCATACAGTAGGCATATATAGTGCACATGTAGATAAGGTATGAAGAGTTCCCTTCAAAAAAGGACAATTTCAGGGCACCTGGGGGGCTCAGTCGGCTAAGCGTCCGACTTCAGCTCAGGGCATGATCTCACGGTCCGAGGGTTCGAGCCCCACGTCGGGCTCTGTGCAGACAGCTCAGAGCCTGGAGCTGCTTCAGATTCTGTGTCTCCCTCTCTCTCTGCCCCTCCCCCACTCACTCTCTGTCTCTCTCTCTCTCAAAATAAAATAAAGACATAAAAAATTTTTAAAAAAGGACAATTCCCCCAGTTGCTGGGAAGAGTATTAGTGGACTCTCTTCTCAGCCCTTCAGGAATTGCTTCAATCATCAAGAATCACCACAAGGTCATGACCCTTCCTTTGATAGTCCATGCTTGCTGACTGATGGCTGTGGGTGTGTAAAAGTGTAGGCCTTCCACTCAGCAGAAGTGGCTCTGATGGGCTGTCATAGCTGTAGGCTTCCTCATGGGTGTGTGTGCATGACTGTTGGCTGAGGTGGTCAGCAGGACTGCGTGGCAAACTTGACTCTTCCCTACAATCCCTTGTCCTTTCCATCCCTCCCCCCATGAGTAGATCCCCAAGTGTTCTTTCTAATAAATATTCTGCAGATGAAACTGTAACTCATAATCTGCTTCCTGGGGAACTCACGTGAAGACACTTTGGTAGTTACCTGAGAGATTTCTGTGATGACCAGCCTGTTGAGCCCCGAACCCAGTTCTGAGCACATAAAGAAAGCTCGGAAAACGTAGTTGAATCTAAAGCTGAGGGGATTGAAGAAAAGATGAAGTGCACACATTAACATCAGCACGGGGCAGTGTAATTCAGAGGGAAGAATTTCAGTTAGCATGTCCACCCCACCCTAAGGAGATGCCATGCCTCAGCCAGGTTCATCCCTAGGGTGCTTGCCAGGCAGAAGACATCGTGTGAGTAACAGTGTGTAGCTGAACTTGCTTCACATCTGTGCTCTGATGTAGAAGAAGCCTGTTGAAAATAACGTCAAAGGCATCAGAGAAGAAGGAAAAAGAGTCATAGAGAGGATATGCAGAGAATATCTTGATTTAAGGAGCCTGACTCCTGAATTCTAAATGAAAGAGAGCGGGGCCCGAACTCACTCACATGAGAATGGAACTGAGAAGGAGTAGGCAGAAACTAGAGACTGGCTTCATTTTGCTAAATGCTTATTTGTTTTTATATTTTTTAAGTTTTTTAAATTTTAATTCCAATCAGTTGACATCTTATATTATGTGTTATATTTGTTTCCAGTATACAATATAGTGACTCAACACTTCCATGCATCACCCGGCGCTCACCATGACAAGTGCACTCCTTAATCCCCATCATCTACTTCACCCAGCCCCCCCACCACCCTCCCCTCTGGTAACCATCAGTGTCTTCTCTATAGTTAAGATTCTGTTGCTTACTTATTTTTAAATTACATTTTTATCCACTTTAAGTTAAATGAGTAATATATGAATATACTATAATAATTTTTTAAAAAGCAAATATGTTAGTCCTTTAAAGGTTCTAATGCTAAACATCCTGTTCACCTAATGGATTTCCCTTTAGGAATAGAGATTGTTTGGCTAGAGATTCTCTTCTATGAGTGAACAATATACTTGCTTTTTGAGGTCGGGGATGTTGAAATAACTTTTTGTGTTTTCAAACTTTTAAAAATTATTTGTTATTTGTAGCTTATCTTAGAATTCAGCAAAAGGAACCTCCTATTTGTAGCACTGTTACCTTTTTACTTTCTATGAGTGTTTATTTGTATATTCTTCCTTATTTTCTTAGAAAGTTATCTGATTTTCAAAGAATAAACTGTTTTGAAAAAAATGTTATAGTTATAATAAAATTATAGTAAGTTGATATTATCCTTTTATATTAAATTTTGGCTTAACTGCACTTGTTTTTCTACATTTTTCAGTGGGATATTTACATAAGCACTCTCCAATTATTCTATCTATCCATATCATATGTAGGGCTATGAAATACCCTCTGAGAACAGCTTTAGCTACTTCCCACTAGCTTGAAAAAAAAGCCATTTATTTTAAATAGTTTTTATATTCTCTTATTGCATTTTTAACCAGTTTATTGTTTGAAAGTGTGACATTTGAATTACCAACACATTTTGGGGGGCATTTGCCATGACTATATTATTGCTTTCTAATTTCATTTTACCAGGGTTAGAAAATGTGTTGTCTGGTGTTTTTTTTTTTATGAGAGGCAATTCATTCTTGCCTAGCATATAATCAGTATTTATAATGCTTCATATGTTTGTGAAGAATGCATATTTTTTCTTTGAAAGACGTGAAATACTCTAGAGAACTATTTGATCCTACCTATTGTGTCATTTAACTCTGATATGTTTGCTAATTTTCTCTTCTTTTAGATTTGTCAGTTTCTCCTTTGAATTCTCCCATTTCAGCTCTATATTTTTGAAGCTATTGGAAAATCTCTTCGCATTTTCAAAATTCTATCATTAGAACTGGGTTCTTCTGTATCCAAATACATTTTTATTTTCAAAAAATGTTCTAATGAAATTCCATCAGCTGTGGAAAAGGTGATACTTCCAGCTGGCCTGGCAATCACGGGGTATTTGTGCCATCTCTCTTCACTCCTGGGCCTTTGCCAGACTTGGCTAATTGATCAAGGTCTTCCTTCCTGCGGAGTCCAGATGCTACCTTGGAATATGCTGCTGGAGTCAGTTGCTACCAACTGATTATAGTTTGCCCTTCAGTTAAAACCTATTTGCCCTCCCTGCTTAAAGCATCATCAGTCAAGATCAGAAAGAAAGTTGACCAATGTCTACTAGGTTTAGAGGGAAACATTGAATTAATACTCTATCTGTCAAGCTATTATTCAAGGTAATTGGCCAACACTGTTACACTTGAAACCTTGAGATTTCAAGGTAAAAAGCATCTCTGAGAATTTCCTGAAATAATTATTTGATAAAATCCAGACAACCAAGAGATGAATCGAAATAAACAATCCTGCATTAAAGAAGCTGTGATAAACGGAATAAGATTAACCAATTATAGTTACAAGGAAGAATGTATGTAATTTATACTTTGACCATGGAAATGAAGACTGTATTGAGGAGAAATAAGTTAAAACAGCTGATCCATGATTATTGGGAGGGTGTTGCTAAGGAAGGAAAAAGGCTGTTAACTCTATCTAATCTTCTTTTAAACATATTGGTAACTAAACTCCTTGGTAAGTAGACTAATGGTGTTTGCTTGAGGAAAGAGTTCTAATCTGTGGAATTACCAGAATATGCCTCGGTTAAAATTGCTTATGATGGACAAGACTAATATCAATGGATTTATGACACATGATTCCTAAAGAATATCATATAATCAGTATGACTATCTGGAATAGCAAATACAAATGTTCCATGACTAACACATTTTCCATTGTGTAAGGCTCTGGCAAATTTCAATTAGAGGCCTTAAATATTACTCTGGTCCAAAGACCTTTTATCCCATAAAGGAAAACTGAGAAACCATGCAAGGTCTCTGGGACTTCTCTTTGCATTGGTAGGACATCTTAATTCTTACGTACTTAAATTATTAGTAAAGCTTTAATATTGGGTAAGATCATTGATTTTTTGTGATTCATATTTGATAGTCAATTCTTTTTTTTAATTTTTTTAAACATTTATTTGAGAGAGAGAGCACTAGCAGGGAAGGAGCAGGGAGAGAGGGAGACACAGAATCTGAAGCAGGCTCCAGGCTCTGGGCCATTAGCACAGAACCAGACATGGGACTCAAACTCACGAACGGTGAGATCATGACCTGAGCTGGTATCAAGAGTCAGACACTTAACCAACTGAGCCACCCAGGCTCCCTGACAGTCAATTCTTTATGTTTGCTGAATAACAAAAATTGGGGAGATGTACAGATGGGCAGAAGTACAAAAATACCTATTTCTTCTTCTCTCTTAGCATAGAGTCTAGCAATAATGCCCAAAATTGACACATGGAGCTAATAAAATGTTTTAATCTCAACCTTTTAATGTTTTTCATAATATTATGAGTATATTTATGAGGATATTTAGGAAATCACATCTTGTAAAGTGTGAAAAATTTTATCTAAGATATAACAGATCATTTTGTTTTGCTATTGCTTCTCATTTTGTGTTCAGTAATTTATTATTATTGTTATTAAAATTAGCCTTATCATAATCTCATAAATTCCTCTTAAAAATCATAATACCCTTAGTCCCTCTAAAAATTTTCTTTCTCTACTTACCTACCTACCTATATATTATTTTAAGGGGTACACACACATTAGAAAGATTATTTAATCTTGAATTCTTTATAATAGGTAAAATGATAAATAGTTTATTAGTTATCTAGAAATTACTAACCAGATCCTTAGCAAGGATTGATGTAACTCACAGAAGATCCTTTGAGGGCAAGAGAATCCTTTGGAAACACTAAAGGATAAGAAGAAAGAGGATTAAAATGTGGTACCCAGAATTCCCAGTTATAACACTTTATCTTCCATCTGGTGCTTCATACGAATTTTTAGATTGTTTTTCCTCCCTCCATTTTTTCTATACGTGTATGTACTTACTATGTCTCAAGCACTATTTTAAGTGCTGATAGAAAGAAAGAAGGTAGAGGATCTTCCCTCAAGGAGCTTACAGTCCAAAGTAAAAATAAAAGTGCAGTGTATTGTTCAACGGAGGAAGTGCTGTAGGAAGTGCTCTGGGAACTTGGAAGGTAGAGGCACTAATTCTGACTGGAGCAGCTGAGGAAGGCTCCGGTGAATAGGAACCAGGGCACGAATGAAGGACATGGACTTCATCATACATATGGAAGTTTGCAGGCTGTGACATTCTATTATTCAAAATAACACCTTGATTGGAGAACAAATACAACATCACCCCTGACTAACAGTCGGGAAGGAGAACAGCAGTTCCCAAGGCAGCGCCATAGTGAAATTGAAAGAACACAAGCCAACAAATGGACAGATGTGGATTCCCATCCTGACCTCTACAATGAACATCGTAAATAGGAGGTAAGGTTAAATCATCTTACCTAATACTTTTTAGACACAAGAATCTAAAGCATAGAGGGATATTGCCATGACCCACCATAAATTTATAACAGAAAAGAGAAACTACTGTAACGAAAACCTAGGTGAGAAGCCTTTGGTTTGGCAATCAGAGAGCAGGTGGTGAGTAGAAATGAAAGAAAACAGAAGTTCTAATGTTGAAAAAGCAGACTTCTTCTAGAGTCAAGTTAATAGATTTTGAATGGAAAAATACCCGGTAACGTTGATCATTTGATTAAAATGATGCAAGCAAAAATCAAAATGAAGTGTAGCTTATATACCCACTGTTAAAATTTTTCAGTGGATTAATGTGCCTCAGGGTAGAGATTGGGCAAAGGGTGTGACCTTCACACCTATAATGGTAGATAGCCTGTTGGAAGCAGGAGAAAGAGAGAAGGAGAAAGAGGAGAAGGAGAAGGAGAAGAAGAAGGAAAAGGAGGAGAGGAGGAAGAGGAAGAGGAGGAAGAAAGAAAATAGAGTGTGGAGAGCAGGAGGAATAGGAGAAAACTCAGTTTAGGTAAACACTGTGAGTGTAGCTGTTAGCACCCGTGGAATTTACTGAAATCAAAATATAAGTAACCGACCAAGTTCTGAAAGATAGTTGCTACCAAAGAAACCACCAAGAGCTTGAGACTTAAAATGAATGGCCTTTTGGCTCTCAAATTTTTGCAGGCAGGAGGCACAATGAGAAAGCTGCATGACCTTCCAGAAGGGTCTAGGAAGATAATGGAAAAAGAACCTCCCAGAGGGCATCACCTTCAAGAGCAAAGACAAGGCTGTCTGTCCCCAAGAGCAGAATCAAGACTTAAAAGAACTCTCTGTACTGAGAGTAGAAAGCCTTTAAAAATGTCTGCCCAGAAGAATTTCAGAATTTCTACGAACCTGTGACTGGTATCTCTCCTTTTTCCACTTTCCAAATGGGAATGTCTACTGTGGTTTTCCTCTCCTCCTCCAATCTCTGCACATCAGGGTGGGATGGGGGAGGGGCAGCAGGTAACTCCTTTAAATTCATGAATTTCTGGGACATTGTCTGGGGCTCCTTCTGAATCTGATAGAGAAATTACTCCATATCACTGAGAGATCCTGGGCTTTGAAATAAATGTGTTTGTTAGTTGGTATTTGAGATTTTCTCCCAAGACAAATGAGTAAGTGTTTGCTTTATGTGTGGGACGCAGGCAACAAAGGGGTATGTGATGATCATTAGTATGAAAGTTGTGGAATTTATGTATTTATATGAAAGTCAAAAATATCAAGGATCACTGAATTTAATAATTACTGTTCATCTCTGCGTGTTCTAGTAAGGGCTTGGCAGTGTTTAAACGACTAATATGAAGATATATAAACTATAAAAATCAAGGTATGTTTATACTATAAAATTTGCTTTTCTTGCCTTCCCTGCAGGTAAAATCAAGAATTATGTTGTTATACAAAGGTTGTCTCCTAATTTGTGTTCAAGTGACGTTCGTGATATAAAAGATTAAAATATAAAGTAGAAACATATTCAAAGTGCAATTTGAATAGGAAACAAATGTAAACTATCAAAAAACAGTATATATTTTCTGGAATGTTATTTTTCTTCTAAAGTATTCATCATTTTCTATTAAAAGTAAAAAATAAAACCACAAATTTGAACAAAAACTTAATGAAGGGGTACCTTGGTGGATCAGTTGGTTAAACATTTGACTATTGGTTTCAGCTCAGGTTATGATCTCATGGTTTGTAGGTTCGAGCCCCACATCAGGCTCCATGCTGACAGTGGGGAGCCTGCTTGGGATTCTGCCTCAATCTCTGCCCTTCCTCTACTCGCTGCTCACACACTCTTTCTCTTTCTCAAAATAAATAAACGTTTTTAAAAACTTAATGAAATTAATTTGCATTTATATTGTAAAATTTTTGTAAATCACACCCAGTATGTTTTCAGACATAAAACTATTCACACTTCTAGCCTTTAATATCCATCTATTTGCCAGTGTAAACAATCGGTATTGTCCTTAAGGCATATTGCCAACTTTATCAAATAAAAGTATAACACTCCATTAAATTTGAATTTCAGATACATGGCAATAGTTTGTAGGACAAATACATCCCAACTATTACCTAAGATGTGCTTCTTCTAAAAAAGTTACCCACTTTTTAAATTTAAAACTCAAATATTGCTGGCTGTCCTATATTTTCTCTGGCAATCCTACTGTCTGTATAAATTTAATAATAGAATTTGCTTCATATTGCAACATGTTTCAGAGCCACTGGGTACAAATGTTGCAAATAGTGTGATGATACATAAGTAAATACCTTGGGAAGGATTCATTGAAAATCACAGGTAGCAACAAAATATAATATATAGAAATATATAAATAGCAACATACACACACACACACACACACACACACACACACACACACATACACACAACATTAAATTCATACCCAGAGGAAAGATTTGACATGTTGATTAATTTATCTTTTTCTTACCTAAGTACTTCCGTTGCTCAAATTCCGCCTGCATTCTGACGCATGTTCATATTTGCATATTCAGCAATGCAAACATTTTCATGGTAGTTGAACACGGTTGCCTTCTGTTTCTAGGCCAGAGGACAGAAGTCCTGGGGAAGGGTTTTCCCCCTGAGACCTGAGACCTGAGACCTGAAATGGTGTTTGTCATGGGGTTGGAGGTGAAGAGTCAAGAGTCATATTCTAAAGTGCAAAGTCCTTCAATTCCAATGACATTGAGGCCCATTATATTCTTCAGTGTGTGTCCGTGTGTGTGTGTGTGTGTGTGTGTGTTTTCTCATGAATCCTGGGCTCCTGAAAGCACAGGACCCAGAGTAGACATCCTTCATACCTGGGTGTAAACATGAGTAAGTTACACTTTGGATACACTTCTTTCCCAGCTACCTAAGCTCCAAAAATTCCCCGGTCCCTTTTGTAGGCCCCCTTTAGTTCACGTGTCTACTGTCTGTGCCATTTCAGAACTGGTGTGGCAGCCTTCAAATGTCCCCAGTTACTGTGACTAAGTTGAATGAGCAGCACAAGAAGACCATAGAGCCTCCACTTTTGACCGGCTGGAAAAGAGCCCCCCCCCCACCCACATTATTCATGTAGCAAAAGGAAACATCAATAAATAAATAAAAGTTGTTAGAAAAAAAAAGGAAGGATCAGAGATTTTTTTCCTCCCACCAAAACACAGCCTGGCGTAACCTGAATAACATTAGTTCGATACTTTCATGTATATATATATGTACACTTGTGCTTTCTTTATGTACATTCAAATATTTGATTAGCCTGGAATTTTATTTTAGCATGACATTTAGTATATATTTTTGAAAGCTGTCCCAACAAAACGTATTATATAATCAATTTCCCCAATAATTTCCAATAACACTTTTATCATCCATTATATCAAGGGTGTTCCGCAAGCCAAATCCAGCCTGTTGTCTTTTGTAGTAAAGTTTTATTGAAAACAATCATCCTCTTTTGTTTACACATTGTCTAGGGCTACTTTTATGTTACAACAGAATTGAGTAGCTATGACCCAGACCATATTGCCCCAAAAGCCTAAAATCTTTACTCCCTGGACCTTACAGGAAAAGTTAGGCAACATTTGTACTATATTCTTGTGGGGTGGTGAAAGGTCTAAAATGAAAGCATCGTATTACATGATTTCTTGACATCTAGTAAAACCAGGAGTGCCTCAAGTGGCCTAACCACAAGACCCCCTGCCCCACTGTGCTCCCTGGGATAAAACCCTCCTACCAAACAACCCCTCCTTACCCATGGTGCCAGGCAGAGTTCCTGCTTATACCTGAGTGATGTGTTTCATGAAACAGCCATGGACTTATTCAAACATGCCAATCATATCCTGCATGAACCAGGGGGTACCCCCATCCCCCAATGAACACTACACAGTCTACCTCCTACAGTCTTCGGCTTTTCGCTCTTTTCCTGAGTGCAAACCCCATGTTGCCCTGCATGGTGCAGTGATTTTCTTTCCTGAAGAAATAGGGGAGCATACATAGCTCATAAACTGCTTATCTGTCCAGTGCTAAGTATCCAGGGTTGAACCACCCCATAACCCCGGGGTAGAAATCCCTCTATCACCAGTGGAGTGAAGAGGAGAGGATTAAAACATATTACCTCTAGACTTCTTAGTTTTCTCCATTGTTTGTTTGTTTGTTTGGCTTTTTTGCCACAATGCAAGGATGATATCGAGATTTAAAATTGAAAAGATATTTTGTAGTCATATGAAAATTTATTTTCTTGACATATTTCATTTATAAAATTGCCGTGGTAAATCTTAAACACTCTTCTTCTAGATAAAAATTTGGAATCTTTTTTTTTTTCAATCAAAGGAATCCAGCTGAGATATTAGCTAGGATTTCACATACATATAGACTGATGTAGAAAATATTGTCATTTAAAACCTTTTTAAATTTCCTAAAAAAATTTAGTTTTAATCATATATGTATGATTCAGTATGTACTAAGTAACTAAGGTGTTATTTTAGTTGTAGCTGATCTGTTTTTAGTGCTATTGTCATTCAATCTTTGTGTTTCATTTTTGATTATATTCATTTAATGAGTAATGACCTTCATGTGAAGTTACTTAATTTTGTCTTTTTTATTTGCAAATGAACTTAGTGAACTGTTTTTTTTTTTTTTTGTAGTTGCATTGGGAGGATATCTATATAAAATCATTTGCAAATCATTTTAATTTCAGTCTTCTTCTTTCCAATATTTATACCTATTTTCTAGAGCATTAGTGTCCTACGCCTACTGTAACAAATAATCACAAATATAGTGACATAAAAAACCTGAAATTTATTCTCTCACAGTTCTGGAGGCCAGAGGTCTAGAATCAGTATCCATGGGCTGAAATCAAGGTGTCAGCCCGGCCTTGCTCCCTCACAGGCACCAGGGGGAGAATCGGTTCCTTGCTTCTTACAGCTTCTGGTGGTAGCCTTGTGGCTACACCACTCCAATCTCTGCCTCACTCTTTACGCTGCCTTCTCTTCTGTCTGCGTAATCTCCTTGTGCCGTTCTCTTACAAGGATGCTGTCTTAGATTCAAAACTCACTCGGATGATCCAGAATGATCTCTTCATTTTAAGATTGTTGATCACATCTGCAAAACTGCTTTTCCATATAAGGTAGCATGTATAGGTTTTACATTTAGAGAATTTATAGGACATGGATAGCTTTTCCTTTGTAGGGGAGGCATTTTAGCCTACCGTATCCAGTTTGCTCATTTTATTGCAATGGTAAAACTCCGGAATAAGGTTAAATAGTAATGGGGATCATAGTTGTGAGAGTTGGTCTACACCTTAGTGAGAGAGTTGGTCTACACCTCGTTTGCATAATAGCAAGAAAAAATATGCTTTGTTCTTTATGCCTTTTATTTTTAGTCATTTGTAGTCATTTTTACATAAGGCGTTGATTTTGTCTTTCCATCAATTAAAGGTTTGCATCACATTTTATTCTTCTGCAATTTATCTGCCTATGAATTTATGCACTTATTTCACATATGAAATTAATGTGGCTCTAATCATGTTTGAATGTGTCTGTAATATTTTTTAAATGGAGAAAAGAATCATATATACACATTTATACACATTAACGTTTTATCTGCTACTATCTGTTCACATATTGTGTGTGTTTATGTTCACATGTCAGTTTATACACTTGTCTCTCATTGTGATTAACAGCTCACATAGTATGCACATTGCTAAAGCATTACAAGTGGAAATTGTCTTAGTTTTTACTCTTAAATAACGCTACAAAGAGCATCTATACTTTCATCTATCGAGCTAGCTTACTAGTTACCAACATATTTAATTTTTTTTAATGTTTATTTTTCAGAGAGAGACAGAATGCAAGCTGGGGAGGGACAGAGAGAGAGGGAGACCCAGAATCCCAAGCAGATTCCAGGCTCCGAGCTGTCAGCAGAGAGCCCGATGCGGGGCTCGAACCCACAAACCGTGAGATCATGACCTGAGCTGAAGTCAGACGCCCAACCGACTGAGCCACCCAGGCGCCCCCTTATTTATTTATATATTTATTTATTGGGTTACCAACGTATTTAAATATTTGATAAAAGTGTAAAGTTAGAAGTAAAAATCAAGAAAAGGAACTATAATAGTATACATTTCTTAGCCTGTACATAAAGGGATATGATATTACTTGTAGGTAGACTATGATAATTTAAAGATTTATATTATAGACACTAAAGCAACTACTTAAATTTTAAAAAATGAGTATTGGGCAATAAGCCCATAAAAGAGATAATTGTATCATGAAAATATTCAATTAATATAGAAACTAACAGGTGGAAAATCTATAGAGAAGAGAAAGACAGAATAGACAAGCTAAACGGAAAAAGGCAGCCAGATGACAGACTTAAACAAAACCGTGTCAAAGGTGGCATTGAATGTAAAGGGTCTAAGTACTCTATTCAGTAGCTAGAGATTTTAAGATTGAATGAAAAAGCAAGAAGTAATTATATACTAGCTGTAAGAAACACATGCATTTTAAATATAAACACACCAATAGACTAAAAATAAAAGGAAAGAAAGGTATGCCATGCTAACACTGGATTTAGAAACCTGGAATGGCTAAATTAAGTTCAGGCTAAATAGATTCAAACTAAAATAAGAGAGAGAGAGAGAGAGAGAAGGGAAAAATAATGTTATTTCATAACAGTGAAGAAGTCAATTCATCAAGAGGACTTAACAATTCCAAACACATATGTGCCTGAAAACAGCTATATAATACATGAATTAAAAACTTATTGAACTATAAAAGAAATAAATCTACAATTAGAGCAAAATTTTAATTCCCCACTCTCAATAATTGATAGAACATGTGGACAAAAAATCAGTAAGGATATGGAAAACTTGAACAGTATCAATGCACTTAACATTATTGACATTTATAAGACCCTGCACCCAACAATGGCAAAATACACATTCTTTCCAGGTGTTCATGGAAGATTGACGGAGACAGACAATAGCCTGGGTCATAAAACATGTCTCAGTGAATGTAAAACAGTCTCCTTCCCTAATACTCTAGGACAGGGTTTACCAGGTCATACCAGTGCCTTCACACATTGGGATATAGAAGTAAGAAAATAGGGAAAATAAGGTAATAGAGGAAATAATACAAATAGATTGGGGGAGGAAAGAAATTTGGGGGAAGATCTGAGAGTGATAAAGTAATGGGTGGCTGTTTAGGAACAATAGAAGTGGGTTTGAGAGGAAGGGATTTCAAGTAGTTTTGCCATGGATTATGTACTCTGTTAATAAAGATCTACAAATAAAGAATTTGAAGTATTTTGACATCATTTTATTACTAATGGATTGGATCACATACTTCATTGAAGTTGTACATCTAAGGCTTACAAATACTAGAACAAGATACAAAATTAACAGGCAATTGAAGGATCATGCAACACATTGCTTTACCTTTGATTCTTGCAATCATTTTTTGGTTGTACATTTCTTCATAATTGATGAAGCTTTTCATGTGCTTGGTATCTTTTTTCTCTTTTCACTATCTCTTCTCTATATTTATCCAGAAGGAAAAGGTTTTTCAGAAGTCCCCCCACCCCATGTTTCCCTTTATGTCTTATTGTTTGCAACAGGGACTCTGATCACCACCCTCTTGGATGCAAGACAGATTTAGAAACCACCTGACAGAAGGTAAAAAAGATTGTTACAACTGACTTTGATAAGTTTGTTTTGTCTTCTGGAGCCTGACACCCTCAACAAAAATCAGAGTTTTTGTTTGTTTTAATCCAGGAGTCTGTATTGAAACATTATTGGTATTAAGTATTTAAAATAAAATATTTTAAAAATTTCTAGCATGATGTCTGGATTTAGGATTCAAATATTTAAAGAAAATACATTTATTTATATATAATCATAAGAAATACATGTAGTATTTATTAAAATATATTTCTGTTTTAGGCTACATAGTAGACTTAAGTCTTCAGAAGCTTGACATGAACATATTCTATGATCTGACAAATCAATTTTGAGGTATATATTCTTGAGAAACTCCTGCATCTTGAAAAACTCCTGCATCTTGAAAAACTCCTAGTACAGTGAGATATGTACCAGTGTATTCAAAGCATTATTGACTAAAGTAATTGAAATCTGGTTGAAAACCAGAAACAATGCAAATGTTTATCATGGAAACATGGTCAATCATGCAATGGAATATTAGATAGCAATGTGAAGAAATGAACTACTACTATATGTGAAACATAGCCAAATGTTTGAACTCTTTTGAGTTCAACAGAGCATGTTCAAGAGACTATAGACAGTATATGCATATTTTATTCTTCATAAAAATCCCCCCTCAAAGAAATCTGAACAACATATTTATTTGAAATATGTATATATATATATATATGGTGTCAAGCCATTTAAAAAGAGACATGATAAAACAAAATCTAAGGTTGTAATTATATTAAGCAGTGAAGCTATGAAATGGGACTTTGGGGAAGGTCATGGGCAGGTTTCAACAATGTAAAAATATTCTAGATAACATTCTAGATAGTGTCTAGTTCATGGGTTTAGAGCTATTTGATTACATTGCTTAATAATTTCATACTTATTTCAATGTTCTTTTGCATATATCAGATTTTTTATTTAAAAGAATTAAAATATAATGAAAAAGATTTTTTGTACAAGTCAACTCTTTGTCCTTTGAATTTTTTTAATGTTTTTATTTGATTTTTGAGAGGGAGAGAGAGAGAGAGAGCGAGCAGGGGAGGGGCAGAGAGAGGGAGACACAGAATCTGAAGCAGGCTCCAGGCTCTGAGCTGCCATCACAGAGCCTGACGTGGGGCTCGAACTCACAAACGGTGAGATGATGACCTGAGCTGAAGTTGGAGGCTTAACTGACTGAGCCACCCAGGCGCCCTGCAACTCTTTGTCCTTTGATAAAAATCATCCTTCACCGTTTTCTGACTGCCAGTTCATTGTGCACAAGCTCTACGTAAACAAATAAACAAGAACTTACAAATACTAAAGAAGGAAAGGAAGAAAAGAGTTCCAGAAAAAAAAAAAGATAATTCAATTTTGCCAGGGTCACATCTGGCCTGCTTCAGTGGAACAACTAAGCTATGTCCTCGCACTAATGTCACAGGAAATATTAGCCAACCATCATGCGGGAAAGATCATGGTGCTCCAACAAGCATTTACATAGAACATGTGAAGACATCTGTTTTTCTAGGGCAACGTTTTCAGTTTCCTCATTGAGAACGGGTGGTACAGGATCCTCTTGTTTGCCGGCCTAAAGAGAGAGTAGCCTGGAAGGAAACCCACAGCTTTGAATATGGAGACCAGCCTTTCCTGGGAAGTAAAAATTACTGAAATACCTTTTGCAGTACATCTGAGGGAGCAAACTTCCAGAGCAATCAGGTTCTAGAGACTGGGTCCTGAAATGTCAGTGACAGCAAGATTAATCAGTGATGAATACTATTCTAGTGCCACCTCATGACCAACTCCCGAGAGTTGCAGAGGCCGTGTCCCACACGCGGCAGCAGAAACACGCTTTGAATAGGCTGTTCAAAAAACCTCGCTGCTTGCTGCCGCCGGCCTAAAGCCTCAGGTCATGTTCTGTTTCATTTTTAATTCATGGTCTTTTAGAATTTGACCCTATTAGAGAGCTGCCTGTGTGGCCACATTAATCTCTACCGAATTTTATTTGTCAGTGGAATACTTTAGAGTTTCTTTCTGTGGATTAATCCAGTCTTCTTTAACCATTTTTCTTTTTTTTTTTTAAATGTTTTTATTTATTTTTGAGAGAGGGAGAGAGAGACAGCATGAGCAGGGGAGGGTCAGAGAGAGAGGGAGACACAGAATCCGATGACAGGCTCCAGGCTCTGAGCTGTCAGCACAGAGCCTGATGCGGGGCTAGAACCCACGAACTGTGAGATCATGACCTGAGCCGAAGTCGGACGCTTAACCGACTGAGCCACCCAGGCGCCCCTAACCATTTTTCTATTTAGAGGCCAAGGGGATGGTACCCACTACATGTCTGAATTTTTACAGACCTGTTTCCTTGAAGTCCAGAGAATCTTTCTGACCCTGCCCCACACACCATATCCCAAGGTTGCTGTATGTAGTTGCGTTGGGTCTACCCAGTCCCCTCTAGGGCATAGATCTGGGCCTAAAATACGCTTTTTCTACTACTTAAGGGATGAAATTGTGACCAAAGCACATCAAGAATTTATCAGGTGCGCTGCTTTTAGGCAAATGAGACTTTGAGCAATTGAAAAGGTGTTCGAGGTCCCTTATGACTGCTGTTATCTTTTGGCAGTTTTACGATCAACGCCAGGAACCCAGCCTGTGTCTGCCTGAGTAGTCCTCCCTTCGGTGATCCCACTCTGCTGCCCTGGCTCTTTATTTTCACCGGAATGTTCTCTGGCCTGGTTCAAAAACCACTTAGCAGGTGTATATATCTTTCTGACTCATAGCACTATTTTCGCTCTCCTAGTAGACGTGTAGATGCAGGACGGGTTACACTCTTTCATTGTTTTTTTTTCCCCTCTCTTGAATTTTTTCTCTGGCATAACTGTCACCTGGGATGTCATATTTACTTACGCAATGTTCTTATTTATTCTTCATGTGCCTCCACTGATATCCTCATTGACATCAATTCCATCTTCCATCCACTCAGAACCTCTTGTTCTGAGCTTCTTTTAATTTCACAATTCCTCTGTTTGGGATAGGAACTTCCTATGTTCTCTAATAAGCAAGACAGGGTGTCATGAAACATTTTTTTTTCTTTTCTTTTCTGTGCCATGCCAGAAATTTTTCATATGGGTGAAACATCCCTGAGTAAAATTTTAAAATATTTAGATTTCCTTCTTGACTTTTTACTCAGGTACGCATGTTAGAGCGCAAGAGGGACACTGTTAGAGATGTAACACTGAATTTAATATATTTTTAAAGTAACTGGCAAAACTTGATTTTTAAATATTATTAGTCACAGATTGAGACACACTTCACAACTTTTTGCAATATTCCACTGTATTGCACTATAGCTAATAACCCCCCAAAAAAGAGCAAAGAGAAACATCCTTAAACACGTTTATCTTAAACGGAGAGATGAGCTTCGATTTTATTCACCCGAGAGTGGTGAATATATCTAGCAGGAAGATGTACAAAATGTTTCCAAGATCTCTTAGAAATACTTCCCTGTTTATAGTGACAGAATTTAAGTGTCTACTGTCATTCAAGCCTGAGAGCTGATGAAATAAGATGCTTTTCTTCTATTCTTGATGAACTATATTCCATAAAATCTACCCAGACTAGATGGGTTGAAACAAATATGCTTGTTTCAGAGAGGAAGATCCAGCCTTCAAACTTTATCAGGAAGATGAGGTGTGTAATAAGTTTAAAAGCCAAAGTAGAGACAATGGCAGGTAATGTACTTTACTTCAGTCTACTTAACACTGATTTCGGCTTCCTTTTCCCAGTCTTCCTTGACTTTTGAGGATGACACGGGAGCCGTGGGAACGTGTAGGCTCCCTTTCGTCTAGACATGATAATGAGATACAGCTTCTGACAATGGGATCTAAGCAAGAGAACCCGGGTGTGACATTTTCTCTCCGTTTGTGGGAGCAAAGTTTCGTGAATGGCAAAACTTTGTCGTCCAATTTCCTCTTCTCTTTCCTGTAACATGAAGAGTTTCACCACTTAATTAGTCTTCTTACTCAGTTTTTTTATGTTTTTACTAGAATGATTTTTATAAATTCTAGTTCTTCTTGCTGTCTTCAGATGACTGTATATGTGTACACACAGACACACACACACACACACACACACATACAGAGTTCATGGACCTCAGGGGAATATTCAGGTCTGCTTCCTGTACGGCTGAATAAAGTCCTCACAGACCAAATCTCCCTGAGATGACAACAATAAATTATGGGGAATAAAAGAAAACAAAGTTTGGAAGGGAACTGATCCTTAAATTGAAGGACTAGTATGGTTGAGGTAAACATTTTTTATAGGCTTGTAGATTGTTGACCAATCAAAAGTCATCCCTGTGTGTTCACTAAAACTCTGATTAAAAAAAAAAAAAATACCCAGAGACATGATAATCTGAAGGACTACTGGAACATTAAGGGAGGATTTCTAGAAAGAACAGATTCAGAGAAAAGGGGCCCTGAATCCTACGTAATGCCTTTTCTAACATCTCTAGCTGATCCTTGAGCCGCATTTGCGCTAAGCAACCTGTAAGAAGTCCCATTAAAAAAAACCTGTTTTCAGCTGCTGACTTAACTACTGAGTGTGCAATTAGAGCCAAATCAAGTTAATTACCTGCTAAAAGGAAAATATCTACCCTTGGCATTGGACTGTCACTCAACGCAGTATCTCCACAATGTAACATTTATATGATACCTGATAGAATCCAACATTGTCTGATATACAAAAGTACAGAACAATGTTATTCATTCTCAAGAGACAAAAAAAGGTCAATGAAAGCTGACCTCCAAATAGTTCTGATTTTTGAATTAGTGAATAACATTAAAGCAGGGATCATAGCCACGCTAAATGAGCTAACAGAAAATATACCTGTAATAAATAAACAGACAGGAAACCTCAGCAAAGAATTAGAAACTGTAAAAGAATAAAATGGAAACTCTCAAAGTGAAAATTACAGTACCTGAAATTTTTAAAAATGACTGGATAAAATATTGCTCTTAATTAGGCCAAAGAGAATGTATTTTATTTCTGAGTGGGTTTAAGGCTATCGAAGAAATAAGTTTAAATGCTATCTTAATACTTAAATAAAATAAATTACACAGACATCAAAGAAACTTGCCAGAAATGTTAATGTATATTTGTGTGTGTGTGTGTTACTTACACATAATATATAACTTGTATTTCATATTCATATAATGTATATTACACATCATGCTGTGTTATATATTTAAAACATTTGTTGTGTGAATACATATATGTGTATGTTACATATATTATGTGAAATGCATGTATGTGCACATACACTATATATAATATACATCAAATATAATATAATATAATATAGTATATATGCTATCTCATACATATATTATGTGATATATGAATGTAAACACACACATACCAATGCATTTTTTAAGAATTAGACTAGCACAGCTAAGAAGAAAAAACTGGAAGCTAGATATAAGGCTATACAGCTATCAAAACATATACTGAAAAGTTTTTATAGGTGCTATAATATATTAGTATAAATAATATATGTGCTGTTTTATATGTGTGTGTACGTGTAAATATATAATATATATAAAAAAGTTTGTCTTTGACCTCTTTGGCGTATACCAGCAAATACTGCTTGCCAAGGGTAAATTATCAAAACCAATGATGTGTTTTATAATGTAAATCCGGGTTACAGTGTTATAGATATTTTTAGGAAAGAGTGATTTATGAGCTTCTGTACTTTCTAATAAAACTTTTTCAAAAAATGATATGCAGTTAATTTTACCATGGCATGCCAGGTGTATGCTGAGGCCTCTCCTTTCTGGCCTAAGTCCATAAAAGTGACAAAATTGCATAGGGAAATTACAAAGGGGTGTCATTAGTGCATTTGTTACTATGGAAAAGGAAACGTAGATGGAAGAGGGAATTAAATTGAGGATATAATCCAAAACCTTTACTGCAAAAGTAAGAAGTTTCAAAGGGGCTTCAGTCCCAAAGGTGGTAGCTTTTTAGAAATAACAGAAGGTGGACCACATGGGAGCCCCTGGTCTGATACTGACATGTCCAGTCAACCATCATATATTATGAGGAAAGAAAGAAAAAGTACATGACTATGGCAGTAGGTAAGTTTTTAAATGTGTGGAAGAGTAAAATGTACAACTATATGCCAATAATCTGAAAATGTGGAAGAAAAGTGAAATTTTTCTTGAAAACTATAAAGTTAACATTTTAGCACAAGAAAAATTAGAGAACTAGAATATGCCAGAAATACTACTTGAAACGTCTCCTTAAATTTTACCTTTTACCAAGCCATCAAGCTCAGACTTTAAGAATACAGATAATTTTCTTTTAATTAATACTTTTCTAGAAGATAGAAAATCATGGAAAGTCGGTTAATACATTAACTGTATGATTCTGATTATTCCTCTGATACCTGCAATAGGTAAGGAAAACTATAGATCTATCTAATTTAGGAACATGTAATAGAGTGTTGGAAAATGAACAAAAGAGAAATTTTAGAATAAAATATAATATATAGTCATTGAAATAATAATACTAAAAATCAATGGCGGTTTAAGAAGAACACTAAACATACTGTAAAGAAAAATGACAAAGTTAGATATGAGGAAATCATACAGATATCCGTGCAGAGAGATAAGGATATTTTGCAGAGAGAAAAGCTACTGCTCACACTGAATATGAGTCCAAGAAAAAGAGAGAATAAAGAAGAGACAATAATAAATCTGGGAAATTTTCCAGAACTACAAATGGAAGTCTTCATGTTAAATATATATATCCCTATATAGAAATGATAACAAACTATAAAACAGACCTTGAGATTATATTTTGTAAAAGACATCAGTTTTATAGTTTTAAATGATGCATGACTACAATATACAAACTACACATGTATAATATAGAAAATTTGAAATGAATGTAATATATATTAGTGCATCCTATATTAATAGCAGACAAAACAGAATCTAATGTAAAATCATTGATAGATTTAAAAAGCATTAGGTAATACTGAAAAAAACCAATCTATCAATAATACATATTATTTGTAAATTTGTATCCACCTATCAAAACACAATAAAAAATGCATAAAGCAAAATTGAAATGATTGAAAAAAATGAACAAATCCATAAGAATAATTGAATATGGTAGCACAGTTCTCTCAGAAATAGATCAAGCCATCAGAATTTAAAGGACAATAAGAGATTTAAAAACATACAAAACAGATTCATTTTAGAAATCTGAACTAATAGATTATATAGAACCCTGTACTAAATAGAGAGCAGGCATTGTTTCTAAAAACATAAACTATTAACAAAAATTATTCTAGATCCTAAGTAAGAACTCAACCAAGTCAAAATCATTGACTAAAATGAAATAAAATTAAAACTCAGTAATGAAAAATGAACACTCCCTATAAGATAGTACCCTTATAAACTAAAATTAAGAAGAAAAAATTCCTTTAGAAAGTTCATGGGATGAAAATGACTTATAACATGAATTACAATATACAATTAAAGGCCACGAAAGTACTAATGGTAAACCTTTTGCTATGTAGCTAAAATGTATTCAGATAAAAACTGTATAATAAGTGTATATAATAGGAAATAGGAAATATTACAATTTAATGAGCTAAGCTTACTCCTTAAGAGGCTATAAAACAATAATAATGGGACAAACCGCAAAATAATGGAAAGAAAAATACAAGTGAAGGACTTAAGGAAATAGAATTTGTAGATCTTTTTAAAAGCTGGTTTTTTGGAAGAAGTAATAAAAACTTTCTGGATATATTAACAACAAATAAGTAAGACATGGTACAATTAAACAACTTTAGAAATTAATGAGGCTGTAACTAAAAATAATATGGACAAATACCAAAGGACACTAAAAATACAACTGAAAAATAAAGAGATGCATCAGATTCACACTTGGGAAGACAAAACAAAGGTGCCCATTTGCCTCTAATCAATCTGTAAATTCAATGCAATAAAACTACCAGGAAAATGTTTTATAAAATTTTCTAGGCTCTTTCTAGAATTCAAATGAAAGGCAATAGTAAAGTTAAGAAATATAGCCAGAATAATTACTGAAGAGAAGAATTTTCAAAAAAGAAAAAAAAATAAATATATAGGGTGATGAATGTGTTGATTAACAAGATGATGGGAATCCTTTTTCAATGTATACATATATCAGATTACTATGATGGACACTTTAAATGTCTGACCATTTTATTTGTTAATTATATTTCAGTAAAGCCAAAAAAATGAAGAAGAAAATAGATCTTTCCTGGAAAATATAAAGCCTTAATATAATACAGTAATTAGAACAGTGTGATATTACTTAGATGAACACTTAGTGCTATGGCCTCTTTTGAGAAATTCAGAAATGAAAAATAAATGAGGCTTTAAGGTGGAAATGATTTTTTCAAGTCTTATGGTGATTCCGTGGCAGATGGAGGACCTTAATTCTGGTCTCCTGAATCCCAGTCCTGGCGTCTGTTTACTGCAGTCAATGTTCTTCTCTCACATGCTGTTCAACTAGCACAGAGTTTATAAGCCGGGGTATCTGGGTGGTGCTCCGATGACAAACAATCTCCAAAACTCAATGCCTGAAGTACAATATGTTTTCTTGCTTGGTTGATACGTATTACACGAGTTAGTGTTGAAGTCTGCTCCACGCAGTCACTCAGGGACCCAGGCTGATGGAGGCTACATCATCTTGTAGCTAGAATGTCTGGACATCTAGACTTTGACTTAATCTGTAGCTGGGGGTGGGTGCCGCGGGGGGGGGGGGGTCAGGGAGGACCTGGAGAATCTCAGTAGTTTTTTGTTCTCCAAGTCCAGAAGGGGCACGTATCAGTTCCATTCACTTATCACAGTGAGGACATGTCACATACCCCGCTCCCCCGCCCAGTGATCGCAAGAGGGCTGGCTGGACAGTGATGTGTGCTACATGACTAGGAAGGAAAGAACTGGGTACTGTGAGCATGGATTATAATGACATACAGTCATATGAAAGTAACTTTGAATTGTTAGGCTGATGATTCCTCTTATTTTTTCTTTCCTACTGAGGCTTCCTGTTTTTTAATGTATTCCTGTGTATCTTGTGTCTGAACCCAACTCCTAAGAGTTGAAGGATAAATACATGATAATGTAAGTCAAATTAGTGATTTTTGGCTCTGTGTAGTCAAAATGATTACAGTGGTAGGCAAAGGAAGAAGATCAAAACAATGGTTTGAATGCTTGCCCATGGTTACTAGGGATTTACTTTATTTCTGAGGGGAAAGAAACAGATCACCAGTCCACCAAATTATAGCTTCTTGGTCTATAAAGGTTCACTCAGCTTCCTCAAATATTTACCCTTTTTATAGAAAAAAAAATGGTATCCGTGTTAAGAGAAAAGTCTGAAGTCAAAAGATAATCAGTAAACCTACACAATTTTATTTAATCCATTTAATCCTCTTTCATAACAACAGTTTCTGCCTTAATTTAATATACTTCAATTTAAAAAATGCACAGGAAACTGTTTTGTATGCTTTGAATGTTATATTTATTTTTAAATCTATATAATTTATACCAGGAAGGAGATCGCTTTAATAAAGATCAGTTATCAAAACAAAAGATATTTTGAAACTGATACATCGTCTTTCAATCTAGCATTATGCCCAAAATGTAAAGTATAAGTACTTTGGATGAGCAATTCAAATTTTCAAGATTCGCCCAAAAGGGATAATCCTCCAATTTGGAAACCAGGCCCACAAATGTCTTTCACTTAAGTTTAACACACACATATTTTGTATTAGGCTACTCTGCTCTCATGAATATATTGAAAGAGTCCATGTCATGAAAAGAACTCCCATGACTTATTCTAAAGCAGAGAGCAGGGAGCAGATGATCAAGTAACATGCATTTTTCAATCCATTTATGTAAAAACATTGCTTTATATTTGGGGCTATATATGCACAGAGACTGGCTAAAAACCCAAGTGATAGCTGTTTGGGTGGCGGTATTTTGAGATATTTTTATTTCGTGCTTTTTAAATTTCGACCTTCTACCTCTTTTTTTAACAATCAGACTCTGTCAATTTTGCAAATGTACATTACTTTTCCAAAGAGAGAGAGAGAGAGAGAAATTTTCTACCAAGAGTAGCTTTGGAGAACAAACCATACATTCATGCAGAATTACAAATCTCCACAATGTTGTTAAGAGGCCAGGTGTTGGCCCACAACCGGGTTTCCAGTAAGATCTTCATACTCTTGTGACACATGAACATGGTGGCTATATTTTACCTTTCAATCACACTCACACACACCCCATTTTAAGTTATGAAGCACAGCTTTAAAATGCAAATGTCCTGTATTTCGTTAGAGATGGATTGTGGTCGCTTTATTCTAGTGGTTCATTCATAGACCTTTTAACATTATCTCATTATCGAGAAGCCAACTCTGATTATTCCAAGTTCTGAATAACTTGGGAACCTTTGTCTTCCTTTGAGTGAAAATGGGGACTGAGTCCATTACAGAGGCCAACACCGTATCTCGGGAACAGGCGTGTGAGAAGAGAGGCAGGTGCAGGGCTCTGGCGAACGTTAGGTTACGCTCTGTATCACTCCTTGCATTTCAGCGGGATAACCTTTACCTCTGTTCTTCTCCTCTGTGCTCCTATTGCTTCTGCTCCATGTCTGGGCTCAGTGTTTAAAAATCAGAATCATTTTCTGTAGGGTCCAGAGGAGGCTGAGAACTCTTCGTGCTGAAGCAGGTCCTGGAGGGAAGCGTGAACACCGGCCAGGTAGACGGGCCTGCTAGACACCCCGCCTGTATATACCTGCTTTGCAGGGGGTCACAGAGAGCTGCTGCACAGGCCTCAGCAACGCCAAGGCCAGGGGGTCCCTCAGGGCAGAGAGTGCAGAGAAGGAAGGTGCATCGTTCACTGGGGGGCCAGTGGGGCCAACCCCCCAAATACCAAGATGTGTCTGAATGCCGGCCTTTCTATCCCAAGAGATGCGGAAGAGAAGTAACTCAGTTTAGGCACAGCCTTCCTAGTCTTTTGGTGCTCAGATATTTTTTAGGGACAGATTTTCTGAACATGTCTTTACTTGGTTCCTCCTTTTCTTCTTATTGTTCCCCCTCGGATTCATATGCAGTGCCATGAAAATACTACCCACATTCATTTTCGAGGCAATGACTTGGTTTGCATTCTCAGCTAAGCATCACCGAGTGCGTTTGCAGGCCACTGTTCGTTTCTGGTCTGCCGGTGAGAACACCCAGGGTTCACGGAGATGTGATTTTCTTACACTGCGCGCAGCCGACTACAGAGGAAACATGGCTGCCCGTCAAGGGATCTGTGCCATGGGAACATTTGGTTTCTAGTCTCCCAAATCCTCTTTGTTTTTGATCGTGACATTTCTTCATGCTCAGATGCATACGTGATGTAACATTCTTTGTTGATGTTCTGAAATGTGTTTAAGAGTTATTTTGGCTGAGCACAAAATAAGAATGGGGAACTAAACTTTTCTGGTTGAAATGCAAATCTTCGCCCCCCACCCCCTTGTCAGTCCCTTGCCTTTCTGCACCACGCGTGTTTGTATAGCTTTACACCCAAGACTGGTATTTAATAGACCCTGGACGGTTTTGTTGCAAACAGGGCAAATGAGGAGTCTCTCTTTACTGTGGTGGGGAGAATGCCCTGAAGGGGAGTTTCTCCCCGCCTAATTATTGAGGAATGATGGAAGTTCAACAGCATGGAAATTCTACTTCTCGCTTCAGCTGAAAAGGTGCTTATAAAGGTAGCTGGGCTATTTTAGCAATTTGCCTTCTTTTGAAAATCCAATTTGGAAGCTTCATTAAAGGGCACTAATTTAGTGTCTTAGGGGAATATGTGTTTAAAGGAGCTTGTCGACAATCTTAGATGTTTGCCAGTGTGTAGGTGAGCTCAACTCCCCAGGCTGGGGTTACCTGGTTACATGGATGCTTTTTTTTTTCATTTCAATCTGAGACCAAATATATTCAAGAGCATCCGGAGTAAGAGAAGGCACAACCTTCTCTTTCTGCACTGGCACTACCTCTTACCCCCCAATACTGGGCATAAACACTCCGCATCGGGCATTGTGGATCTCTCACACAGAGGTCCAATAGGGTGCACCAGAGTTTCACGGAGTTTAGTGGTAGTTAATGCATAACAGGCCAAGCACTCTAAGGAATGGTCACTGTTTCAAACTGTTTAAGGAAATACAAATACTTCCTGAATGTCTAGAAGAATCACTTATTGCTCGTGGCTTGCCTCATATTCCCAGAAGTATATTTCAGTCCCACACTGGGACACGAAATTTAAAATTGGACAGCTGAATGCTAATTGTCTACATGGCCTGGTATGAACTTGAACTTTCTTCGGTGCCTAATTTGTTGACAGAATATTATGAGAAAAGATAGAAAATGTTGGTTGAAGCAAGTTAACGTTATTCTTCTTGGGGTGCTTTCTCTTTTAAATACAGGCTGAAATCCATGAAAAAATGCAGTAGATTTTGTCATCGGTTGGTCTATGCACTGAAGTTCTTGATGTATTCTGTCTTGTTCTTTTATATAACCAGTGCTGAGAGTACTGATTGAATTCCCCCTCCCTGTACTCAATTTCTACAATTTCTATATCCAGTCTATAGGATGCAGTTCCTTCTGTATTTTTTTTTTTTTTTTTTGGTCAACTCTCAGGGTGAAATCTGATTCGTTCTAGGAAAACCGTGTGCTAAGAGTAAGCTGTTAAAGTTTCTTGTCAGTAGATTACCCATCCACCCACTCAAGGGATGCTTACCTGTAGCCCTGTCCAGAAGGAAAGTCAAGTGCACTGACCCTCTTCGCATGCGGTCCCAAATGTGGGAATTTGGGACACGGCACAACTTGGCACAACAATTTCCCCCAAAAGATAAGTAGGTGTTTTTTTTTTTTCTTTTCTTTTTTTTTTTTTTTTACAAGATGACTTACAATGAAAGAAAGGAAAGAGAATTAGAAATACCTTTTTATTAATTTTCCCTTGAATTCTATATGGCTGGCAGGGGGTTAGGGGAGAAACCCGACAAAATGCTTTTGGAGGGCACTGAGTAGAGGTTTCCTCAGAAAACAGACAAACATAAGGGCCGTAAATTCTTCCGGCTTCATTTGCTGAAATCTTATACAGCACATTTATTCTTATTCCACCAAGAGCTGATCCCCAAGGGAGACAACTTCTAATATTTGGAAAATAATAATCCGTTCGCGAAGGACCAGTCCAACGTTACCCTATTTTTACAGCATTTTCTAGAACTACACATGTCATCTGTTTGATGTTTATAATCAATATCTTAGACTATACGAACAGGGACACAGCTATTGAAATTCCATCCCTATAAAAAGTGGAAGGCATCTCCCTTAATAAATCTGTTTATAATGTCTGTCATTAGGAATGGATGCCAATAAATGCAGCTAAAAGGACATGGAAATTTTCATGGCGTGGTTGATGCTGGTTATTTATTTGTTGTCTATTCATGGGGTTCCTAATTGCAGCTGGTGCAAGTTGATTTTCTCTTCAATTTATTGTGGGATGGGGCGTTCATCGCACCAGATCCACAGTTACTCAGCGTCTACGTTTCAGAAGCTGAAATGCTGGATCCTGTCAAAATGAGCTTTGGCAATTCCATGCAGGCGTGCACAACTATAATTTTGCTTCACATTAATAACCACCTAGCAAAGAAGCCCAGAATCAAACGCCTTGCTCTCAGCTGGGGGCAGAAAGCCAGAGTGATAGATCTTGGCTGGTGACCTATAATGTTGGAAAAGTAGGCTCTATGTTCGCTCGGGAAGGGTGGGCGGTATTCCGGAAATGTATCCCCATTCCTCCACGATTCCTTTTTTTTTTTTTTTTTCCCTTTAGTGTGTGCCCCGAGACAATGAAAAAAAAAATGAATTACAGATAATAAAAATAGCACTTCTCCAGAACAAACGGGAAATGCAGCGCTTTAATTTCTTCGGATGTCAACTCTGGTGCCTGCCCCGCGCCCTGCCCGGCCCCGGGGTGCGACGGCGACCGCGGATCGGCGCTCGGGGGGCCGGCGGTCTGGGCAGCGGCGCGCAGGGGCGCCCGGGGCGCCGCACGCCGGGACTCGGGGTCCTGCTCGAAGCCAGACCCTGCGAGAGCTTGGAGGCTCCGGACGCGCTCGGGCGGAGGGAGGCGCCGCGGTTGCGGGGTCTCCTCCGCGGAGTTGGCCGCGGGAGTGAGCGGCGGAGCAAGGGAGCGAGCCGGGCTCGGGCCGGGGTCCGCCGGAGTCGGAGGCGCCCCGGGGGAGAGGTACGCCTGGGGGCGGGGGCTCGGGCGCGCGGCAGGGGAGCGGGGAGGCGGTGTGCAGGGCAGGGGGCGGCGAGCCCGCTTCCCCCCCTCCCCCCCCCCCCCGATTAACGAGGCGCGTGCGGCCGCGCGGGGCTCGGGCGCTTTGTCTCCAGCCCCGGGACTGGCGGCGGCGGCCGGGGGGGTGTGGAGGGCACTGCGCGCCGGGCGCGCCCGGCAGGTGCCCGCGCCGCGACTCGGCCAACTCCGGCCGCCGCCGCCTCCGGGGTGTGGCGGCGCGGGGTGGGGGGTGGGGGCCGCAGCCGGGGCGGGGACGCACGCGGCCGGGGCTGCGGGGAGGAGCCGGGCGCGTGGGAGGGCAGGGACGGCGGAGGCGGGGAGGCAGGGGCGCGGGACGGAGGGACGGACCGAGGCGGGCTGGCTCGGGGTGGGACCACAGAGTGACAGAGCCACGGACAGGTGGGAGCAGTTAGACAGCTCGAGTCTGGGAGAGCGGAGCGCAGAGGAGAGGCAGGAGGAGAGGGCGAGGGAGAGAGGCGGAGAGGGGGAGAGCGCAGCCCTCGCGCGCACCCTGCCTCCAGACGCCCTCGCGCTCCGGGCGAAGCGGCCGGGCCCGGAGCGCCCGCCGGACGGCGATGCGGGCGCGGAAGACGCGAGCAGGGACCCTGCGCTGCTAGGGGGCCCGCGACCCGCCGAGGGACGCACCGACCGGCTCGCCGCGCGACAGGCGGCTCCGGGAGCAGCGCGCCGCGAAGCGAGGACCCCGCGCGGGGCTGCGGGGCTGAGCGACGGGCAGGCGGACGGACAGACCGACCGACAGACAGACGTGCAGGGGGCCGGACCGGCAGACCGGAGGCGGGGGAGGCGCTCGCGCCCCGGGGCCGGCGGGACAGAGGCGGCGGCGCCGGCGCCCCCCGAGCTCGTCCGGAGCCGCGCCAGCGAGCGCGGGCAGCGGGGTCGCCGCAGCTGCGCGAGGATCCGGGCCGCCGACGCAGCGGAGACGGAGCCGTGTGACTAGCAGTTAAATAAATCGACCAAAAAAAAAAAAAAAAAAAAAAAAAGCCCCAAAACCAAAACCAAAAAAGCCGAGCCAAACCCAACAAATCCAGCCAATTCAATCATTGAGAAACAATATTAATAAAAACCAAAAACTAAATCAAATCGATCAAGGCACCAGGACGCTGGGGGGATTCCCACTGTTCTGTCAAGGTAATAATCAAGGTCTTCCGACGTGAACCTGGCAAGTCTTTTGTGATTTCCTCCCCACCCCCGCCCCCACCCCCGTCCTTTCTGCCGTTTATCCGTGCTTTTCTTTAGAATTGTTTCTCGTCTTTTCCTTTTCTCCTTGGTGTTTGTAGAAAACTGTTGATGTTACAGACGTCTCGTGTTTTCATGTTTCATGGAAGGTGGGGTACCCTCCCCTCCCCCGATGGGGCCGACGGGGAACGCTGGAAGGGAGCACAGTAGGGCCGCTCCTTTCATGGAGAAGTCTACTGTGCTTTGGGCCGGTTTCGTGGTGGAAAGTTTGGGACCCTCTCGTTTCATCGGAAAGAACTAGGCGAGAGGCAGAAAAGTTGTAATCAGTGTGTTTGTTGTTCTTGCAGGACTTGGGGTCCCGGCCCCCAACGGATTTGGGGAGGGGGAGAAGATTGTTGTTCCCTTTTACTTTTACGTGTTTGCAATCTGTGTTCCATTGCAAACTCCGAATTCAGTGTCTTCTGTCTCCGGTTGTAGATACGGTGGTGGAATTGCGTTGAATAGTACAGGTATGTAGAAAGTTTCTTCGGAAGAGAAATGGACTCAGTCAGTGTGTGTGCAGGCAGACAGAGCTGGAGTGGATGTGGTTTCTGTTCACTTGATCACCTCCTGAGATACAAGATGAGGACAGAGTCCAAAAGCAAAGGAGGCACCGAAAGTTACAAAGGATTGGGAGGCTGGTACGCACATTGCCAGGCGGGTAGAAATCATTTTCTTGAGAGTGTGTTTAGAGGGCAGATATCCCTTTCGATTGCTGATTTTTAAAGTCTGTTGGTGTGACACTGTAGCCTCTCCCAAAAGAATGACATTCCCCAAAGTTGAATCTGCACAAGATTTTGCTCAAATGCTGAATAATCCCAAATGATTCCCACCTCCTCCTCGTCTACTTTGGAGATCAAAATTGCTATGATTGTTTTAAGAAAACAGAGAAATGGAGATGACAGGAAATCATTTTTCATTTGGTAAAAGTTAGAAAACCTTTGACATACACTTAAAAATAAATGCACCTACTCCTTTGATCCTCTGTATTTGTGTCACCGTGGGACATGCATGTCTTAATAGGATTTTAGTTAATGTCATTTTCACCAAAGACGGTCGTTTGGAAGAGCTCTAGCCGTGTTGTGTTCGGATAGCCAAGTAATCTACTATCTTGGCAGTGATTGCTTCTGCTGCATGCCTAATGTGGATCACATGTGAGAAATTATGTGCGCTTATTTCAGGTTTATATGGGATTTTGTAAGGTATGTATTTGTGTTTGCTCCGGTATTTCCTCTCTTATCACATTCCTTTACTTCTTTTTATCACTTCAACTGACAGAATATTTTTAAATTTTCTGGCGAATGGGTTTAGTTTATTCTTTAAGGGGTACGCTTCATCACAAAAGATGCAAAGGGCTAACCTCTTCCTGTCCTTGCTTATCAATACTGTTTGCTTGTTTTACATAATTTGGCTTAGATGCAGTTTTTAAGACATCCAGACGCTATGCATTTACGGCTCCATTTCTCTGGACATGGTTTGTGTTATTTGATGAATAATAATATAGCCCAGTTGCTGTAGGTGAATGCCTATTGAACAGAATACTGGGTGTAGGTAAGGTATATTTACAGAAACTTAACGCAGTTTTAGAAATGGACTTTCAGCTTCTCGGTGACTTAATTTCAACAACACGCCGATTTCTCTTTTACAGTATTCAGCTCAGACAGGTTTGTGTGCACTATTAGATTTGCAGATTTGCTGATCTTCCGGTGACTGTCCCTCTTAGATCCCAGCTGAGTATGGTTACCTTAAGAACTGTGGCATTAGCCCTGTTAGAGCATGCTCCATTGGGGAATTCTGTGCTGTCTATTTTTAATGCTATTTAATGAAGGAGCGAGCGCCTCACTCAGCAATAAAAGAAGCATGATGGAAGACAGAACGGTGCGTGGTTTTGGATCCTGGAGAAGGATATTTGAAAAGGTACAGACTGGCTGTGGGATATGGTAATTTTAATTAGTCCTAATATACTGTACTAACAGAAATCATTTGATTTTAGTGAGAGGATTACCCATGAATAGTCTGCTATGTGTTTTCATAAACCTCTTCAATAATTCTTAGAAAGAAGACTCAGTCACTAGAATGCCTGAAAACTTAAAAGAGGCAATAACCAAGGAGTTGCTGCACACATACTGTTTTTCATACGAGCTGTCAGATTCTTGGATGGTGAGAAGTGCAGAAATAATTTTAGATTCCTAAAATACTGTCCTAGTGAAGGGTTTGGAGCTTGTGAAATGTTTCGGGCATAAAATAACTAGCATCCTTCTAAGATATTAGAAGTTGAAGCTCTGTCTTGTGAATTTTTGTTTTTCTTTCATAAACTTGGAATCTGGGTCCAGATTTGTGGCAACTGAGGCAGGAAGTTTGGGCTGAACTTGATAGAATATTCGAGTTGTTTTCCTTCCTTACTTTGAGATAAGCACAATAGATAATCTTAGTGGAGGTTAGATATTTTTAAACTGTAGATAGCAGAGGCAGTACTTCTGGAACGTTATAACGAGGGGGAAATATCTTAATGTTACAGTGCGTACAACATAAGAAGCCATCTGTCTGCAATGTTGGTGTAATGCAGAACACCTGTCTTGAGGTAGACAGTGAAAGTGTTCAATCAGCAAGGTCTGGGTTGTTCATTTTCATATTAACAACAGGCTATGATCAAGTTATATCTTTGTTCAAAGTGAAGCTAATTAGACAAATGCCTAAGTAGTTTCAAAATTAATAAACATAAGGAGAAGTGAGAAGTTTTTATTAAGTGGGGAAGTGAGTTACGTAACTATTGTTAAATACAGCTGTTAGGGCAATTTTGGTTCTAGATTTTGTCCATTTCTATGAAGAATAATCCCCCCCCCCCACCAATAAAGGACTAAGGGAAATGCATTGTAAGGAGTTACTCTAATTGGTTGCTATTATTTGTGTTTTGTACTTTGTACTTTTAGAGGGGAAAATTACAATGCACACTGGCTGTAATATTTCCCTTACTGGTCATGCTCTTTGGACCACAGTGCTGATACCTTTCTCAAGAGTCTCAAATCAGGGGTCATTCTCATCTGAATTCAATGTAAATTCTGTCTGTGGACAAGATAATGATAAGCTACATGAGTGGAGTGTGGAATGAGTCAGCCCCTGAAGACACAATGTACAGCGTAGCCAGAAGTGAATATAACTGAGGATTCTCATTAGGATTGGGAGACAGTTTGAAGTCCATAAGGCTGGAGATTGCAAGTGAACCGTTTGCATATGAGTTAGTGTAATTCAGATCTGCTTTGCGACAAGGTTAAGAAAGAATATGGGGTTTAGAAATGATGTGGACAGTGAAAGTCATTTCTTCAAATGGTAAGTACTGGATCATTCTAACTGGTACCACACGGGGGTAGCGTGTTTAGAAATTTATGAGTTTCTAATCAGAAAAAGAATTGGCTTCCGTAGGCATTATGTCACCTGGAAAGTTCTGGACATATTTTAAGTCAGTGATGAACTTCTAAAATACATGACTTCCTGTCTTTAGACAAAGGACCTTTATTTTTTAGGAAATACGTGATTGCAGAGGTTCTATGTGTCCACTGACTTTTCTTTCTTTGATTTTTCATTCTAATATTTAGAATTAAATATGATAAATACTTTCAAGCTGTGACATAAGTAAATGTTGAAGGACTATTGGAGACAAAAATATTAGCATGTGTGACTGGGTTCGTTTTCCTCAGGCTATCTTTGCTTATGAGTGTTACTTTCCTTTAAGGTGCATTTATGCCAAGTTCTAATAAATTGCTGTTTTTAATGCCTTCTCTAAATTAATTTTGCTCATTTTGGATTAAACTTGGCCCTGGATGTTCCCAGGATTTATTACTTGTTTTTGCTTCCCAACAGTTTCATTTCCATGAGGATTAGATATCAGCCGAGATACAGTGTTTCAATTATATACATAAATATAGTATCCTTGATAAAGAATAGAGTGCTCTGAGATGGAGAATCAAGTTCACTGGGCAGTTTTTAATGTTTGGTAACATTGTTATCGTGTGGTCTCCGAATCTTCCGCAGTCTGGTGATGTTTTCTTAAGGCATAACATGCCCGTATAACATTTGAATACACCTTTCTCTAAGATCACTGGGACATTTCTGCGCCCTGGGAAATAGCTGCGCAGGGAAACCGAAAAGTGAACTGAAATAATTATATCAGGAAAATGGAGAGCACACTGGGGGAAAAAACCACAAAAGGGTTGACTTGAATACACCAAATTGACTCTCCTTTCCAATTGAGTCTTCAGCGTTATATTATGTTCCTTTTTCCTAGCTCCCAGCAAGGAGCTTAGTGTCGCCAGGTGGAGTGAGTGTTAATCACTATGGATGGCCGGAGTAGATCAATATTTTGAATTCCTCTACACACTTTTCCCAAGGAAATTTCTTCTGGCAGTTTTTTATACCCCCTGCTTAATATACATGTCAATGCCGTAGGTTATGTAAGATTTTTTATGTTGTAATCAAGTGATGACTATTAGGATAACATTGCAATTCCGATTCAATGAAAATGTGGAAGAATTAGTCCAAAATTGTCTCACTCAAGGCACACACTCATAATAAATTTATGCATTTTTAAAGTAATATACTTCACAGTTGCTCCTTCTGTCTAGCAACAGAAAATGACTTCATCTTCTCCAGGTGAAGGGGAGTGGGGGGGGGTCCACTCATAATTATCCCTTTTAAAAACAGACCTCTTACCACATTCTTACATTTCACTGTCCTTCAAAATGACACGACAGTTCTTAAATTAGAAACTCACTATGTGTGACACACAAAATATTGAGCTCTTGTTAAGAAAATCACTTCTGTAAATAATAACATTGGTTTTAAGAGAAATAAAAATGAAAAATATGGCTTTAATTGACAGGAAGGACTCAAGATCTTTAACAAGAAAACCATTACGTCACTTTTTATTTCAAATATTTTGGCAAAGTGTGAGATTTATTTGGCATATTGTGGTCCATGTTTCTACCCAGAATCACATTGTATAGTATATAATATTTTTTCTGCAGTTTTGAGGTATATTCACAAAGCTTATCTACCTATCAAGATAAACCAGGAATCACTTCCTGATACCCACCCAAGCAAGGAAATAGGGCCCCATCGAAAAGAGGAACTCGGTGAATTCTTAACCACGTTTAGTGCAGGGATTCTAAATAATGGATGTACTTTCTCTTACATTTGTATTATCGCAGGCGGATTCTTTATCACACACTAAATACTTGAGATAAGAATGAAGACCAGCTCTCAGAAATGGAAACCAGGAGAATGGTGCTCAGGTCTTTAGCAGCTTTTCTTCTAATTGCTTAAGATGTAACACATATCAGAACATTCTAGTCCCTAGTACCATACTTAAAGGGAAAACTATGCATTTTTGACATATTTTGATCTAGTTGAAATTACGAAGCAACACCCATAATTGAGGTAAAATGTTTCAACATCTTTAGCAAACAAAATGGAGCATCAATTTCAAAAGTTTTAAGCTCCTAGAAATCCAAGTGTACGCTCCACGCGTGAACCAGGAGGCCTAGCTGTCACCTGATTGTTCAGGTAATTTGAGTTGCTCTTAGGTGATCTCACCACTGATGCAGAGATCTGGAAGAATCAAGCCAAAGAGGATAAAGGAAGGTCATGAAAACTCACTAGAATTCGTGGAACACTCATACTTGTTTAATTATTATTTGCTCAGAAGCTCGATAGGAAAATAAAGAGCTATTAAATTGTGTTTTCAGCTCTCATAAAAAGTTTTATTAAAACGTTTCCAGAACCACAAGCCAAAATCCTCACACAAAGTTCTAATATTTATTGGTAAGAAAATGTCTATACTCTGCACTGACACGTTTAACTTAGCATTTGGCTTGTTAAAATGTACGTAAGTTTGGTGGAAATCTCAGCATTGCTGGCAATTGACAATTCAATCATTAGAGGGCTTCTGGACAAAAAAAACGAGTAGATTCCATGTGAGAATGACAGAACCAAGATTTCCACGGCATTTGCAAGCTTCAAATACTCACCCATCTTTAAATTTTTTTTAGAGTGTTAAGAAAAGACACCTTTGATTGGAAATATGGCACTTTATTTTCTTTTTGTAGAGAAAGAAGGTGAAGGTTTAGAGTCAGATGGTGACTCTTGAAGCCAGCATAGCACGTAGTTGACTTAAAATTGCAATTGAAGTCTGCCAACTTAATTAATTGTCAGGACTTTGTAGCCATATCTGTGACCCTATTTCTTTTCTCTGGCTTGTGGGAATGATCACAGTAATACTTTAAAAGGTAGTACTTTTAAATTACATAGGTTTATATTTGTTTGTTTTAAATTTACTTAGATACGTCGGTATTGTCAGAATTTTAGGAAAACTGTGAAACCGGCAGAGCACGAAAGGTGAATTCAAAAATCCCACGCAAACAATTCTCTGGTATTAATGAGTCTTTTTGTTTCCACTTGGGTGATGATTTAACTTTGGTCACGGCACCTAATGCCTTTGTGAAGATCGAAACCTTTTCTCCAACCCTGAAATTTCCACATAATCACTAACAGAGTTCTGGAAAGATAAAATAATACAGCATGCAATCATGTCGTGTGTACATGCTGTTGCCATTTGCCTAAGCACCGTTAAACCCTCGAACTGGATGCCTTCATCTTTATTTATGATTTAACTATGATTATAATAATTGTCTTCATCCACAACAATGGATCACTTAGTTTTTAGTGGTTTTTTTTTTTCCTTCGGCGTCAAGAGGTAAGAGAGTATACATAGTTAAAGTGAGAGTTTAGATATGAAAACAATTAAGTATATTCTAGGACAAGGATGTAAATATCCCTCCAAGAGAGATATTATTTTATTCCACAAATGATCACAGTGCGTGCATTTTTTGTCAGATACGATATCAGAAGCTGATATGATATCAGATCTGATATTGACAGAGAGAGGTTTGGAATTCATTGAAGCTTCCGATTGAAAGTCAGGTTGAAACTAACGGAGGGTTTGTGTACTAAAGGTGTGCCCCGAGCTTATCGGGCGGACGGAGCCCCTGACTTGCTGGGCACCATGAAGAGAGAACTCCACGGGGTTCTGCAGGGTACAGATAGGCGCAAAACTTGAATTGAAACAAAAGTTTTAAACAGAAGTCTTGGGAAACAAGGCTTAAGGTGTTGCATCTAAATCTCAGCACTCCACAGGGTACCTCTATAAATGCTCAATTTAGCACCTGAACAACCAGCCCGGAGGTCGGGCCTCTTGGTGTGGTGATGGCCAAGATGCTAAACGTCTCCATGCGTCTCGCTGTCTCTGCAGGTAAAATTGTATAGCAACACCAGTCCAATAGAAACAAATTACTCGTTATGGGGCTCTAACAATTTAGCTCATTTCTCATTGCTTCAATTTTCTCATTTATAAAGTGGGATCAGGCCCACCTTGAAGGATTGAAGCAGAAACAAAGGTGCAGGCACATAGGGATTATTCACTCAAAAGAAGCCATCATCTTTCATAGAAAACGTAGAGATTTAACCTGATTACACAAATGAGACAAACCTCCCCTGAAGATGTTTTGTTGTTGGTAGTAATTAAGAGTACAGCTCTCTTTTTTTCTACCCCGTCACAGTTTTGATGCTTACTGTTGGAGAGTAACCTTTTTGATGGTCACGAAACTGGAGACAAGCTGTACTCTTTTTCTGGGTCTCTGAAATATGTAAGGCCAAGCCAAGGTTCTGACTACTTGAAGACTGTACACTTTATAAGAACCCTGGTGTTTAACAAGGCTGTTACCTCTAATGGAAGGGGCAGCCCAATTCAGAGTTGTCTACAAAGTGAACATCTAGATATTATTTCTCCAAAACAGTTTAATGGTGGCATTAAAAGGTGGCCGAAAACTGAATCATTGAACAAGAAGGGGCTGGAAGGGATCCATGAAGGAATAACTTTAAATCCTCTGTTAATGGGTGAAAGCTTTTAAGTGGCAGACTTGGACTGGCATGGGAGATGGAAATATTTTCAGCTACCTCTGAGACGTTAAAGCAAGTGGTGCTTTGGGCTTGCTGGTAGGCTCCCAGACACCCCACGGAAGGCTTTGGTTCCTAAGCACTGAGTGAGTGGTTTGGGCTGAGCAGCTGATCTGGCCTCTGATCTTGAAGCATCTGCTCTTACTTTTGCTGCAATAAATCATTTCTGCACTTGTGTGAAAGTGGCCCGAGGAGGGGAGAAACTCCCCCTCAAAATGGGGGGTTAATCAGTTGGTTCCCCTGTCAGGAAATGGGACACCACAAGTAGTGTTCAACACAGAAGAAGGTGAGCTGTGCGAAGCAATACATTTGTCAAATCATTGAGTTTTATTTTCTATTATAATTTGAGTATCAGCCGTTCTTCTGAGGGATAATACAATCAGAAAGTTATCCAATGAAACTTCTCAGGTGTCTGAGAATAAATTTAGAATCCTTTGGCATTGTGATATTTGCTGGAAAACAAGGAAAGGGTAGGCAGATTTTATACACACACACACATATGTATATGTATGTATATGTATATATACGTATGTGTGTATATATATGCACAGACATATACACACACATATATAAGATATGATCTATATTGTGGATAAGATATATAATATAGATATATATACACATATGTATGTGTCTATATGTGTGTGTATATATCTGTGCATATATATACACACGTACATATATATACATATACATAGATAACTTTTTCATCTGCGTGGAAGGGATTTAAGGTCAACACTCAGTTAATACAGTCTTGGGAGAGCGGATGGGGCAAAGTCAAGTTCACAAGCAATTTCCAAATCATTGGTACGCAGAGTTAGCGACAACTCATGTTTACTGGACAGGTGCCTGGGGAGAGATTAACCGTGGTGAAGATGATCCAGAATGTGGGGAGAGAATTCACTCCTCTGAGGGCTGAGTGAGCTAGGAGTGCTGGAGTAGAAGGCAGGGGTGAGGAAGGGAAGAAGAGAATCTGGCAAACTGGGGGGGGGGGGGTTGTCTCCAGACCCCTCTTCCTGCCCAAAAGCAGAGCAGCTCTACCCAAGCCGTAGCAGGGTCTGCCTTCCTTTCCTGCTGGATGGGAAGAAGAGATTTGGGCATGGAGGGTTTTGCATTCCATGTGGACACAAAATTTCCCACGGGATTTTATCAGCCACCATTGCTAACTCACCTGGGATAGGATTGCGGCCCATATACTTATTTACAAAGAAAGGTAACCAGGCCTCCTTCTGGATTTGTCTGGAAATACCATAGAGAGTTGACTCTGAGCACCCTTCCAGGGGCAATTTGAGACTTTATCTAAGAACTAGAAATGATTTCAGTTACAACTGTGGCAGACTTGTGATTTGTATACCTCGCAGGTAAAACCAATGGATACACCCAACAGAAGGCCATTTGTATAATCAGAGATTGGCCCACCAGATCTAGCAAGACAAGAGAGCTCTAAAATCCATTTTTTTCTAAAATCACCAGACAACATTACCTCATTGTTTCGACCTGGCTGGGAATACACATTGCTTTTGATATTTTAAGAAAAGATGAGGGAATATCAACTTGTTTCATCACTTCTAGAATAAGTCCTGGGCCTTAGGTGGGGATCAAATGGTTTGCACTGGTAGTCAAGGTATTTGTAGCAGTGAGAAGGACCCAGACCTGCAAACTTGAAAAAACACCTGTATTTTACCCCAAGTCTTGGTGAACTTATCTAATGTTATTGAATTGATCGAAAGCCAACTTTTGGGTATTCCTCATGAAGTACATCATAAACATTAAAGAAAATCTAAATGAAAGCAATATGGTATGTTTTTGTATTTTTCAGGGAGGCTACTGAGTGGCCATTTGTGGAGGAAATCTGTCCTTACTTCTGTATTGATTAGGTCATTAGTGCCATTTGTTCTGCTCTGCGGGAATTACTTCACCTGGCTTGTTCCTTCTGCCTTCTGGACCACCTCATTTGTCCAGGCAAATACTCTTATTAGTATAGAGATCCAAGATTTCTATAGTTCTTCCTGTACCATTCGCTGCAGCTACAGGGACAATAATAAGAACAATCAGGATTCCTCTATTGATTCTGACCTTACCATTGGATCATTTTTGATCGAAAGCTAGTTGTGAGGTTTTTGTTTTGGAAAAATAATTTGTTCAGTTGTTTTGCAGTGTGATTATGAACTGATACTTATGAGCTGCCTCTTGTGTGAAAGGGACTTGGGTGCCCATGTGATGTCCACACGAATGTACCCTCGGTTGTGATCACAACTGTGGGAAAATTTCTGTTGTAGCATACTTGGGGATTCTTGTCTAAGGAAAAAGAAGGACGTATATTTCATCCTTCTTTCTTTCTTTCTTTGCAGTATAATTTACACTGTAATATGTAATAGCCATGGGAAACACAGAGATTTCGATCTTACCTACAGTTTAGGCGTTGAGAACCAGGGGGTAGTGAAAGGCTCTGCGGTGGGGCCATGGTATAGAAGGACATGGAAATTAACTTGTGAAACTGGTGGAGTGGTTGGACAGCTGTCTGCCTGCATCTCAAATCTGTACTTATGGCTGCCATTTGAGACAAGAATGGATTCTCAGCTCCTGATTTCACCTATGCTGGGGACACATTTTCTCCTGGTGTCGTAGAAGGGCAGTGGGCCTGAGGTCAAGGTCACCTAAGTTTGAATCTCATCTCTGCCTCTTATTGGCCTGGCCAAGTGACCTTCAGTGTCCTTATTGGAATATGTGGGCAGCAAAGCTCCTTCCATGAGCTATCCTATGTAAGATATTTGCCACAAAATAGAAATGTTGTCTCCTTCCTGCTGTCTCCTACAAGAACTGTTTATCCGTTGGAAACTATAAGAACGTGCAATGAAATTATATATCAATACTTGTGTTTTGAAAATACTATAAAGTTGTAGTTTGAGTCCTAAGTATTTCATCTGTGAATTACTAGAAAAAAAAAGAAAAACAATGATTTTAAGGGCTGATGGGATTCTTTTGCATTAGCTTTTATAAGATGTTAACAATATGTATCACATAGTTAAGGGGGAAAAAAACTACAACATATCTAAATACATATCTTTAGTGTCCAACAGTCTGAAGCAATGCTATTGATTTAATTTACGTATAAATTTACATAAAAATAGATACCCAGGGATAAGTGATAAGGGAAAATATTAATTAAAACGTTTTTGAATACATAAATGAAAAAACGATTTTGAAGATCTTTATCAAGTGTTAAGTGGAATTTAAAGAATTGTCTTTTTTTTTTTTTTTACTCTTTTCTTCCAAATGGTGTTTGGGGTTTTCAGCGCATGTGTGAGGGACTCTTTTGTGATTCTTTGTAGTTAAGGCATCATGTCTTGCTCTTTAAATCTGTGTTCTGAGCTATCCCCCTGGGACAAATTGGGGGAAAAGTGCTACACTGTGTATTTATACTCTGCCTCTGTCCCAGGGGAAAGAGCTAACTCCAGGTGCAGAAACCTATTTATTGTCAGGCTACCTGCCAACACGTATTAATGCAATTTACTGATATTGAGGACGAAATTATCCATTTTAACTAATATGTTCCCCCTGAAATTATCTTCAGGAAAACTTGAGTTACAATTAGCCACTGTGAGCTTTCTTCATAGACTGTCCTCAATTTGTTTTCTCCCAAGTAAACCCTAGACACCTGCAGCACCACACACACGTTCTCTGCCCTTGTGTCCCCTGTGTTTGTCACAGAGGGTGACGGTTGCTTTTGGCAGATGTACAGGATCAAAGTAGCCCTTTTATCCTTCTCCCCTTGGGGAGTCCGTTTCTCAGATGAAGGAAGTGGTGAGGTTAACAGAAATTTCAGCTTACCCCGAAATAAAAGTGAAGTGTATGTTAAGTGTGATAAACCTCTTTATTAATTATTTGTCAAAGGCAGTGGCTTTGTTAAATTATTGGACAGAGCAATTTAGGGACTATGCTTACTTTTTACTAAGTAAATGTTTACACCACATTTTGTGGCCCAAAGAAAATTAACAACCAAAATAATCTTATTGATTTTCCCATCTAGCTAACCTGAAGAAATGGAAAATCTTAGAAATACTATCTATAGGTAAATAGAAGGATTTATTGGATAGGAATATAGTTTACATTATATACAGAAAGGATATTGCTCTAAATTTCTTAACCTGTATAATTTATCATATGCATTACTAGGTTTACTTGGATAAATATTGGCTTTCGACTAGGGAATTACCTATAATTTTATTCTTGGGAATTTTTTCTGAAGGGAGAACAGAGTAACAGAAAATGAATATGGATGCATACTCTTTTATACATACATATGCGTATGTATTTTTAAAACACATATATACACGCATATGTAATATACTATGTTATATATGGTATAATTTATATTTATTTAATATATTTATATATACACATTTGCAGCCTGGTTATATTATAAAAATTACACACATATATCTAATATACTATATATTAGATGTGCTATAATATATTTTAGTATATATATAAATTTGGGATCTCGTTATATTATAAAATGAGTACTCTGTGCTACTGGGAGATCAGTGATGGCATGTCCTAATTTAGCTGCTTTTCTGCTTTCTTTTCCTTTTGAATTCACGTCTTTCACTGCTGATGAACAATATCCCATTAAGGATAGATAGGGTTATAGAACAACGTCACCAGTGCGAGGAAACTTGCATTCACCCCCGTTCTCTGCCCGTCTGCACTGATAAAATGGCAAGATGGAAACAGAGGTTAGGGTGATGAATTTATCCTTGCAATCGAAGAGTTAGGGATTTCTCTAGACTTTAGCTTTCGATGCCATCGCTCCTCCCCAGTACCCGAAATGAACTATACCATCTGTCTCGTAAATGCCGGTTAGTAATCTAGGACCCATGTTTTAACATACACGAGCCGTCCTATCGGGGTGAATCCTGTTACAGAAGGGAGGAAGTGGAGTGAGTACCAAGTGTGTCATCTCAAGGGGACGTCTCAGACTGTGGCGTTCCTCCTTCGGTACCACTCGAGAAGGGCATCCCTGAAGCACCGATTCGCAGACCTGCACAAGCATCAGGATCATTGGGAGGCTTTATTCAGGTACAGTCTGGGACCCACCCGCAGAGTGTCTGGTTCCATGGACCTGGGGTGAGGCCCAAGGATTCGCATTCCTAACAGCTTTCCCAATGCTGCTGATACAATAACGTGAGAACCACTGATCTCAGAGAGAAAACTTCTTGCCAGTGCGTAGATTTTGCCTGATGTTTCCTAATCTGAAATATTAAACACGGTAAGGCTTTGAAACAGATGGGTTTTCATAAGTGAATTTAAATTTACTTTGATTTAAAAATGATTGTTAAAACATAGCATCTTAAGAGATGAGAATGGCAAATTCCATTAGATAAGGAGATTGGAGCCTGTGTTTTGGATGATTGCAGGGAGATGCAAATTTCCCCCTGAGCTGTATTCTAAGAGTCACCAGTGTAGGTCTCTAAAGTCCATGGAGATAAGATAACTCTGAGTCTGCAAGACTGGGTATTCTGAGGGTCAAGGAAAAACTTAAAGAAAAATTAGTGAGCACTATAGACGGAAACAGGAAGGCAAAAAAAAAAAATTGCATAGACAGCAGTTTATAACAGCTTTATTCATAATTGCCTCAAACTGGAGACAACCCAGATGTCCTTCCAAAGGAGCCTGGGCAACCTCTGATGCATCCATACAGTGGAATATTACTTAGCGATAAAAAGGAGCAAAGTATGAATTCATGCAACAATTTGAATGGGGCTCAGGGGCCTGACGCTGAATGAAAGAAGCCAATCTCAAAACATCACAGACTGTGTGATCTCATTCATATAACACCTCAAAATGATAAAAATATAGGGACAGAAATAGGGATTAGTGAATGCCAGGAGACATGTCAAAGGGGGGGTGTGATTGGAAAGGGATGGCATAAGGAAATTTTGGCGGGTGATGGAACTCTTCTGTAACCTGATTGTGGTGGTGGTTACACAAGCTGATACATGCGTTAACATCCATGGAACTATACAGCCCCCACCCCCAACAAGCGAAGTTTACTAGATGATCATCTTATGATCATGTAAAACTGATGATTCAACAATGAAAAAGAAATTGGAAAAATACTGTCTTTTAGTTACGCCAGGTAACTGGATTTGCACCATGACACGAGGTGAAAGTATCAATTTATTTAAATAAATAAAAACACTTTATCTCCTGCGAGAGGAAGAAAGTGATCTCTTACAAGAAGGATTCTTTATAGATGCTCCTAAGGCTGTTCGCTGCAGGCACGGATCCGGGGACAAATTTGGAGGGTGGAAACATCTGTGTGACATCATCTTTGTCTGGTCACCTCTAGCACCGTCGTCCCATTTGCTCCTTTATTCTCTTTATTCTTTTTTTTTTTTTTTTTTTTTTTTTTTTGGAATCCTTCTCTGTAAGCTTTGCCTTTTTCAATGTGAATTTCCGGGGCGGGTTTCTTCTTCTCATTTACACGAGCTAGCAAAGACATCCGGGGCTGGAACTGTCAGGCACATACCTCCTACATGTATGCATGAAGCTTCAGGAATTGCCAGCCACCCACAGCTTGAACGGTCCAGTGATGGCTCCCTCGGAGTTTTGGAAGGAAGCCAATACCATTTTGAAGTATCTGTAATTTTTAGAGACACTGAGGTCTTTAGAAGTGTCTAGAAGGTCTGGGGCTCCAGAAGGGTTGGCAGTTGAATTCCAGCCAGAGCTCTAATCAGGTAATATCCACAAATCTCTGCTGAATGGATGCATGTGCGTGTCCCAGTAAGAGAGAGCCAGTTGCTGATACAAACATAATGCTAACTACGTGCGAGGTACTTTTCTGAGTGCTTTATATATTTTCACTTCACAGTCGTCCATGAGGTAGGGGCTCTTCCTATTTGCATTTTCAGACGAGGAGACTGAGGCATGGGGACACTCAGTGGCTTGCTGCGTCAAGTCGAGGGAGCAGGCTTCCGCCCTGGAGATCCGGATTCAGAGTCCAGGAAGGTCACAGCTATACAGCCCTGTAGTTGGTGCGGTGTTTTCTTTTCGCTATATTTTCTCCTTTTAGGGCAGGCTGATATTTTTGTTAATGGTGCCTTCCAGGTTACACATGACCCACCGACCGTCTGGATATTCATGAACTCTTGTACAGAACTGACCTTCTTGCCCTAACTGGCCAGGAGGTGCGGTTACACACACACACACACACACACACACACACACACACACACGAGGTGTGTGACTGGCTTCAGCTCATGCCCAAAGGATAGCTGGGGATTGAGGCTGCACCACCTTAGGCTGGCCCATTCCTCAGAGAAATCTCCAGACCTGAATCCTAGCATGGTGGTCAAGATGAGGTCTCATGAGCCTTCGAACCAGCCCCTTCTCCAGACAGGGTGACGTTCGGGCACAGACCAGAGAGCATGCATCCACTTGAGAGTATCAGAGTCTTCTCCAGCTCATTTACTTCTCAGTTTTAAGAGGAGTAAAAGAATCAAGTATCAAGTGTGCTTTTCTCTTTGTTTGTTTGTTTGGTATATCAGTGGGATATCCAAGTCAACCTAACTGATAAAAAATAATTGCATGTTTCTGGCTAGGAATAGCAGAAATGATACTTCGTTATTCAGTATCAAACAAAGTTATTACATCATCTGGCATCTTTCTTAAATAAATCTTCATGATTAGATATGTGGGCGTTGCATCCACTTCTCGGTGAAAACATGCCAAATGCACGGATTGAACAACGTGATGGTGGGCAGTGGACAGGGCATGGGTGTTTGAGACCTACATTTGAATGATATCAGTGTCCTTTGACCTTGGGCAGGGACTCAGCCTTTCTGGAACCTACGTTTCTTCCCTCCCTCCTTCCTTCCACCCCCTTTCCCTCCCTCCCTCCAGTCCTTCCTTAACTATGTGCGAATGAGATAAGTGGCAGTGAGGATTAAAAACGCTATGTGTAAAATGTTCCTTGTAGCGTTTGGCACATCATATAATATATGAAAACATGGCAGCTATTATTTTTTATAGTACGGATTAATGCATCTGCATTTCAGTGGATCAAATATGAATGACTGTGGGAATGTGTGACTACCATTATCCCGAAACCCATCTTGCGATTTACTTTTGAAAAGTGATAGAAAGTATCAATTTCCTTGCGCTACAAAAGTTGCTTCTGCCAAAACTCTTCTTGTGACATATCAGTAAGTCTTGTGAGGAAATGAAGTAATTTACAAATGAGTTTAATTTCATAGGAAAATCTAGGTCTGTAAAATGAGACACTTGATACCCTTAAGTCGCTGTCTTCCAGACCCGTCCTCTCTGCACTGACCTTCTTTGGCCCCCAGGCTCTGGTGTGGATGTCTGGGCTTGTGCGAGGCTGAATTTCGAGAGCGAGTGTGTAAGTGTTACGTGCACTATGCGTGGTGAAGCATGGAGTACAGGCCAATCTTCCGCAGCTGGGAAGAGCAATTAGCAGCTTCGTGAATTAGGGACTTGTTTACACTGTTGTCCAAGATAATCATTTGTTTGTTTTAACGAAGATGCTCTATCTTCATCAGAGGCATCAATCCTCATAGTTAAATGATAAGGTCTTTGCATCTCACAAATAATGTTTGGATTTCACAGCAGGAACCCCATCAGAGCCCTTATTTTCTCTCTGCTGCCTTTCGTAATCAAGACACCATGAGCGACATATCTATTTCCAATTATTCTTCAGTTATGGAAACATGATGGGATCTGTTCCAGCAACTTTTTTTTGGACACAGACATACTTTTAAAACACTTTTAGGGGCACCCGGGTGGCTCAGTACGTTAAGCGTCCGACTTCTGCTCAGGTCAAGATCTCCCGGTTTGTGGGTTCGAGCCCTGCCTCGGGCTCTGTGCTGACAGTGTGTAGCCTGCTTGGGATTCTGAATCAATCTCTCTCTCTCTCTCTCTCTCTCTCTCTCTCTCTGCTTCTCCCTCCACTCGTGCTTTCTTTATCTCTCTCAAAAATGAATAAACTTAAAAAATACTTTTCTATAAACTCCCAGCACTCAGATATAGGTAGATGTGTACAGATACATCTCTCTCTCTCTCTCTCTCTCTGTCTCACACACACACACACACACACATACACGTGAGATAAAATTATAAAAGTTTACAGACCAAGTCTGGCCTTACAGAGGGTAATGATGTACTCCCAATTCTCACTTGCTCTGGTCTGGCTCATTTCATTCCACTCCATTCTGTGTTCTGTTGATTTCATTGTAAAAAATTAAAGTTAAACCAATGAATTGACTTGCTGATTTACTCACAGGTCATAACCTAAAGTTCGAAAACCATTGGTCTACCTTTAAATTCACTTTCGATTCTGTCTTCTGTCCCCGAATTAGTAGAAAGGAATGCATCTGGCATTACTGTGGTTTTTTTTGATCTTCAGCTCTGTGCGATCTTAATATGTCCATCTACTGAGTAAATGCCAGTTAGGACCCCTTGAAGAAAATAATGCCATCTAGTCACCCAGTAAGTACTTAGTGATGAGTCAGGTAGAGTATTTCTGAAATTATGCGTGTGAGTCATTCTTAAGCTCTGTACAGTTCTCCCAGAAGAGGGACTTCTTGAATAAGGTGGCCAGTGTATTTCTAGAAAATGCCTAGTGATCTCACTTGTGTTCTTCATAAAGCCATAGCACATAAGGTCAGTTTTTTTTCAAGGCTTATGCCTTAAAAATGTTATAAGATGATGCTGTTAATATACTATAAACAGTTCACAGAATACATTTGTCTTTTGAGAAACATTGGCTAATTTCCTGTTACGTTCCATTTACCTTGGCGGTTCGTAGAGACCCAGAAATATGCAAGGCATAGTCCCTGCCCTTGGGGAGCATACAGCCTGAGTCTCTGGACACCTTTAGGACCCCGTGGGGTGAGCGCTGAAATGAAGGTGTTTGCCCTGATGGAGCTCGGTGTGCACACAGGGGAAGGATAAAGCACTGGCAGTGAGGAGATGGACAGGGGTCGGGTAAGGGGAGAGGGGACTCGTAAATCTCACCGTGTTGGTTAACATATGTGTTTAAAGCAGTAACCCGTCGCCTGTTGTTAAATGAGGAACCTTTGGAGAATGGAAGTGCTTGGGCTGTGACCCCAACTGGTGGGGGGGCTTACTGGTTATACCAAAACCACTACGCTGGTCAGCAGCAGCTCAGCCAAGTGACACATGGTGCACCGGCCCCTGGAAGTGTATTTCATGTAATTCTGGTGCTTGCGAGAGCTGTTTTGTGACGAGTGTCACAGGTGTGCATTGCACCATCTGCTGGCACAAGAGGAGTGTGAGACGCGCAGCCAAGGGCCAGATCAGTGCTCTAGCCCCGACAAGCCTCCCTGGCATCCTCCTCAGGGGTTCTTGGGTCCCGGACCTTGACTCTTTTCTTTTTGACCTGGTTCAGTGCAAAAGGTGGCTTAATAAATAATCGCAAGGTCTTGTTTCTCAGTTACTGAAAATTCTTCGAAACGTTTACATTTAAAAGGTTCTTTTCCGTTTCTCCAGTGGGGCCCAGGGCCTGGTCTGTTTCACACACTGAGCACTGTGCAGAATGACGTCTGTGAAGGGTAGGGCTAGCCACCAGAGGGCCACTTGCTGTCCCACGTTTCTGCTTGTTTTTGAATGCAGCTGCTTCTTCTGGTTCGATCCCTAGAGACATGAGCAGTGGAACTCTGCAGCTTGCCCTCATCCCTGCTTTGACCCCGCTCCCCCACCCCTGAAACCATCCTCGCTGCTGGCTGTAGCCTGTTCTCTCTTCTGATTTCTGCCATCTCATCTGTGGAGAAGGGTCTGGAAAAAGAGAGCCATACCTAGGAGGGAGAGAGGGAGGTTGCTCCCACCTCTTCTGTGTGCAGAACAACAGATTAAGATAACGAGGAACTACATGCCTAAAGTTCCCTTCGTGATGACTAATTGTCAGACTCGAGGACAATTATTAATTCTTGACCGGGGACTTGTGAGTAAATAGTTCCTTTCTCACTGGTAGGGATACCACTGTCTTCATCCTATGGAAAGAAAAGGAGTTTTCTTCAAACCATGACCTACTCTAATCTAACCTTTTCCCTTGACAATTAGTGAAATACTCAACAAAGATTCCTTTGGAATTGACTGTTTGGCATACTTCCGAGAAAAAGAGAAGATAGGTCTTTGAAAAGCTGAGCTGTGGAAGTCCTCATTTTTAGCCCATTATAAATTTCTCCAAGGCAGATGCTAGACCGTAAAAATCACAGCCTTGTAAAACAACAAATACCTAATGCCGTTTAATATTCTCTCATTGATTCATTGTCATCGTATGAAAATCAGTTACTGAGCTGTGCTCATGAGAATAATGATTCGTGCTATTAACAGTTCACCTCCCGAGGCTTATCCAGAAAGCTTCTCTTGGGATGGGACATAAGGAAGGACCGAGACAAAGGGACTCTGTGAGTCCTTCCGGGTGAAGTTCGTAGAACACTGCTCTACGTATGGGAACACAATGCAAATGGTGGCTGCTGTTGTAATTTTGTAGGCTGCTCCTATAAGAAGATGGAAAGTGTATGGACTAGCACAGAGGAATCAGAATACTTGCAAAGTTCTCACAGCTGGCTATAAAATTTCAAACATCAACATATTCAATTCTATTTGACCTTCATATGTCCTGCGTCTTCCCTGAAAGGGTCCTGTAGACAAACAACCATAATAAATATCTCCTGGGGATAAAGGGAGGTTTGGTCAGTGTCTTTTAACTTGTATAATCCTGGGCAAGCTCCTTGGCCCTCCTGTGAGTCTCAGTTATCCCATCTGTAGAGTGGAAACGGTGACAGCTAACTATTAGTGCTTGTGAGGAAGTCCCTGAAATAATTTGTAGACGCTGGTTAACATTTTATTGGCATGAACTCATATGTTATCATGCTCTCTTTAATGTTTACTGTGTATCAGCATCATGTTAGCTGCTGGGGGTTTGGGAATTACATATAATAGGGTCATATTTTATGTGTAGGTGAAAATTCATAACTTTGGGGAGAGTCGCAGATTTTTTTTAATTGACTGGAATTAAATATGTGGTCCCATAAGAACCCGGAACTCAGAATTATGGTCTCATATACAAATGTAAATTGGATGTGCATGTTTTCATACCTTTATAAATAGTGAAAGATTTGAATTCGCAACAATGAAGTGTCAGGGGTTAGAGACGCTAACAAGGGTTTGAAGCCAACCAGTGACTCTGAACCTGGGTTTTATTACTGCCGCAGCGTGATTTCCACCTTCCCAAGGGATGTCCTGCCATGTCCCAGGTAGGTTTCTGGGAAGCTAACTCTGAGCTGGAGTTTGGTGTGCAGGACGTTTACTACGGCGAATTCTGGGGACCAGTGCCATGGAGGGACAGGGAGGGAGCGGGACTGGACAGAGGGAGACGGCAAGCCACAGTTCAGGCCGAAGGATGAGAACAGATCTGACCAACTCCTTGGGGTGTTCTGCGGCTAGAATGGCCTTTGGGTTGTCTTGCTAGGATTGAGAGAGCCAGGCTTTCCACCACCACCTCAATCAGTTATTAGATATAGACTACCCCAGGAAAAAGTGTGACATTGGGCCATTCAGCTCTCCGAAGCTGAAATACTCCTCCAAGAAGCAACCCATCCTTCCTTGGGGAGGGATCTGGGTCTACCCCCGAGGTTGTCGAGAAAGGTAAACACTGAACGAATACCAGGATGCACTATAACTAGTGGGTTTCAAAGCATACACCAGGGTCAAATAAAAATTGTCTCACGTCACTCCGAGGGAGAGAAACCTTAACTAGATGGGGGTCAGTTTTTCAAAGAAGCCATAGTCTGTAATAGGCCTTCAAACTCTCCCCTTCTCCCTGGAAACAAGAATCCATCTCCCACCAATCGGAGTCTCTCTCATCTGGGCCAAAGCCCACTTTGGGTGCATAGGATTTGTATTCAAAGACTATTTAAGCCCAAAGAGACTGTTATACTTTAAGCGAGACTGTTATACTTTAAGCTTTTTATTAAGGAAGATTTCAAAACAAGCGGGAAACAGAGACTAACGAATAAGAGACCCCCCCCATGTGCGTGTGGCAAGAGTGTCAACGTTCTGGCCTTTTCCAGAAGAATTTTTAATAGCATAAAGTGTTGCCTCCCGTGTTGAACTGAGATCCGGACAGGCGTGTCCTCAGGGAAGGGTGAGATTTCACAATGTTTGAAGTCACAGATGTCTCTTAATAGTGCTGACGTGAGTGCAGTTGAGGCTGTCAGAGTTCCGGTTCTGGGAAGCGCCGTGTCCACCCCCACGGACCTTCACTGTCCTTTCTCCTGTGTTCCAGCACACCCAAGAAGGCCACCCGGCGTCACAGGCCAGGGAAGGGGCAAGGCACTTAATGCATTCACTTCATTTTCATAATTATGTTGTGTTGAGAGGACTCCTGGAAATCGGTGACCTTGGAGGTGACTAGCCCGCCTCTTGTGCCCCCAGCAATGATTCAACCCACTGTAACGCCAAAATCAACATTTCTGTTTCGGAGAGGGGTCTCTTAGGAGAATTCCACAGAGACTATGTCCAAAGCGGCATTTGGGATCTGCTCATGACCCTGGGATTTGAACCTCCAAACCCTATCTGATTCCCTTGCAAGGTCGGGTCCCCAGGTTCAGAATGCCACCTAGGCCTGTCGGACCATGCCTCTGCTCGCCTCTCCCCAGCATATCAGCTCTGACATGCCCAGGAGTGACTCAGCAGTCCGTGTTACCCCTGCAAGAGCCAACAGGAACGTGGTGGTTGTTTGGCCCGGAGAGCAGGTGGCGGCGGGGGCCGCGGCGGTTGCATTTCCTCCTGGAGGTGGGGGCTCAGCTGTTTCCGTGGTCACGCGCCCCTAGTAAGTGCTCGGAGGAGGCAGGGGGCCAAGATTACAGCTGAGACTTGAGCCGCTGCCGGCTCCCAGCAGCTGCTCCTCTGTTCTCTGAGCTGGAACCGATTCTGGGCTGCAGTGTGGCCTGATCTGGCATTTGGGGCGGGGCCTGCGAGAAGTGTCACTTGCACATTCTGAGTGGCTTAACCCACCTGCTGTGTGTGTGTGCGTGTGTGTGTGTGTGTGTGTGTGGCCTATTGAGGGGACAATTCTCTGACGTTCAAGTTGTACGACCAATTTTAGGTCGGTGACAAAAGCAAGACTTTCCCTCTTTTGAGGTTGGTGGCTTTGCAGATCTTCAAGGAATTATGTCAAAAGATAAAGCTGAGGGTGGCAGCCTAAGTCAGAATGCATGTGTTTAACAGGAGCAGGCTTGGGTTTACGTTTGTGACTCCGTACGTGCGCGCAGGAGCGGCTTGGAAGGATACTGCGCTAAGAGCAGGAAGAACTGAGTTCTAGTCATCGTGTGGACTTTACAAAGACAGATCTGTGATGTGGGACACCATCATTGCCCTTGGGCTCAGCTTTTTGGTTGTTTATCTGTTTGTTTAATATGTTAATTGAAGATAATAAATCTCTCAGATCAGATTAGGAGAGCTTGTGTTTTCGAGAAGTGAAGAAGTTAAAGTAACTAGAAAGTTCTAGGCCAAATGCTATATACGTGCTAACAAAAACACTACAGAATCAGCTTGTGTCCTTAGAGACTCACACACATCTATGTATCTATTTCTACAGAACAGTAGTTGGTAGGTGCTTTTAAAATGGCTAACCATAGAGTTGTTTTACGGAACGTAAACATATCCATGTGGGAGTGAAGAGATCACATCCGACATTCAAGATTAGCTATTTCCTATATTTGAGAAACAAGAAAAATGTTCTCTGGGCAACGTCCAGATGAGTTTGTGAAACTGCCCTCCTATTTATAGCACTCGTGTTGATGGATAGCGACTTAATGAATGCTCCCCAATTTTGTAAGCAAGTCTGGGTTCTCCTGGAGAGTGGGGCTGTGTTCGAGTCATCTCTGTATGCCTTGTATGTAGATTAAGTGAAAAGGTATCCAGTCGATTCTGTCCGTTATGGTTTTGAAAGGACAAAAATGATGATGTGTATTGTGATGTTAAAAGTACCCAGATCTCAAGATGTGAGGGCTCAACCCGTCTTTCTCCAGATTCTCAGACCTTAGCTCCAGCCTTGCCCCTCGAAGAACTGTGGCTGCCGACAGGAGCTGTTTAGATGTGATAAACCTGGGGCACCTGGCTCAGTCCTTAAGCGTCCGGCTTTGGCTCAGGTCATGATCTCACGGTCTGTGAGTTCGAGCCCCGCGTCAGGCTCTGTGCTGACAGCTCGGAGCCTGGAGCTGCTTCGCATTCTGTGTCTCCCTCTCTCTCTGCCCCTCCCCTGCTCACGCTGTGTGCGTGTCTCTCTCTCTCTCAAAAATAAATAAACCTTAAAAAAAAAGTGGCAAACCTATATGGGCACTGCTCAGTATGGAAAATGGTACATATGATTACACATGTCTCCCGTGTACCTTTCTCTGAATCCAAATTGACCAAGTAGAAGAGAATCACATTTTTTTTTTTCAGGAAAGTTACAGGGTCTCTCCACAAACCGTTCATTTTCCCTGATACTTTTTGGTTGATTCCTTTGTAGAGGAAAGTCAGTTTAGAACCCAGTATTCAAGTGGCTCCATGTAAAAATGCCCTTGAATTTTTAAGAAATTTGAGGCCAGTCTGGCTTGTAATTGTTATTGACTTGATTTAAAAAAAATTTTTTTTAATTATTTTTGAGAGAGAGAGAGAGTGAGAGGGGCAGAGAGAGAGGGAGGGAAAGAGAGAATGCCAAGCAGGCTCCGCACCATCAGCATGGAGCCCAGTGTGGGGCTTGAACTCACAAACTGTGAGATCATGACCTGAGCTGAAACCAAAGTCAGACGCTTAACCGACTGAGCCACCCGGTGCCCCTTGACTTGAGTTTTTAATCAGTCGAGTTGTATTGATTTCAATATTTATTCCAAGCACAAAACATATTTTGTCATCATTTAAATGTTCATGTGACTAACCTTAAGATTCTGTGGGCCTTTTTCAAACAGACTTTACAACTTTATTACATCATTTGGTTTGTGTGGACTGTGTTTTTCTTTAGTTTTATTTCTGGCGTTTCTCTGACACATTTTTTATAGCCTTAGTTCCTTTTATTGCACATTGGATTAGGTATAGTTATTCCATACTTTTTGATTTTGTTAACGATTCTTTGCATTGTCTTTCCTTTCCTGTTTTCTGACTGAATGGGCAATTACATTGCAACCACAAACAGGCTTCACGGTGCAATTAACACAGTATGTAGCCAATTTGAACTCACTTATTGTTTTTTGGTTTCTTCTCAGTCTTTATGTTTACTTTTTAGAATTCTAAGAGTAAAATAGGTTCACGCGAGAACGTTTAGAAAGACTAGAGTAAACGCGCACACGTGCTCCGTCCCACGAATCACCCCTGGCATCCCTTGGGGGTGCCCTTGATTATTTATTTTCTGGCATGCGGCGTCTGTGATCCTTGCTCATTTCAAAGTGTTGTGCTTACAGTGGAGGTCGGGGGGCCTGTCTGTCACAATTTGAACTCGGACCCCACTCTTTCCTTCCTAGAGTAAAATCTTGGTTATGGTACCTAATGTCTCTGTGGCTCCATTTCCTCTACTCCATAGCGAGACGTTTAAGATTGAATTCATAGGGGCGTCTGGGGGGCTCAGGCGGTTGAGCATCTGACTTTGGCTCAGGTCATGATCTCACGGTTCCTGAGTTCGAGGCCTGCGTCGGGCTCCGTGCTGCCAGCTTGGAGCCTGGAGCCTGCTTTGGATTCTGTGTCTCCCGCTCTCTCTGTTTTTCCCTGTTTCTGTGCACACGTCTCTCTCTCTCTCTCTCTCTCTCTCTCTCTCTCTCTCTCTCTCTCTCTCTTTCTCTCAAATATAAACTTAAAAAATTTTAATCCATATGTACTATATTTTTTAATCAAAATAATATCAGGCACGGAGTGAGTATCCAGTAGATGTATTGGAATTGTGGCACATTGGCTCTATTTATATTAGCATTTAACTTTATTTTTATGGAAAAATCCTAAATTGTATCACAGTAAAAGTAGTTTTATTTACCCATGTGATTTATGGGAGTGAACATGATAGTGGGGAAATAATGGCTCACTTACTTGAAAGTGAGTCATCACGGTTTTGCATTATGACAAGGTCCCGTGACCTCACGACTTGTTCTATGTATGTACTAATTTATTAAATGAGTGCTTCATTAAACCATTACTGAACGTCAGGCGTTCCAGTACAAGAAAAATAGTGTTAGTCCCTGTTTTTCAAGAAATTATATGAGAGACACGTAAAGTAACTGACAGATTCTTCCTGAAGAAGCAAGTCTTTTGTCTGTAATGTTCGTTGAAAGCTGGGCTCCATCTCTAGCTTTGCTTGCTTTCGAATGCATTTCGGAAAGACCCTGCAATAAAAGAAAAGAAGAGGAAGGAAGCAATGTAGGATGCTGTACAGTTAATTAAAGGGAAATACAATCTAATTGGAAATGGGAAATGATAGGACACAATATCTTAACTTGCAATGAAAGTTTCAGTGGGATTGATGTGGTAGCACTCCGATATTACGGCCGGGATTTTGACACCATATGTGTCCTTGAATAGACACCGGGTTTAAAAAGGCAGATTGCACAGGCTGGGTTTCTAGCGGCTGGATTCCAGGAATGGTGACTAGAACATCCCTGTCTCATCTCTGACTTTGTTTTTACCCATTTCGGGGAGAGGAGTAGTCCCAAATACAGAAGTATTCATTTTTGTGGGAGCATATCTTTACTAAACGAAGGAAATAAAACATGGGAGCCACAAACATTTTGGGGGAACCCTATATATATTACACCTAAGAAAGATTGTATTTATTTGCATCTGATGTATGTCTATCTATATCTGTTTATCTATCTATCTACCTAGATCCCAGGTGTGTGTGTGTGTGTGTGAGAGAGAGAGAAGAGAGAGGTTGTGTTCAAAGGTTAGAGGCTACACTTTAAACAGACCACGGTGAATACAATACGAGTAACTTATTGTCATTCAGAAAAAAAGAAACGTTTGCTTCAGTGTTTATTTCAAGAAAAGGCTGCAATTATCTTTCAAAATCCACTAAGAGACCTGCCCAAATAATTCAGTTGTAATACTTTAAGGAGAAAAGGAAAAAAAAAAAAAAAACAACAGAATAAATTTACTCCTGAGTTTTTTTTATAGCACTTCGGAACAAGTAAAATAGGTGAAAATGCTACATCGTAATCCCATTTAAAAGCAAGCTTCCTAAATTGCCCAACGAGAGGACACAAAATCGGCAACAACCCAGGCCACTCAACCAGGGTGTGCCCAAAGAGAGCCAGGTGACGAGGTCGGTTTTGCCTTATAACCAGAGCATTTATTTTTTTAAGAGAGAGAGAGAGAGACAGGAGGAGAGGGGCAGACGGAGAAGGAGAGGGTATTTTAAGCAGGCGGCACACTCAGCATAGAGCCCAGTGTGGGGCTCTGTCTCACAACTCTGGGATCATGACCTGAGCCAAAATCTAGAGTCAGACGCTTAACACATTCAGCCACACACGTGCCCCCAGAGCAATTTTTAAGGAAAACAAATCTTGGAAAATGTGGCTGAGTTCACGGCTAAAGGCACACGGAGTATCTAGAGAGGCAGCCCTTTTTGGGGGTTTGCAGAGTCACCCTCAGTTTGGCATCATGGTGAGTCCAGTGGATGAGCAGCTGAGCGAATAGCCAACGTGTCCTGCTCCTGAGTCACTGTCCCCTTGTGCGTGCTGGGGTCTCTGAGTTTAGAATAATGGTGGCACAACCTGAGATTGGCAGCTGTGCCAGCCTCATAGGGGTGGATGGTCAGGGTGCAGTTTCCACCAGAAAGCCAGTATTTCCAGAATTGAAATGGAACCACTGCCAGGTTATAAGAATTGTTTGGGACCACAGAGAATTACTTCAAAGACCTGGGATTGTGCAAACGATAGATGCACAAACACACGGACACTATCCGTCTCTCTCCCTCCCTCCCTCTTCCCTCCACCCTCTCTTCCTCTCCCTTTCTTCTTGTTCTCCCCCTCCTCTTCCTTCTTCCTCTTCTCTCTAGATGTATAGATAGATAGACCTTTAACTTCACTTAGTATTTAAACCTTGTGAGGCCAGTGATTCATGTTAATATGCTGAGAATTCACTGCTACTTCTATATTCAAATTACTTTTCTTGTCATCATGTGGATTATTTTTGAAAGGTAACACGAACCCATTGTGTTCTTTCCTTGTATCTTTTTTTTTCCCCCAGTGAAAATGTGTAATCATGTGAAGCGTAGGGCACACATTCCTGTGTACCATTCTTCAGCAAATCCAGGGAAATGCCATGCCTAGCATATTATTTATCTAATGAACGATGCTGCCTCCCCTTAAATACGAGTCATAATGGGCGATTGACTCTTTTTGTCTTTCTAGTTTTAAGTCGAATCATTAAAATTAACTTTTTTTGCAGGCTTCATCTTGAATTCCTCCAAATAGTCCGTGTTCCATTTTCACATATTAACTTCGTATGTTGTTTCTGACCGTCGAGTCAGCCTGCCGCCTTCCTCCCTTGGCCCCATCCCTCCCTCTCCCTCTTCCTTCCTGATTCGCCATTATGAGTAAAGAAAGGTTATGATATTTTTCCCCGCTGTATAGTTTTTCTCCATGTGGAGGCCTTGGACTTTTTTTTTTTTTTTTAATCAAGGACACCATAGCCAGCAGAACTGATTCTTGCTGCAGATTGTGAATACCGTGACTGACTTCTTTTTTTAATTTATATTTAAAATCGAGAAGGTATCACGAATAAGGATACAGCTCAAAAGCAGAGCGCTGCCGATTGTACAAGGTTGGCGGATATTTTATTTCTGTGTCAAATCACAAATCTCATTCTCTCCCAGGCAATTTCAGCCTGGCATTTCCAATCCGAAGCCTGGATGTACACGCTTGTGACCTTCTAACGACACGCACGTGTGTCTCCATTTCTTGGCGTGTTACCAATTCCCAGCCTCATTCCAGGGATCCGCCTGTCCTACTTGGTTGTAGGGATGTCACATCCCATTTGATGGTTAAGTGCAAGGCTGCACACCAGAGACCTCAAAGTGCGTGGGACGGCCTCATGTCTTTCTGGAAATGTCAGTTTGCACTGGGTCCCCAACAGTGTCTTCTACCAAAGTGCCTAGAAAGCCAAGTACACTTTAAGGGCTATTTCATTTTAATGACACCACACAGGTACAAAGCAGGTGACCTCCTCCAGGCTCATAGTTTAGGCATTAAAGAATCCGTGCATAAAATGACCCCGGATCTTCAACCTCACCGTCAGGAATCCTTGGGAATCCCTGCACACAACTTGACCTTTTTCCTTCGAGTCACAGGAACAGGGCACCTGGGGGGCTCAGTCAGTTAAGCGTCCGACTTCAGCTTAGGGCTGGATTTTGCAGTTTGTGGGTTCAAGCCCCGCGTTGGGCTCTGTGCTGATAGCTCAGAGCCTGGAGCCTGCTTTGGGTTCTGTGTGTGTGTGTGTGTGTCTCTCTCTCTCTCTGCCCCTCCTCCGCTTGCACTCTGTCTCTCTTTCTCAAAAATAAATACACTTTAAAAAAAAAAAAAAAAGAAATCACAGGAACATTTAGCCCAGGACCACACGCCGGCGTCTCTCATCACTTCCATCAAGACCGTCCACGTATCTCTTGAATTCAACCAACCACTTCTTCACGTAGAGTGGTTTGATAAACCACTTTCTTCATCAGCGGCTAACCCTAGCAGGCTGTAATACTGCACAGAGCTTATGCCAGTGCATATTTCTATAAGATGATCCAAATGTATTAGACATTCAAAATACAGATAATTTAAAACTGCAAACACACCCCTTCTCCTTGATGTGGGTTTCTCCCATCAGACCAGAAGGCATTCACCTGCAAATGCTTGTAGGCCTGAATGCAACTAACTCCTTAACCTTTAACTGTCCCTTCAGGTGAAAATGTTTTGTTAAAAAGGTAATAGAAACCCGGGGCCCTCAGTTGGTTAAGCGTCTGCCTTCGCCCTAGGTCATGATCTCCCCGGTCCAGAGCTTGAGCCCCTCATCGGGCTCTGTGCTAACAGTGTGGAGCCTGCTTGGGATTCTCTCTCCCTCTCTCTCTGCCCCTGCCCCACTCATACTCTGTCTCTCCCTCTCTCTTAAAAATAACTAAATAAAAAAGTAATGGAAACTTTACAAAAGGTTAGGGCAGGAAGAAGGAGGAGGCATCATCACGTTCAGGCAGGACCAGCCTTTTGAGGAAGAGAGCAGTCAAGGGACTGCAGTTCTGACACTGTGGGGTGGCCGGTGTGACACTCCGGGGCAGCCGGCGAGCCGACGTTAAGCTGAAGCCCCCTCTTTTAAATGATCAACCACCTGCGCCTTTTAGGTTACTTTGCAAGCGCAGCATCTGGGGTCCAATCAGCACTGCCGCAGGTGACCCCAGAGGTGGGGTGCTGCCCCCCACCCCACACACGTGCACACAGTTCCTATGCCTCCTGGCTGAGCCCTGGGTGCTACAGAACCACACACTCTGGGGTGTGAGTTCCTGCAAAGGTTCTCCTCCAAGGAAAATACCCATTTCTCCTTCAAACCAACTGGTGTGCATTGCATTTCTGCTGGGTGAGACACACTGGCCCCAGGGCCCTCTCTGTCCAGGGAATTATCCGCCAGTGGCCACCGTTGGTCATCTGCAACATTTCTTCAGGATGCTTCTGTTTAGAGCAGGATCCAAATCCAGCCAAACTCTCAGTGGCTTAGAACTGCGTGCTCGGAGGCAGTGTTCTGCCAATTGGCTCTCACTGACCATCCATTTGTTCTGCCTGAGCCCCTGCGAATCCTCTCTCTGTAGACAAGTAGCTCTTTCCTGCCTTCTGGGAAAGGAGGCACTGTCTGAGGGAGAGCACTCAAGGACCCTGCGGGTCATCAGGGAGGGGTGTAGCTTCAGGACTAATGAGAAGCCCCACCTCTCTTATCTCCTTTAGCCTGGAAATGGGAGCAAGACCAGTTGAAGGATGAGAAATCATGCATTTGATCCAGGCCATCCCTTTTCTCGAGAAAACTCAGAAGCTACCCACAGCCTGAAGAAACTCACCTGCATGTGTGTCTTCCATTCAGGGGACCACCCCTTTCATTTCATCTTTAGTAGAAATGTCTTCCCACTGTCTAACATGTTCTGTTAATTGTATCTACTCATTCCCCGAGGATTGCTCTCAAAATTGCCTTTGAGAGCAGAAGACTTTGAGAAAACCCCAAGTGTGGGGTCAGCGGCGCTGGGTATCCTTTGTGTCATATGCTTTAGCTCTCCGGGGAGCTTTGCTCTTAAATCTCTTTTGTCCGTTGAACTCTCCTTCAATGGGGAGCTCCTTCAGGACCAGCACCATCTCTTTCTTTTCTCTAGTAGCATATCCAGAAGGTCAATAAATAAGGTCCCACTCTGTCTCTATCAGAGGACAGGTAGACCAGAACCTTCTTGAAATCCATACATTCAGCATCGTGTCGTCTCATTTTGCCTTTTCGTGACCTTGGGAGGGGTTTCCCTTAGCCCTTCCCATACTGAGTAGTAGGTCTCTGAGTGCCTAGAAGCCTTGACTTTTAGGTGGAGAAAGCAGAAACCCAGAGAAGTCACCTGGCCATCACTGATTAGACTGCACTGAGTCACTGAGTCCACAAGGCCCCACTATGTGCCAAGCCTTGTCCCCAGCACTGGAGATAATACAGAGGTAGACTTAAACAGGCAGAAATCTTTGCCACTTAAGTAATGGGTGGGGGAGTGATTTTTAATGCTTGATTCAAATATTGAGGCTTGTTCCAGAATGACTCATCTGCATTTCTAAGACCTGGAGGATTCAGCGATTGAAGGAGGCAGCAGCCAGCAGACTTAACACTTCAGAGACAGGACAAATAGGCAGCTCGCTGTCCTTCCTGCTCTAGGCCACCAGTGAATGGCGCAGAGTTGACATGAGGATAAAATGTCATCATCTACGGAAAGCAGTCCAGAATGACCCATGTCAAAGTAAATACTCAGGCAAAGCATTTATTTGCTGGTGTGGGTGTTGAATCCTCTAGAAAGAGCTTGCTGTCAGTACGCTAACACACAACTGTGGTCCAGAGCTACCCGAGAGAACCAGAAATTAATTCCCTTTGTGCCCGTGTCTCCTGAAATTCCCCACACTGTGCTCGGGATGGCAGCATGAATCCATTTCTGCTATGATTCTGTCCTTCCCTTTTGGGAGGAGACCACTCCTCGTGAAGTCAGAGACCCTTCACGTTTTATTTTGGGAAACACCCTTTAATTCCTTTTCTCCCTTGGAAAACCTTTCCAGTCTTCCGCTGTCGGCTGGGGAGTGTAAGGGATGCAGAGCCGAGGTCATGGGCGGGTCCTTTAAACCCCTCTGTTGATTCTTTTGATCAGGTTCGGTAATGATAATTCTGAAAAGGCAACATTCAGGCGTGAACTATTCATGATCGATGGTACCGAATACTACGCATTGGCGTAGTGAAAAGCAAAGATATCAGAGCGATGAGGGCTTAATTTTTCCTCATTTACACGTGGGGAAAAAACCACGAATTTTATGGTCATTTCAAACACCTGACAGAATAGCAATTTCTCAATTTATCTTTGCCGTTATTCATTGTATCTACATGCCTCTTCCTTTCTTCTCCTCTGTGAGAAAGGTTTTAATAACTCAAACATTGAGCTCCTACCCTGTCACCTGTCACTGCATCATATTTGTTAAGTTTCATTGTTTTTGAAGTGACAGACGCTTCTTTCGCTTCTTGTAGGAATGAAGAAGAGTTCATGTCAGATATGCTGAATAAAATTAATATCTCTCCCCTCCCTTTTTTTGATGTGGCTTTTCTCTTGATGATGAATTTTTATAACTTTGAATCGTTTAAGCCAGAGTTGAAAGTATGCATTTTGTGATACATTCTTGCCCCATTACAAGGTGTCTCCGATACGCATAACTGAAAATAGATAATGGATTATTTTGTTGGCATCCAGGTCTCCAAGAGAGGGCATTTTAGAATACTGTATTGAACTGAACTGAAGTTAGGATATGGAAGTCCGAACCCCTGTGAGATTAATAACACCCAGGCAAAAGTCACCATTTCAGTCTGTAACCCCTCAGGCCCCCCCATCGCTGAAACTTCCCCATGCTCCTTTTGTAGGAGATCACAGCACAGTGATATGGAGCGAAATATTTAGGATGAGTGTTTAACTCGGTGGGATTCCTGGAAGATCTAATTATTCAGGATCATTTTTGTTTGTTTGTTTTGGCCATGTTATACGGTAGCATTCTCAACAAGATCCCTGCAAGGTTATTGAAGTTTGTGGAAAATTTGTTTTAGTTACATTTGGATGACAAAGGAGCCCCCCAAGTCTGAGAGCCTGATTTTCTTTTTCTTTTTCTTTCTTTCTTTCTTTTTTTTTTCTTTCTTTCTTTCTTTCTTTCTTTCTTTCTTTCTTTCTTTCTTTCTTTCTTTCTTTTTCTTTTTCTTTCTTTCTTTCGCCTGAAGGTCAGGGAGACACTCATTTGTAAAGGTTATACCAGGATAGATTCTAATTAATTGGGCCACATTAAACATTTATAACGCCCTCCTACAAACCCTGGGCACACTTTATCTGGGAATCCTGCAGGCATGTCATTTCCTGTATGGCTTCTGGAAAGATGGGTACTGTGGATTCTAGAAGGAGAAGGAAGAAATCAGGCAGATAGCTAGCAGAGAAATTGTGGTCATTCTGTGATTATGGTTTAGGAGCTTTTAGGAATTTAAAAGATAAAGGCTGAGAATAATGTCTAGAAACACACATATGTCCATGTGATATTAGGGATAAAATCATGGAAGAAACACATACCATCATCAGATGATATCTGTGCAGGTTTTATGCAGTATTTGCCAGCTCATGTGAGAGGAAGGACAGCAGTGGTCTAGTGAAAAACAATGTGTTGGTCTCTCTTGAGTACCCTGAAAAGAATTGCGCAGAGTAAGTGAGCCTGGTCTAGGTTTCTAGTAGAGCCATCATTAGAGGAACAAAGAGCTCTGATCCCCAATTAAAATGACAAAGTTTTTGACTCCACTATGTGACTCTCTTGTTGTGTATCTAGCCCCGGTCACTTGATGTGACGTCAGCTAGACTGGCTGATGTCAAGGCTCTTTGCAGTGCTGTGGTTCTCTGAGTACTTAAGTTTGAAGCTGGCTGGAGGTAGATGATACTACCTTGTATATGGCTAAATCATGCTTATTAGACTCTTAGAGGGAGATAGGAAACAAAGGTGGTCATTAGCTTGTACGGATTATGAAGGTTGAGACTCTTTAAAATTTCCAAGAATGGACCCAGTCTCTGTGACCACACAGTTACAGCCATATCATTCTCAATGCTTTCTCAGAGTGTTGGATCATTTTCAATTATGGCAGCAGGGCTATTAGTTCTGCTCTCTGTGGTATTGATTTCAGTCAGAAAATTCTCCTTATCAGCAATAGAAATTATGCAAGAAACCAAGTCCGTGATGTGACAAGCTACTCCTGACCAACTGCTTTGTTACATCCAGCGCCCCCAGCCAGAGTATTGACGGCCCCATGTTGGCACGGCTCTAAGAATGTGCCCAGAGCTGTCTTTTTCAGTTAGAAATGGTGTCTGTTACTTTTTGTGGAGAGAACACATTGGCCACATAACACCTTGATTCCGATAGAGGCGCGGTGGAAGGTTCTCCAAACAACGCACCCTAACCTCTTTATTCTTGCAGTGTCCACACTGGATAAAATAAATACAGTGGCAAAGCTTATCTTGACAAAGTCAAGACTGTGAAGATGATGATGAGGGTGATGATGGTCCATTTATTGGGTATGTATGGGAGTCAAGTACAAACCTAGGCTGGCTATATCCACAGAACTTGCCCTCACACGTATGTGTTATTGATACATCAGAGGAAATTTGTAAAGTAGAATGACAGTTCCTCCTCTTGTCCTGTCGTTTCCTGCCTTTGATCTCTCTTTATATATGTTGATTTGTTTACTTGTGATTTACATTACATTCCGGAAGAAAAAGTTTCCTTAGGTTCTTTTTGTGTGTGTGTGTGATAAAATATACATAACATAATATTGATCATGTTAGCCTTTCCTAGATGTACATTTCAGTGGCATTAAATACATTGGCAGTGTTGCGTAACCATCACCACATCTATATCCACCACTTTTTTGTCGTCCCCAACAAAAACTCTGTACCCAATAAATACCAACTCCTTTTCTCCTTACCTCCAGCCTCTGGAAACATCTACCTTCTGTTTCTATGGGTTTGCCCATTCTGGGTACTTCATTTAAGTGGAATTACACAATATTTCATCTGTGTCTGGCTCCTAATGTTTTCATAGTCCATCCATGTTGTAGCATGTATCTGGATTCCGTTCCTCTCTAAGGCTCTGTGTGTGTGTGCCACATTCTGTTTATCCATCCATCTGTGGTTGGACACTTGGGTTGTTTCACCTTTGGGCCATTATGAATAATTCTACCATGAACACTGGTGTACAAGTATCTGTTTGAGTCCCTGCTTTCAATCCTTCTGGAGATATATATATATATATATATATATATATATACATTTCACATATACACTCCCATATATATATATACACTTCACATATACACTCCCATATATATATATATATATGGGAGTGTATATGTGAAGTGCTGGGTCATATGGTAGTTCTATGTTTAAAAGGGTAGATTCTTTTTTATTCTTTTTCCCTGGTTCTAAATTTTGGAGCAACACCAAGCAAGGCTAATTTCTCTTTCTCTGAATATTCTGTAAGCATTTGAAAATAGCTATGATGTCCTTTCTAAGTCTTCTCTTGTCTGAGCTAAAAATTCCAAGTGATGTAACGTGTTTTTTAAGAACCCAAATGTAAGCTCTTCTACCAATCCCACCTACATTTCATGTTATTACTTTTATCAAGTAGTTCACTCTATGGGGAGATCCAAATTCTCACTCCGGGGTCCAGTGCCTCAGACTGCTTTCCCAAGTTTATGGTTCCTGCCTTTGAGATACACTGCGGAAGCATTTAAGAAGTCATATTTACTTTCCAGTTCATGGTGGATGGTGACGATAAAAGTACTCGATCCATCTCTGAAATGTCTCATGCAGATCCATTCGAAGTATTTAACTTTTATTTTGCATTTTTAGGAAAAACGTGGGTTTTTTGAGGCTGTTAGTTGACTTGAATATCATGTCATAATGAGGAACATTCTTGCACATAATAGAGGTTCCATAAAGATTTGTTAGAAGAATGGAGTATTGAAACATTGGCTTTTCTCCATTGGATGTTTTTACTGAGATCAGATCTCTCTTGTTTTAAAGGCTCTTGTGGGGGCGCCTGGGGAGCTCAGTCGGTTAAGCGTCTGACTTCAGCTCAGGTCATGATCTCGCAGTTCCTGGGTTCGAGCCCTGCGTCAGGTTCTGTGCTGACAGCTCAGAGTCTGGAGCCTGCTTCGGATTCTGTGTCTCCCTCTCTCTCTGCCCCTCCCCCACTCATGCTCTGTTTCTCTCTGTCTCAATAATACACATAAAAATTTTTTTAAAAATAAATAAAGGCACTTGTGATTCTCGTGGGGCTCTTCTGATGTCCAAAGCTGTGACGTCAGTTATTTCCGTTACTGGAATTCTGCTCAGTGTTGATCTATGTTGGGTTTGTGTCTCATTAATTATACTGGGTAACCAAGAAAAAGTGATGTCTTACATAAGAGCTCTACATGTTCGTAAGCTGCCTAACTCTTAACACCCAAATAAGAGTATTCGTGTAAAATTTTTCTACACCTAAAACCCAAGTATGAAAATTCCTTTTCTTAAATACCACCCCCCCCCCCCGGTTCTTCCTCTCAAACAGGTGTCTGGCTATTTTAGTATTTGCATGAGTGGCTCAAGAATGTTACAGAATGCCTGTGCATTAGGTTGACCATAGAGCTTAATTAAAGGGTAGAACTCCTGGTTGACTGTTTCTTGTATTGACAAAGAACATTTTCTCTGGGAAATTAAACTTATGTGAAAACTCGTTATTGATGGTTTTGGTCACCTGGGGAACATTTCAAACTTGCTGAAGATGTTAGTCTTTACACTCTGTTCATGCCATGGTTGATCTCATTTCTGAAAGGATCATATTCCAATTAACGTTTTTGTTTTACTCTTTAAACTTAATTTTACATGCTCCAAATATTTTTAAGCAGTAACAGAATAACCGTTTTGAGAATAGGATGTTGTCTTTAGTTCATAAGGTGTCACAGCTTTTGAAAACCTTGCACAACCAATAGACAAATCACTAACATCACCATGATTTGCAAGTGACATATGTTTGCAGAACCTGGATGAGCTTAAAATAGAAAAGAAGGGATGAGGAGTGCCTGGGTGGCTCAGTCGGTTAAGCGTCCAACTTCGGCTCAGGTCATGATCTCGCGGTTCGTGGGTTCGAGCCCTGCGTCAGGTCCTGTGCTGACAGCTCAGAGCCTGGAGCCTGTTTCAGATTTTGTGTCTCCCTCTCTCTCTGCCCCTCCCCCAGTCGTATTCTGTCTCTGTCTGTCTCAAAAATAAATAAACTATAAAAAAATAATTAAAAAAAGAAGGTAGGATGCATTAGGGGGAAAACATTTCAGTTGTTCCAATAAATCAATGTTGATTGTGTTATTTCATCATCTAGGACCTCTATTGATTTGGGGTAAGATTAGTCATCCTGTGTTAATTGTTAGTAAAAGGATCATGAGGAAAGTGACTAATACAGTGACCTTCCCAACTTGCTAATAGAATTCAACTTTAATGTCCTATTTTAGATATCCCCTGAGAACGAAATCACTCCTGGAATTTGAATCTAATCCTGATCTCTCCCCACGTGACAGCCCAGGGGTTGTGCCTTGCTCCCCTCTCCCTGCCTTTCTCCATCCCCAAGATCCCGCAGTTGCTACTATTTTCAACTGTAAAGTAAGCTCGAGAAGAAAACCTAACTATCATGTGAAATGGTAATGATTTTACTCATTTTCTGCATCGTAAACAGCTCACGGCCCTGTTGATCAATGTCCTATAGCTTGTTTTACAAGTGATTGACTGCCTTTGCTAAGTACTATCCCCTGAATTACGGTTAAAATATTATTTCTACTGAAAGAACTACGGTAACTTTTATTTTGTGCATTTGTGTAGAGTCTCCTTTTTCTCCCTCCCCCCAGCCCACTATCACAATTGAAACTTGGCCAGAATATCCGTTATTCAAACGTTGGATCAAAGATATTTGTTAAAAATAGTTTTGCTTTCTTGTGAAAATGGCCAAAATGTGAACAGATTATGATTAAATAGCAGTGGAAGAGTCGGGTAGTTTGGCGAACAGAGAGCTGGAGTAGGGTTGATTTCCTGGCACGGCTTTCTTAGCAAAGAGAACAATTTTAATCAGTTACAAAAATATTTGTGATCCATATGTTCCTCTCTGCTCATTCCCATATGTCCGTATTCTCTTTTATCTCAGTAGATGATGACTTTATGATTCAGGCATGCAAGAATAATACCTCGCTGACTTTAGAGCTCAGTGCTATTTCGATACGTGTCCTGGTAATTACACACACACATGCAGCCAGGCTGTTCACGCTTTGGGTTGGTTACGTGAATATCAGTTTGTTCTTCCTCTGTCTTCGTGGAAAGAATTATATCTTGCATCCACCTACTGGGGCTGGAATAATGCATCTAAGGCTTAGAGTTGAAAACTGCATTGCCATTCACCTGCTGGATTAAGTGCAAATATGAGGATCAGAGAAAGAAGACCAAAAGATTGCGGTGATCGTTGATAACTTCATTTTCTTTGGGGAAAGGAAAACAGAATCCAAAAAGCATGTGGTAATTCCATCCATCACTGGTGCCTATTCTGAGACATGTTAGCTAATGGGCTGGTTACTTAAATAGATCCTAATTGTAAGACATGTTGACTTCTATTTGATATCGAGTGTTCGTCAAGTAGCCATGGTGAAACTGGTCGAAATTGAAAAATTAAAATGACTGTTGATTAGCGATCCATTTTTGTCCTAAATGCATGTTCGTTTATCTCTCGTAGCTGCCTAGTGTCTAACAACAAAAGAAACCTTGTAAAGCCGAATTAGCCATTTTCATAAGGCAGGAATAAAGCTAGAAATTATCGACCGTATTAGCGATCACATTTTCAACAGTTGTTTTTCCCTTGCACAACAAATGGTGTTGTAATCCAATATGTTGTTAATATAGCCACAGTAAAATCCGGTGAGGAGCCGGCTGTGCTCATTTAAACTTGGGAGGGGGGCAGCCAGGGGAAGGCAGAGAGTGTTTCTCAACCTCGGACGAAATACCTGAGATGCATTCGGTGTTTGCAAAGATGGGTGTATGACAGAAGCAGTGTGCGTGCAGTTGGAGTTAGCAGGTGTGCCCCAGAGTGGCCGCGGCAGGGAGAGATACCGCTTGGTTTTGGCAAATGTTATTAGGAATCCGTCTCCGTGTTTGCATTCAAGCTGTCTTTGCCGCTTCTCTTGTAGGAGTTGTGAGAAGAAGAAAGTGCACATTAGAGCACGGATTGTTTTCAACAGGCACAAAGTTTGCAAATCTGACAGTGTTTCTTTGCTGTCAGACAGAAAGCCCAGCTGGTGGTGGTAATCCTGACAGGGAGGGAGGGAAATGGGGAGCCTGGGTTCTCTGCCCAAAGAGAATATTAGGAATTCTTCTTTCCAAACTGGAAGTGGGGAGCAGCCCTGCCATTGTGAACGTTTTCTTCTTTCTCTTTCTTTCTTTCTTTCTTTCTTTCTTTTCTTTCTTTTTCTTTCTTTCTTTCTATTTTTTACAGTGAATGCACGTGAAACCAAAACCTTGAAATACGCTTCATTAGGATAACTTTCCTAAACAAAGGAGTCCCAGAAATGGCATTAAAGTTTATTATATTCGTTCATCATTAAACCAGAGCCTTTGGTTCAAAAAGGAGGCAAGACTTTAGCGCATAGGGTGATCTCGATTCTCATTGAGGCCAACACGCGGGCTTGTTTTTTTTTTTTTAATATAAAGTGCGAGATTTCACTAAAAAAGGTTAAAATTGAAGTGAGTAATCTTCGGTGCATAATGCAATTGTTAATTTTAGCTCCCTGCGTGGGTGCCGCTCTGACTTGAACAGTCGGCTGTAGCCTTCATTAGGGAAGAAGCAGGCAGCCCGAGACAGGTGGGGCCGGATCAAGCTGCGAACGTGATTTGCTGGAAGGTGGTCATTAGTGTTCGAAACCTGGTCTTATTTATTTGGTCCTTCACCCTACCATGACTGTTGCAATTATTATTATTGACTTTTTATCTTTTTTTCAGGTTGACGATGTGTCACACTGTGTAAGGGGCTCGCATGGCGATGGGCATTCTGAACTGTTAATGGGGACATGGGACTCCAGTTGTCTGTGATCACTTGTGTGGATTTTCCTGGGGTAGAACGACAGAAGCCGCTAGTAAGTCACCAAGACCGACAGCAGGAACTCTGCTTTACGACAGGTAAAGGCCTTGTTGTCTGGCTGTCACCTCATCTGTCTTTTGTTATTGTATAAATGTACCTGTTTGGGAAGAAGAGGTCAATAAGTGTAGCCAAAACAGACAGGATCTTGTAGCAGGGACTCAGTTGGCTTAGAAGGGTCTATAAAGTTAGAGCTTGAGTTGTTCATTCCATTTTAAATTTGGTCACAATCTTGCTTTTTTTTTTTTTTTTATTGCAAGGCTCTGAAGAAAGAGTTAGGGCAACAAAAGTCCCATCTCCTCCCCCTTCCCAGTACGTTGAGAAACAAGATGTTTGCCCTCGAGAAACAACCTTCGATAACTACACACCCAGGGTCACTGAAGTGTGAGGAATCCACTTGAATACACTGGATGGAATATCGTAGAGCCTCCTCAAACTTAAAAGCATTACTCACCAGTAACTCACAGACTCAAGCCTCCAGCCTTTGTAAAACCCTTCCTTTTGTATTCCCATAATCCTTTGCCCAGTAAGCCTGCGTTGTTTTTAAAGATACCATTAGGTGCCATCTGTTCTGTCATGGTAGATCTTAGCAAATTTGCAACACAAGTTGCTGTGGTTGAGATTTTTCTCATGCTTCCTCTATGTGGTTGGAAATCAAGCTCCTGAGTTTAGTAAATGGTCATGAAACACTCCCAAAGGACCATAGCACTGAGGTGCCCAGTATTAATTACCATTGTAATGACCGGTGAGAGGACAGTCCTCGCTTCTGGGGAATTTTGTGGAAGAACGGACTTTCTGGGTCACAGTGTCTTTCCTTCTCTCTCGTTTTCTTTTTCCTTCCTTCCCTACTTCCGTATTTCTTTCCTCTCTCTCCTTTTTATTTTTTCTCACATCTTACCAAAAAAAGAAAAACCGAGGAGGAAGTAAATGCTCAATTATTCACGCACCTTATTTGACACCCCATCAGGAAGGGGAAGTGTCAGGGGTGGTGTGGAGGTCGGGGGACAAAAAATAGTAACAGGCTTTACCTTGGGGAAGCCATTTCCAGTGTCTGCGTAGTAGTCTACTGTGAGCCCAGACTAGCAGGGTTCAGTGGCTATAGCTTCATCAGAGCTGCCTTCCAGAAACTTCCTTCCACAGGGTCTGTGCAGCCCCAGAAGCTGGCAGGAGCTTGGGAGAGCATTTGTGCTTTTAATAATGTAGCTGTCAGTCTGAAGCCTGAAAATGTTGGCCCTGGAAGTTTTATTGCCAAATTTAGATGCCATATATATGTATATGTATATGTATATATGTATATATGTATATATGTACATGTATATGTGTATATATATATTTATATGAATCATTACCTCTTAGTGGATTGTTGCCCCTTGAACAGTGTACTGTATTCCTTGTGCCTAGAAAAGTATGTCTATGGTTGAAAACTCGCAAATAATTTCCGAATCATCTTGGACATCCTGCCGAACACCCGTAGCACCTCGTGACTCAGCGGTTGAGGGCCTTTCTTCAAGAGTTGGATGAATACTCTGTTTTTCTTTTTCCTTCTACTTTGTAGTGGGGCATAGGATCTGGTAGATGTGTGGGAGCTCTGTGTCTCCAGTTAAGATTTGTCGACCCATTTTGATGGCAAGGTGTATATTCCCCAGCATGCGTGTATGGGTGCGGAGGGGGTGTGGAGAGGGCGCCTGGATCTGCCTCCCGCGTTTGCCTTGGGTACTGGATTTGATCTTGCTTCGTTCTTCTCCTTTTGTATCAAATTGACAGAGCTGCCCGAGTTGCTCATTTGAATTCGAATACAAAGGGAGAAATGAAATACCGCAGGAATAATAGTCAATGCTTCACAGCGCGCTGACTTTGTGTTCTGACTTCTTAACCTTGTAGGGCACCAAACCTTGTGATTTTAATTTGCGTCTGGGAGGATGTCGGAGCCAGGAGACCTGAATCCGGCAATAGTGGAGGAAGGGGGGACCGAGCAGGAGACGACCACCCCAGAGAACGGCATTGTGAAATCCGAGAGTCTGGATGAAGAGGAGAAGCTAGAATTGCAGGTGAGCCTGGAAACCTAGTCTCTCACACCACTGGCTACAGTTCCTTTCCTTTATTTTCAGGGTACTTGGAAGGTTTTTCTTTTTCTTTCCTTTCTCTCCCCACCCCCCATTGGAGAGTTTGACTACTAAATGAATAGGAAATCCATAAAGCTAATCCTCTCCTTTCCTAATTATTAATGACTTTTTCTTCCTGACCAAAACGTGATCCAAAATGCCCTTTGAAATGACAAAAATGACCAAAGAGCCTCTTTAATGACTGAATTTGCACATAGTGTCTCCAGGGTGAGTTCCAGACCACCTCATGGAGCTTGTGAAGGGTTTCTTGGAGGCAGCTGTAGGCTGGCTGAGACTTAAATGGATTTGCTATTCCTTGGGAAGCTGAAGACCTAGCTCATTATCATGAGACTAAGATGTGAGCTCTGTGGGCCTTTGAGGACCAGGCTAAGGTTCAGTTCATATTAGCAAACAAACCTTAAGCCCTAGAATTCACAGCCAGAGAGAAAGGGCAAGGGGGACAGAGACAGAGAGAAAGCCCTAGAAAAGGGCAGGCCAGAGGGGTGGGGGGTATTGGGGTTATTGGGAGTGATTGACGGTACTGGAAAGGTGATATGATTAAATACACCATGATTTATGAGAGAAAGAGATTTGGTGGAGGGAAAACAGACTGCACTTGCAAATAGCCTATATTGATTTTCTTTGAACCAAACTACAATAGTGTTAATTCTTTTTATATACCACTGAACAAAGGCAGATAACCACATAATGGCTAGAAGCCTTCAAGGTCAGCTTTTCCCCCTTCAGTAGCTGCCGTAAGGAGAAGGAGCTAGAAGTTAAAAAGGTCAAAAGTTTGGGGGAGTGAGGTAGGGGAGTCCTTCTCAGTGGTTATAATACCTTAATGTTACTATTGATTTCTGGACTCTGGTGACACCTCTCTCTCTCTCTCTCTCTCTCTCTCTCTCTCTCCCTCTCTCTGGTTGTTGGTTTACTGTTTTGTTTGTTTTACTTTGTTTCTAACATACAGAGGCGGCTGGCAGCTCAGAACCAAGAAAGAAGAAAATCCAAGGTAGGATTCTGAAGAGTCAACATTGACCTGATATCATGGATGTCAGTTGCATAATTTACACTGGGGTTAAAAGATTTGCCAACAATTCAAATGGTTGCACATGGATCTTGACTTTCCTGGTCCTGTCTGCCTGTTACGGGGTCCTGTTTGCCTATAACGGGGACCTGTCGACACTGTATGCGTTGTAGTTAGAGCACTCAGGGTTCACATAGCCGCAAGTGTACGTATCTGATCCTGTTTTCACAATTGCAGATTTGACAGTGCTTTCCAAAATGAGTACCGGCTTGTTTTGTTTTCATTTTAAGGAAAACCTGGGGTCAATGTTTTAGTCTCCCCAGTGGATTTCTCCCTCGAAGTAAAGAGGTGCTGGTGTCCCCATCCCATTCCTCATCTTCTTAAGCATCTTTACATTCAGCGCCCTCCCAAACTCAGTTTTAGCAGAAATTAATTTCCGTGTCCTCTTTCTCCGTATATGATCACAAAATGGCAGCAACTCATTCTTTATGTGTTTCCGACGCGACAGGCACAGTTTGCTGAAAGCGTTCCTTCCTTACATCCATGTAGTCACCTTCTCCTCCTGCCGCGTCCACACCAACACAGGGGTCTCAGTCTTGAAGCCAGTGTACACAGACGGCCCTGAGTGGCCAGCCTGAAGCTCAGTGGTAGAAGTCTGATTTGGGAATGGCCTGGGAAGGTGGAGATGACTGGATGGCCGGAGAATGTTTTCTGTTTGTTGTCTTTATTTGCCTTGCCTTGCCTCTTCTCTCCCCTCCCCAGTCAGGAGCAGGAAAAGGGAAACTGACTCGGAGTCTTGCTGTCTGTGAAGAATCCTCAGCCAGACCGGGAGGTGAAAGCCTTCAGGATCAGGTACTCCCCCCTGTGATTTTCATTAACTGCATGAATGGGATCTGTCTCGGTATGCATGAGTGGAAAGCTGGCACTACACGCTGTTTTTGGGGGAGAAAACAATAATCAAAGAAAGAGTTTGCTGGCTTCATCCCGCATTTGTGAGCTATTCTAAACTAGCTTAACAGTGTGTCACGGAGTATTACATTTGTTTTTTTTCCAGACTCTCTGAAAACTGCAAATGGGAAGGAATTCAAAAGAATTTAGACAAAAACAAAAACTTAAAAAATAGGCACGGTAGTGCTGAATTTCCTCAAAGGCTCTCTCTTGATAAGACTGAACCAAATATAGTCCTTAGTATCCACTCTCCTTCCTTATTGGAGAGTCTTACCTCTCACTTCCCAAAATGCACTTGCCTATAAGAAACACAACTCTTGACTCTTACGAAACTTTAGAAATAGTGACTAAGGTGCACTGAGCTTTGGACACCTATTTTTATGGACTTTGGTAGAGATATCTGAATCCTGGAAAAACCGGCCAGAAATTAATCTGAGCTGATGGTGAATTTCATATTATTAAATTTATATGCATTTCATATTATTATATATCGCTGTGGGTCCCTCCACTCATGTTTGCTCCTTACAGCGAGACTATTAGGGTCTGAAAATTCACATTCTGATGAAACCCTCCCAATGACACAATGGGAACTTCATATCATATTTATTTTTGTTTGCCTTTCGGGCATCGCATTAGCTTTTATAAAAAATAGTCTAGCTGCCGAAATTTTCCTTATTTTATCCGAGGCTGAGAGAAGTCCAGACAAAAGGAAAATTATTTATCTGAGCCCAGGGGAGAGAAAATTGATTAAGATATCATTATTTTTGTTTGGTCTTGTTGGCTTTCCTCTTTTTACTTTAATTGAAATACTCTAAATTCTCCTCATGGATACAGAGAGCATTGAGAGCACTTTCTTTAAAAGGACCAAAAATAAATACCTTATAGATTTTGTCCTAAGAGTATTTTTTTTCCTCCTCGCTTCATTTTCTTAACATGCCACTCGTGTCGTAAGGCATAGACAGACTATCTTTCTCTAGTCATCACTGTGTTTCATACACAAGCTTTATTTTACTTGGGCTCTGAGAAACACGTGGCTTTTCTTCAGCATCTTACATGTGCTTCTATTTTTAATGGAGTTGGAAAAAGGGGAATAATGCGAATATCCCGGCTTGTATTATTAAATGTTAACTGACGGCTTGTAATGTACTGCACACAATATATGTTAACTCTGCAGAATGACAGACTCTGGGAGAAATCATGCCTCGGTTGTCCCCAACTCCTAACACCAGACAGAGGAGGGCAGCCTCTATAGACGTAATCTGCTTTTCATCCCATTTGACAAGGTACCGGGAGGAAATTTTTTTGAGATCCTCTGTACCCTAGTGCCCGTCTTGGACCTAAGTCTAGTTTCTCCATACAATTGGGGTAGAGAACTAAGAGGCAAACGGTGCTTTGTTCCCGCTGGTTTTGAGCTCAGTGACCAAGACTAGCTTTGTAGGAGAGATTTAGAGCTTGCGCATCTCCCTTTGGGCTGGCTGAGGGGTGGCGGGAGCAGACGGCCGATAGAAAATATACCCAGACACGCCTGTCAGTGAGTGGGCATGTTCCTTTTTAGAGAATAAAGAAGCAGACCTTTGAGCTTCTATGTGATGCCTTCATTAGGTACCACCGGGACTTACAAAATGTGGGAACCGAACCCCAGAGAACCCTGGCAGAAGTATATAGTACATGGATTGTGTTGCTTCCTGAATATTTGTATATTCACAGTACATGGAAAACTGCCTTCATTTTCCTGTGTGGGAAAAACTCTTGCTACCTGTATCACTTGATCTCAGACCCATAGCTGATGGTTCAGTCTGTCCTTCAGTTAATGGAGCCTTGCTTTCCTAATGTTCTACTATTTACCTATCAGTGTATTACTGTGACTTGAATCATTCTTTTACTGTTGTTGGATATAAACCTATCCTGTACCAATGTATTGATTAATACTTGTATTTTATTATTGAGCATATCAATAAAAATATTAAAAAATAACAGATTGTTTTTTACCAACTCTATAGCACTTTCGTGTGTCCTTTCAACACCATCATGTATATTTATGCCTAGAAAAGTGAGGTATTTTTCCAAGAATAGTATTTGCCCACACATGATGTGAGTCTGTACATTTTTGTTTTTTTGGCGGATGATACCTTTTAGCCTCTGCTCTTGTGTTTATGCTTCCGAGCCTCTCTGATTGTAGATGCAAACTGACGAGGCTGGGTGATGCAGTTGGTTTTGAAGAAGCAATGAGACTGCTCCCATGGCCTGGGGCCCTCAGTGTCCCCTCCTGATCGACTTCCCTGTCCCCCAACCGTATTCTCTTGAAGCAGAAACATCCCAGCTGTTTCCTTAGCCAGTAGAAGTGAATCAGAACCTTAAACTCCACCTGAACCTTTGCAGACTAAGACATTTCTGTCCCAAATCACATGACAAAAGAACCTTTAGTCAGGTTACACTCAGTCTTACATATTTTGTGTAAGTCCACCCCCCAGGAGAAACACGCGGATGTGAGTAAATCTGGCTAAGATAAATACTTATCATGAGAAAGTGTTTTATTTAATCCTATCATATGTCTTTCCAAGCACGGTATCTTTCTGTCCCAGCCAGGAGTTTACAAGGTAGACCCTCCTAAAAAACAAAACAAAACAAAACAAAACAAAACAAAAAAACCCTTGGCTTTGGAGGCCTTGTTTTATGCTTCTTAGCTTAGCCAGGTTTACCAAGGACCCTAAGAATCCTAGGTCGGCCATACTTTGAGGATGTGCAGGCATCAGTTTGGTCACATGTACATGAGCATTAGTTTAGTTTTTAGTGAGAAACACTATTAGTCATTGGGGATTTTTTTTTAACATCATAAATTTGAACCTCACCAGTAGGAAAAAAACTTTCCCATCAAATGATCTCTTACATAAGCAACAGTGGGCTTAATGGGGGTTAATTTGTCATAGTTGTAATCATAGCTTGGGTTTGTCATGAAACTAAGTGGTATCCTTTGGCTCATGCTTCTTCAAAACAGTGAATGTACCTATCAACCAAATGGCTGCTGCATGAGTTAAGACAAAATGATCTGTTTCCAGTGCAAGAGAAATAAATACAAAAGCGGATCCCGCTCCAGTACTGGAAACGGTCAGCTGTGCACCAAAGCATCAGTTCAAGGCAATTTTACATCTTGCAAAGGACAGACTGAGACGAAAATTAAGATACCAAATATTTATGTGTAATGATGGAAAATATAGTTGTACCTTCTACCTTTTCTAAAAGGCAATGCTTTTTTGTAGCCATATGTTATGATGACTTATTAATGGAATTTGTACACAGTGTGATAAGAGGCTGCGACCAGGATTCCTGCATTTCTGTAGCTTGGTTTTTCCTAGTAATAGATATCATTGTATCGTGATTCTAAGACAAGCTTTTCAGTGTAAATCGGCTATTAAGGCCTTTATGTCTGTTTTATCTGTAATTATGATTCGTGATATCTGTCTGTCTGTGTTTGTGCAGTTTTCTCCTTATAAGGAATTCTAGAAAAGAACTCAGAAGGCTTTTTTTTTTTTTTTTTTGAGACATGGTAGGGGCTGTGACGCAAGCTTACTGATAAGGAAATGGTTCCGAAGTGTTTAAAAATAAATCTGAGGTATGATCTAGGGGAAAGTGACTTGCTTAATGTGAATATTCATGAGGCCAAGTTCTAGTACTAGATGTTTCTCATGACCTCCCATTGACTTCTGAAGTTTAATTCACCTTAAAGGGCAATTATTTTTCTGACAGGTTTAATTTTTTACCATTTAAGAAAAAAAAAATCTGCTCCTGGCTTTCATTTTCCTGTCTTTAATAACCCCTTTGCAAAATGGAAACCAGACAGAGATTCTTAAATCTGGCCCTAAATTATTATATTTTTTCCTCAACAGGAATCCATTCACTTACAGCTTTCCAGTTTTCCCAGCCTGCAAGAGGATGATAAATCTAGGAAAGATGACTCAGAAAGAGAAAAAGAAAAGGATAAAAACAAAGATAAAACCTCTGAAAAACCCAAGATCAGAATGTTATCAAAAGGTGAATGTGAACATGTTTCCTTAACGTACTGAATTTGGACAGATCACGAGTCACAGAGCACATCCTAGATTTACACACACATTTACTGGCCACCAAACTCTGCTTATATTTTTATATGTGTACGTGTGTGTGTGTGTGTAAAAGATGTGAACTCTATTTTCTTTCTGTTCATGGTGTCATTATTTGTGTATCCAGAAAGGTTATTTATAGGATCATTTATTTCTTTGGATTTTCATTTGAGTCTTCTATTTCCAGTGAAGAAACTCAGGACTGAGTATAAATCTGCTCTTAATTCAGGCTTATTAGTCCAGTTACGTTGGCCCGAAGAACAGTAATGATACCTAGTTTTAGATCTTAACTTCCCTGTTTATCTTAAAAGACAGATAGTGGCTTAGCAATTCACAGCCAATAAGTGATAGTGTCCCCAAAGCCCAGATGTATACATCAGTGTCAATGGCATACGTGATTAACATTGTATCCGGCACAAATGGATTTGGTCTCTGGAAACCCATATACTGCCACATAATGTCTCACCTAAAAAATACACACATCTACTTCAATAAAGTTTTTTCTAAGAATAAACAAAGCTGTACCTTCTAAATCCCCAAACCCACATTCCAGACCTTTCTAATTGTTGCCATACATACAACTGTACAAAACTAAAACAAAAAAAGGAAACACTAATTAAAACTAAATTACATTGAAATGAAGAATACCATGAGTAAATAGCTTTGCAGTAGACTTTTTTTTTTTTTTAATAACTGAGAAAGAATAGGGCATCTGATCAGCTGAGGAAAGGCGACTACTTCTTTTATGCTCTGTAACTGCTTATAACAAATATCCCTGTTACTGCGTATCTAAAACCGAAGGTGCACCAAGAGTAACGGAGTACAGGTTCCTAAAATGGTTGTAGGAATTCAGCTTTAGCCAGCATGAGAAGGTTTGAAAGACTTGGGAAATATTTAGTGCCCTCCTGTGTTTTGTACTGATTAATATTTAGACAGTCTTGTAACAGCACTTTTATTTTCTGCCTTCTCTGTTTTAAGAGAAAAGGGGTTTCCTGGAATCCCAACCCTTGAGCGCTCTCTCTGGGTTGCTAGTATCTGTCACGTGGAGTGGCCTTGCCGATTTACAGCACGGAATGAACACGTGACGTTCCACCCCACCCACCTCCTACCTGACCGTGCCCACATCCCCTCCTGTGACAGTTGGATCTTTCCGTACTCAGCATCTACTGGGTTCCTCTGTCTCGAATCTGATTTTCATTCTGGTGTTACCAGTTTGCTAGTTTTGAAAAACGTGTACCGTTCCCGCCAATAGCTTCACCTAAAATGTACCACGCAAGAGGGAGAGCTTTTCTACCCCCTTTCCCGATCAGCATTCCTGACAACTCTGTCCTGCTGTTTGTTGCAGATTGCAGCCAAGAATACACGGATTCGACTGGCATAGACTTACATGAGTTTCTGATTAACACATTAAAGAATAATTCCAGGTAAATTATTAAATATGCCTCTTATTTTTAGAAGAGTCAAGTGGAATGTTGCGACGTCATTAGTCCAAATGCTTTACAGGGTTGTAAACTGCAGGCACCTTTTCTAAAGTCTTAAACATTCTTTTATATTCTCTCTTTTCTGCTGATAGTTTGCATGCTTACCGCTTGCAGCTACTCTTGAGTCCTGGGTAGTTCTCCAATGAGTACATTGTAGTTAAGGGTTCTGCTTTCCTGGTCACAAAGAGATACCGATGAAGGGACGAAAGATAGAGAACGAGAGTCCATGTCAATGTCAAATAAACCAAAGTATGTTCCACTGCGGTTACAGAACTATTTACTTGGGCTTTGCTTTGGTCCGGTTTCCTATTAATTTAAAATATACAATGTATTTGATGTGTTTTGTGGGCTTACTACCTTACATGTCTTCAGTAACATTAAAACTACAGAAGTTTCAGTGTTGCAAAATACTTAACAAGTAAGGTGAGAAAACCGTATGTAGGTGGACAGTACATTCCAGAGAAGAGTTAAAGATTTGGAGTCCCAAAGAAAGAATTAAAAAGACCTTTAAACAGTCTTCTTCCTACATGCAAATGGACTTTTTTGGTCTTTTGAGAATGGCAAGTCTGTCCACCCTTTTCATGTTAACATTTATTTTGCAGGGACAGGATGATACTCTTGAAAATGGAGCAGGAAATTATTGACTTCATTGGTGACAACAAGTATGTTCTATCGCAATGCTGATTAATTTATATGACGGGTCTTAGTTTGGTATTTGGGTTTAACGATTCATTCTGGAAAGATTTAGGGATAGATAAAACATTATTTAATATGTTTGCCGATTTGGTAAATGGAGATGCTATTAGGATTAGAAGCTATATATTGATGGGGATTGTTGCTTGGACCATGTGTGTTCCTGCTTGTTAAGTTCCTGACAAAATGGCTATAAACAGGGGGCCGCTGATTAGCATAGAGTAGCTGTGACAAGAGGCAACCCTTTCCATTTTTATTATAGTTTTTTAATGGGCTCCAGCTGGCTGCAGTCAGTGATGCCTCTTCATAATTGTACTGCTTTCTGTGCAAACCGTGTAATGACACATCTCGAGATAGGCATCTGCTGTCACATATTATGTCACATCATTTGTCCTGTGCCTGGCTCTGCTGATAAGGTATCACGGACTAAAATAGAATACTGTCCAACAGACATTAGGTTCTCATTGCTGAGAGAAATGTGCAACTATGAAACAAAGACACTCATTGTAGCTCAGTCGATAAATACATAATAAGTGGAAAATTGTCCGGAAACGAGGCCATGAAGTGTTGCCAAGGATGAAATAAGCTTAGTGGTTTGGACGGGGATGGACTGGTTTTGTGTGTGTACCTATAAAATGTCCTACAGGCCGGAAACGCAGATGCTGATCCCGCCGTGTCCTATATTCCTTTCCAGTCATCATTATAAAAAGTTCCCTCAGATGTCATCCTATCAGAGGATGCTTGCCCATCGAGTGGCAGCTTACTTTGGGTTGGATCACAATGTGGATCAAACTGGGAAATCTGTTATCATCAACAAGACCAGCAACACGAGAATGTAAGCCCATCACTGTATTTATTTCGCCTTTTCTTTTTCTCTTACAGATTCCTTTCTAAGGGCATGTTATAAAATTCAAAGTACATGACATTTAAAACGTGCAGCGTTACTTATCTCCTGCACTTATCAGCAGCGTGTGGCATTTATCTGTAGAAGATTATTTGAGGACCAGGAAAGTTTATAAAATTCAGGCAATAACATGGATTTATTCTCAGAACTTTTGCATAGCTCCTGAAACATAGTTTTCTTTCTTCTATCGATGCTCCACATGAGGGGGTGCGTGGGTGGCTCAGTCGGTTAAGCATCTGACTCTTTGATTTCGGCTCAGGTTATGAGCTCACAAAGCGTGAGGTTGAGTCCCACGTCAGCTTCTGCGTCGATAGCGCGGAGCCTGCTTGGGATGCTCTCTCTCTCTCTCTCTCTCTCTCTCTCTCACTCTCTCACTGCTTCTCCCCCTGCCTCTTTCTCTCAAAATAAATTTAAAAAAAAAACCACACATTTAGAAAACACACTCCATGTGATTACATTAAAAGAGCATGGAACGTTTTATGTCAACATAGAACTCAAATTAAAAATAAGAGACATTTTAAAACAACAATGACATATACAGGGTAATTGTTCTTTTATTTCTTTTTCTAGTTTGTAGACATCTGTCTTGCAGCAGTTTTTAGAGTAACAAAAAGCTCTGAATCCGGAGACGGAAATCCCGCCCCTAAGACTCCATTCTTTTATTTACCGGCTTCGTGACTTGAAACCAATCAGTTACAATCTGCCATCTTCTTTTTCTTTGTACCTGAAGAAGGAGACTTTTTGAGCTAGATAGCTCAGCTCTAGATCTAAAAGGAAGTTGTTTCTTTGTTTTTGCTCCTTAAAATGATTGTTTGCTTCTATCTTCATATCCTTTCATGGTCCCATGGAGTCACCCAAAGCACAGGTGCTTTGGAAATTTGGACCTGGCTGTCTTAAAGTGACGTATGTGTTGGGCACAGTGCTGGCCACTTTCATAGCAAATGCGTGTTAAACTGAAAACCTGTCCCTATGCGGAACATTCTCTGAAAACATTTGGGTATTGTCATTTATTTTTTTTTTTACAGTGTGCTTGGTAAGTTGTGTAAATGGCATGGTTTTTAGAAGTGCTGTGTTGGTGGAGGGAGCTTTTGTGTTGAGTAGAGCAGCGTGTTTCAAACACTCTATTTTCTGCTCTCCAGAGGCTGGGCAAGTAGGGCTGGAGATGAGGCTCTTTCTCTACTCCAGGCTCGGTCTGGACGAGAGGGAAGGCCATAGTGGCGAAAACCTAAACTGGGAGATCTGGGATGGACCTGGACTATTATCTCAGGGTCATGGAGCGCTTCTCCTCTCTGGGCTTCCGATTACTTATGTATCTGCAGGAGAGTTTGAAGTGGATGATGTTTAAGGGCCCTCGAAGCTTCAGAATGACTGGGTCCTGTGGTTGCGTCCTGTGCCGGCAAAATACATTTTAAAATTTATCAGCTTTCGCCTTTATCTGATTGCTGGCACATGCACCTCCGATTTTCAACAGTCATAGGAATGAAAGGCCACTGCCTTTTCATTCTTTATGTGTCCTCTCCCCATCAAGAATTCCTCATTGCTGTCATTGTTGCTTTTCATTCTCCATTCTGGATTTTCTTATGACTTTCAGATACTGTAAGTGCGGAGACACGCTGATTGCAAAATAGGCCAGCAGTAGATGGTTTTCATTTTCTCCTCCTTCTCTCTCTCTGTAGACCGCAACAGACATGGAATAGATCACTAAGTAGGTTCAACCAGTAGAAATAGTGCATTTATTTATAATTCACATTGATTTTGCAATCACATGGTCATGAACGTTAGCATACAAGTTTGATACCTGTTTTGGGGTAGAGTGGTTTTTGAGAAAATTAGCACTATATAAAGACTCTTGGTGAATGTTGAGTGATGGTTCTAAACTTGCTGTCTGTCCAATAGGGGAGCCACGAGCGACATAATAGCTCTTTACGTTTTGATTGAAATGAATTAAATTTAAATAAGATTTAAGCTTCAAAATTCAAGTCCTCACTCAGGCTAGCCACATTTCAAGTGCGCATATGAGACGGAACCTATACAGAATATTTCCATTATTTCAGGAAGGCCCATTGGGCAGCTGCTGTCTGAATCCTTGGGATTCTTGCAAGATTCCAAATACCACTAGAGTATATCATTTGTCCCTTAAAACTTCTATCTTCTGGCCAATAAGTATCATATTATCATGCTATTAGACTTCTTCACTTCCGGGAGAACACTGGGGTGTGTGTGTGTGTGTGTGTAGGTGTGTGTGTGCGCGCGCGCGTGCGCGCGCTTTCAAAACTGGCCAGTTTTAAATAGACCCCACGTGTTTGTGCCTTCAGGAAGAGTGAAAAGAGAACATTTCAAGTGTTGGTTGCTGCGATGGAGTACTTGAACCAGCTCTGTCTTTTCCTCATGCCTATTCTTGCGCACACCCTCTAGCCGCTGTCTGTGAGTTACACCGTGCCTAAACAAAAAGACAAATGGCCGTGGATCATGGACTTTTAAGACATTTCCGGGAAGAGTGGGGCTTACCCATTTCAGTGTAGAGCCATCAAGTCCTACTGTTCTAGTCCAGCCACCTTTCTGACCATCCTCTATTTGAGTGGCTCTTATCTGGGGATAGGGGTGGGGTCTTTTAGGACAAGAAAAGTAGATGAATTAAATTTCATTTTCCAGATAGCAGCAAGTCACACCCTCACGTCACAAAGCACTGTTGGCAGCCTTAACAAAGGAGACATGTTGTTCTGTAGAGAGTTGTATGTTTGATTGGAAAAGTTTGTTCCCATGTTCTCTTGGAGTTGAAGTCCGAAATGGAACATTCTATTCAGAACTTTCTCTTTAAGTGGTAGGTGTCTTGGTTTTCATTGGTTCTCTGAAAATTTCAAGAGTTGTGCCATCAGGGCAATTGGCATGTGATGGTCATGGGGACCACAGTAATAGATATATTTATTTATTTATTTAATTAAAAAAATTTTTATGTTTATTTATTATTGAGACAGAGAGAAACAGAGCATGAGTGGGGGAGGAGCAGAGACAGAGGGAGACAGAATCCAAAGCAGGCTCCAGGCTCCGAGCTGTCAGCACAGAGCCTGATGCGAACCCACAAACCTTGAGATCATGACCTGAGCCAAAGTCGGACGCTTAACCGACTGAGCCACCCAGGTGCCCCTGGATATATATTTTAATAGATATATTCTTGGATGGAGATGTTTCCATTTACGTGAGGGAGGGAAGCCGAGGTGGAAATTCCTCAAATGGCCCCTCTTGGGTTTTGTGTTTTAAGGATACCTTTTCAGAGTAACAGTTCTGTGCTACTTCCGTGCAAATACATGAAGGTGCATATTTTAAATGGCATCATAGCTTCGGAGAAATGCAGAGACATGTGGATGGAGGGCACAGAAATGAACTAAAGGGCTGACAGTGAGAAAGCACATTTTAATGTAATTTTTCATGTTTCTATTTCACTGACACTGATCTTCTGACGTGGATGCCTATCAGCTACACCATGGCCCGGATTCATTTCCCAGAATCCTCGCTTTTCTAGATTATAAGCAGTTCGACTAATTCTACAGTGTGACGTGAGAATATTAAGTTTTGCACAGAGAAAGAATACTTTCACGTGAGGTTCAAAACATTTAAGTCATTATAATACACTGTGAGGATTATATGTACCTGTGTGTATGTACTTCCTTACCTCTAGTATTTTCTCTAATATCCTGAGAGAAAATATACCCGTCCTTCATGATGGAAAACATTTCTCTGTAGACTAACTTTTCAGTTACTTAAGTGATAGACTAGTAATATCTACTTATTATTCATTGCTTGCAAGACACTGCCTCTTATTTCATGTATATTATTTCATTTAATCTTGAAAACATATTTACAACCTAGGTAATTAGAGCCTTATTTTACAGAGGCAGAAAATGAGGCACAAACTCAGGTGCAATTTTGGACTAACAGAGAAGCAAGGATTAGCATGGCTGGGATCCAAGTCAGTTTGTTAAATGCCAAGAACAATGTTCTTAAGTAACCTACCTCTCTTCGAGCAAAAACACCCAGAACATCTTGAGCAAAATCCTCAAGAAGATTCCTTAGATTGGTTGGGATGTCTTTAAGTCTTTTGTTGTCTGATAAGAAACAATGAATGGGCCCCGGGGGTGGGGGGAAGGGGAGATGTTTTTGAGAATGAACTCAGTTCATTTAGTTGGGAATTCCATGTCTTTTAAGTCTTTTCATGTCTGATAAGAAACATGGAATGGGCCCGGAGGGGGGGAAGGGGAGAGATTTTTGAAAATGAACTCAGTGGTATCAGTAAATAAAGCACACTTCCCACCGTTTGATAGTTCTTGCTACATTTTCTGTGTTTATCACTACGAACAAGATGCGATATTTGGTAGGGGGTGATATTGATTCAATTTCAACCTTGCTTTATTCCATTTCCATCTTTTTTCTCCCCCTAAGAATGAAAAGGGCCACATTTGTCAGTAATGTCAGTGTAGGAGATAAAGCTATCCATTGCATTGTTACAAAATTACTGCTAAAAGCAACCCAGTTGTGCAAATCTATGGTTTCATGCCACAGCCACAAGAGCATGGGGTAGGGGCGAAAATTAGAGTAGTCCAGAGAGAGCAGGAAATGACAGCCATGCTCACGTGGGAGACACTCCAGGATGATGTCTTCCTCTGAGCAAATGTGGGTGCTTTCGAGAATTAACAAAGGGAAGTCACCTGACTGTCACAGCACAGGAGACTTGTTGGTTCTCTGAGTTAGCCAGGGTGAGAGCAGGTGCGTATACGTAAACCGGGAGCCTCCCAGCACACCTGTCCATCCGCAAATTGGGTCTGAAGAGCTGGGAACGCCTTTCGTTAGAGTGACTGCCTTTTTGTTGAAATAACCACAACGTTTCTGAGCTGAGATTCGCCCTGTTATGTTCTACCACCTTTACTTTATTCCTTGTTCCCCTGTAGGTTGTCTGAAATGCGTTTCACTCTCTCACACTTTCATACTTTCTTCTGTTGGGATTCTTGGTGAACCATCAGATTAGGTGGTGGCACCGAACGAGCCCCTTGGAAATTGGGTCAGGTCCGTCTTATTCTGTTGTGACAAGTAATATTTACAATATGCATATTCACCCTCTATAGTGTTGCTTTTTTAAAAATAGATTTAGGATGAAGGCTAAAAATATGAACAGTGATTTTGTAAAACCGATTTAAAGGCTACACATATTTGAGTCTATTTTTGTGTGAGGAGCTCTGCCCTTCTCTGTATCTGCCTTTCTTATCTCCACTTTGTATTTTGCTTGCTTTTCTAGGGGTTTAGCCCAAAGTAGCCCATTGTTCTTTTATTAGATGATTTTTTCCCCTCTGCCTGCCTTTCTCCATCTTAGAGAAAGGGTATGTGCTCAGTTGTATCATTTGGAGGCTTGAAACCACTTCCTTGCATGAGCATTTTCCAAAGGGCCAAGATTAGTCGTAGGCAAAGAGTCTCAAATGTATCCGAATGTCTTTGCATATGTCAGAATAACTGTTTAACTAGTCCCAGATCATTGTCATGTTAAAAGGTTGTCATCTCTTGAATATTTTTCTTTCTCTTTTGACTTGGGCACCCACCCACTGTCATTGCCTGAAATCCCCTACTTCCAGAGTGCAGATCAAAGACAGACATGGCGCCTCCACTGGAGGAGAGTGGTTCTCAGACCCAGAAACCATGAATTAAGAATAGTGACCCTAAAGCAGAGGTTTGGGGTGACAGCTTAAGATAATACAATGCCTGGGTTCCTGAGAAGTGCAGACCTGGGTAGGGATGACCACAGTTTGCCTGTTTGTTTGTTCTAGAAGAGATAATGACCTGGGTTAGCTATTTGGTAAATCACAAGAGTCATACACTTGTTCTGTGTGTAATTAAAGCTTCTCTTTGGTGAAGGGCTTTAGGGTGGGAATCATCGATTTCTTGCCCTTGAACATTCCACTCCCTGCAGGGGATGCAGGGCGTTCATACCACAACAGACTACCTAAAACCCCAAGCTTTCCCTCCCACACGTGTTCTGTTTCTTTTCCTTTGGCCGGGCATGTGAATGCCACTGTCAGTGAACTGAGCGACATCCTGAGACTGCTGCTTGCTGAATAATCCTCTGAAGAAGATCAGGCATCAATTGATTGAAGTGCCTCTTGGAAATCTATGAGTGGTTGGTTGGTATCCTGTTACTTGGACGTGGTAAATTTACTCTGCACTTTCTGTAGGACTAGAAATCATCTGACTAAACGCCAAAGATCAGAAATAACTCAGAATCACATTGCTGTTAGGAAAGCCATGATGCTTTATTTACTGAACGCACAGCCTAGTCCTTTCATCAATACTCAGGCTCAAAGTAAGACTTATTTGTTAACATTGGTCAAACTCCCTATCATTGCTCTCAAATATTTGTATTTCCTCATGTTATTATTCTCAAATACCTCAGAGACCATATCCTATAGATGAGATGGGTAAGTCTCAGAGATATATCTGGAGGAGAGAAAAGAAGTTTGTTGTGTTCTTTCCCCCACTCGAAATGATGTATGGCATTTTGAGTGCTGCATGGATAATTTGCCACTCAGTTTTAGAAATGAAACATGCATGCTCCTTCTATAATATTAGAATCTTTAATATAACTTTTTTTAAAGAGCTTTTCCATGGAGTCATTTTTTTTAAGATAAATCAGTGCTTGTTTAGCTTTCAACATTCAAGGTAGATAAAGCAAGACCATTTTACAGGAGCAAAAACTGAGATTTGTGCTTGATTGTACTCAGTCAATACACAGAAGACCCAAGACTGAAATCGGCTATGCCTGCCTCTCAGCCATGACCCTCCTCCTAAGGTCAGGGAATCGAAAACTAACATGAACCAAATCAATACTCTGAAATGACAATGAGCAAGAAGAAAACCAAACCCTACCCCTTGGTTTCCTTACAAAGTCCTAATTTGCATTTAATTATGTTTAAAGTTGAGCAGAAAACTCGATGCAACCATGGTAACACTAAGGTGGATGTTAAAACTGTGATGCCAACCAAACCCCAGAGCCACGGAACACCCTGGATTAAAACTTGTCCCGGCATATGCGGAAGTAAGACAAAACCCAGCTCAGGGTTCTTAGACGTGGCCGGGTGAAAAGTAGTTCTCAGGTGTTCAGTGTCCTGCTTTGAACAAAAGAAGTATAGGCTGTAGGAGATGTCCATCTTTTGTTTGTCATTTATGGGAGGAAACAAGGTAATTGTGATCAAGACTCTGTGTGTGTGTGTGTGTGTGTGTGTGTGTGTGTGTGTGTGTGATCTGTGTCATACAGACTGGGGCGATTGGAGAAGAGTTCACTATACACATATATAGTACATACAGTGTTATCTCAAATATGCAATAGGTTTGGAGGAAGCAGTCTTTTTGGAACCTGGTTGCTTCCACCTACCGTTTTGCTGTAGGCAGCAGAATTAGACCTGGTTCTGGAGCTCTCCCCCTTTCTTGCATCTAGATCCATCATTAGGGTTGGCAGAACTTCAGCACCGGTGCCTTGGGGAAAGTTTGGGGTTGTCCCTGAGGATGAGATGTGTAACCAACAGCCGGTCTTCTTGGTGTAGTTCTTGTGACTTGTGGATCTTAACGTTTCTGATAGTGGAGAGGTCATTAGCATATTATCATGGCTTTAGGAAAGTTAGAATTGCCCATATGGTAGAAAGAGGAGTTGTAGTTTACTGGTCGAAGGTGTTTGGTTTCCACTGAACCGCACACTTAAATGCTAGATGGTCATTATCGGTACCAATCTTCAAGCGATTAATTGGAATCTACCCGGAGAAGTGATTGCACACCTAGGACATTTTACCCCACCGCTGGACTCCTTTCAACCTCCCAGACTTTCTAGTTCCCGCAGCATGTCCAGGGGAGCACAGTGCTCACTTCCCACCGTCCTGCCCTTTAAACCAGGAAAAGGAACAAAAACAGCATTTCTTTACACATACAAAGAATATTTAGTCATTCTATGTCAGTTAAAGCACACTGATCACTCTGGACCTTCTCAGCAAGGAAAATACTTTATTTGCGCACAAGCTTAAATGGAATGTTTTTGTACACAGCATTGTAAGCAAAAAGCCTTTCATGCCAAGAAACAAGAATCACATTCAGCAGTTTGCAAAGAAAACATTACTTTCAGACAATTGTTACCGCTTCACTTGGAACTCATGAATCAAACCATTGTTTGAATATTATAGTGCCGATTGGATTTACCCTCATTAAAATTAACACGAATGTAAATGTTGGCTCAATATTCGTTGGTGTGCCTTTAGATTTGGACTACCAGAAAGATACAAACAGTGGTAATAATAGCGTATAACATCTATTGAGTGATTTACTGGTGACTGGCCTTGGGCCTGACCCTCTCAAACACTTTAATTACCTTCCATTCTTATAAGGAAACAAACCACACTTCTACCTTAGGGATATTAAGTACAGTAAAACCTTGGATTGTGAGTAACTTGTTCTGCGAGTGTTCCACAAGGCGGGCAAACATTTCTAATACCTTTAACCTGATAAATGAGCGATGTCTTGCAATAAGAGTAGTATGTGATGCTGAATGTCACATGATCACAACTGAGCCAGTGGTTCGTGAAATTCGCTTTGATGTATGAGTGCTTCGGATTACGAGCCCGTTTCCGGAACGAAATATGCTCACAAACCAAGGTTTTACTGTAATTTGCAAAAATCCCACTCTCAGTAAGATGTAGACACGACAATGCTTGTTTTTAAAAAGCCAAACCTTTGATAGCCCCGCGTATCAGCACTTATGTGTGAATTGTTTAAAACTTAGTTTAATTATTGAAACTATTGTTCTGTTAAATTTCGTCTGCTAGTTCCCGTCCCTTTTATATAAAGTTATTGGATTAGTCACATGCTTTGTGTTTTGCGGGGAGTGGAGCTTTGGTCATTGGGTATATTAATGCTACTACCTTTTAATGTTCATGTCATATTGAAATGGAAGGGTGGAGAACTTAAAGGAAGAAAAGGTTCACTGATAATCTAGCCCTTTTTAAAAAATTTTTCATTTGTGGAAATCCTCGATTTATAAGTAAACTTGCAGAAATATGCTTGTTTTGTCAAGCTGAGTCTATCCGTTTGATGTGTATGCCTCCTTGGTACTGTTGCCAATACTATGGACAATACTGTTCAGAAGTAGCCGAATTCACAAACAGAGAAGACAGCAGTCTAGGTCTTAATGCATATGAGTGCTTTCTCCTTTTCTAGTTTCATAATTTCTCCTTTTTTTACTTGTCCCTCTTATCTTTTTTTCTCTATCATTATTATTTGGATTCTCCATTTAGAGAAAAAAAAGGTCTTCAGATTGAACACGACCATGTAGTTGTTACTATTAGAGTATGATTAGTAAATGCAAGTCTCTATGCATATAGATCAGTAAGGACCTAGCATTAAAAAAGAGTGATTGTTAACAAAATGAAATAACTAAATATCCATTTTAGATTATAAAATGATACAGGGCATGAAAGAAAATATTCAAAAGATAAGAATATTTTAATTGTCCACAATCCAGTGATTATATACAAACCACTATAGGTTGTTGATTTGGTTTCCTATCTTTCTAAACCAATAGCTTTTATTATTTTGTTGTTATAAAATGCTATTTATTATAATAATCACAAATATATGAAAGATTAGCAGTAAGTTGCACAATACCCCACCATCCAGAGACAACTACTGCTATCCTTACTCTTAATAAATCTTACAGTTTCAACATCAATGTGAGTGTAGTGTATCCTTCTATACATCACTTTTCTATGTTAGGCAGTAGCCTTGGATATCATCTTATAAAGCTGTATGTTACATAGGGAGATATGTTAAGCTACTTAATCAGGCCGCCATGGATTTCCACTGTTTTGCTGTCTTGAACAATGAAATTGTGTATTCATTTGTTACTGTTTTCTTTGGATTCATTCTTAGAAATGGAATCACTTTGTCAAAGTGGATTGACACTCTCAAGGCTCTTAATGCACATAGCCTGTTTCCCATGGTGTTGGCACCAATAAGAGTAGATGTCTCAGAGACCTTTGTTGACGTTGAGTATTCTGCTTAATTTCGTTGTTGCTCATGAATAGCCTTATGTGAAAAGAGAGTCAAGGTGTTTCCCATGTTGGCTTCCATGCCCCTGTTTATGTATACAGTACAGCCGAGGCAGAGAAGAATAAAATGAATTTGTCCAATGTATAGAAAATTGAGAACGTGACTTTGAAAGATGCTTGAAAGATGTTAGAAGCCGGATGTTTAGCACTGCATATATGGGGTTTGCAAGGTGTGCTCTCATTGAAGAGAGATTAGAATGGTATACAATGACCAAATGGCAGTGGAAATTGTGAAATAGTTGAAGAAGGAGGTGGCAAATTGTGAAATAGTTGAAGAAGGACATAGCCCTTTATTTTTTAAATAAAAGACATCAGCTATATTTTAATTGAAGACTTAAAAGTATTGAGGGAAAGTGCTTCTTAAACTCCTCTAATATGTTTGACTCTTAAAATATTCTTGATAGGTGTCTTATATCATCAAAATATTTTATCCCATGTGCGCAGAAACCTTTCTTTGTTAAGATACTTACACATGTCGATGACTGTCTTTCAGTTATTCGATATGAAATTCAAAGGCTTCTGTCTGAGCCTGTCCATGTTTAGTAGAATTGAATTCTTCATCTATGTGTGTATAGAAGGGGGGAGGGATTAAGCTTAACTATTTGCAAGACACGTAATAAATTTCATCTCAAGAACCAGGCGGTGAAATATTTCTAGATCGACAAAGATTTTTTAAAATAATAATGAGGGCTCACCTAGTTTAATTTTCAAGAGGGGGAAGAAAGCCTAAAATTGTAATCGACGGACGAGAAGACAGAGTTTGAATGTCTTACTCGGTGTTTCACTCAGCCACACTGCCTCTCAGTTGAGGAGCCGTGTCTAATAAGAAACATTGGGGACTTAGTCTAAGTGTTCAGTGTTTCCATTGTGGATTCCAGGACACTGAGACTGGAAATGCCAGTACTGTTCACCATGCACGAGCAATGAGATTCGTGGTTGATATCTACTACAAACTGTACCTTAAGGAGAAACTATCTTTCATCAAGAATAAACATTAAATTCCTTTTCTTTGCTTTTTGATGATGATCTAGAGGACACTAGAATAGTGGGGAAGGGAAGTAGGGAAGAACAATTAGGCATGTGTTATGCATGACTATGAGCCTTGCAGTAAACTCTAGTTATCATGAATTTGATCAATACCATGACATTTTGCAGCTTTGAGGAGTTTGTCTTAGGGTTGCATCCTCATACTGATACACTAAAAGTTATCCATTCCCATTTTACACAAAGAGCCATCATATCTTACTTCAGTTCCATTCATTTTATGGCTAAGAAATAACATTGCTATGATGTTAAATTAGTGGTAAAAAGGATTTTTAAAAGGTCTAATATAATGGTGCATTACCGGTAATTTGTAGTTTAATCACATGCGGGACTTCAGATGTATGCTTTAGTCTGCCTGAGTTTAAACTGCAAATTGCCCTTTAGCTCCAGAGTAATAGATAATTCTCGATAAAATCAACCTGGGACAATCTTACTAGGTTTGGTTTTTTTTTTTTTTTTTTCATTTTGCACAAGCTTCAAATGGTGACCTTATAATCACTCAATATATTTTTAGAAAATCACGAAGGGACGAATAATTGGGACTAGTAGGTTCTCAAGTTTGAAAAAAAAATAAACAAGATGTTTTTTGAAAAGCTATTATGAAGAATGCACTTTGCATAATATATATTAGAATGAGAAGTATTCTTGTTCTGTATCACATTTGCATTATTGATTAAAGCGAGGTCCTCTGACTGTTCTTTTCTTATGGGATGGATATATTTTTCCTAAACACGTGCTGCTCTGAAAAACAAATCGACCAGCACCATGAAAACATGCAAATGAAATCTCAAAACTAATGCTTGAACACCTCTTGTGACTATAATGACGCTTTAAACGAGAAGTTTCAAAACTAGAAAAGCTAAGATTTTCATTTCCGCCTCTCTTCCCAAAATAACCTCAACATTTAAAACCTTTTTTAAAAGTATAACATAATTCTTTTTTTGTCAACTTGCACCAAAGCATAAATTTGATTTTTAAATAAGATCTTCCTCATGGTCTAAATTTGAATGTATGCTCCTGCTAACCAAACTCTCTCTTGTTCTGTTTTATAATTTAAAAATTTATGACTGCATATCTTATTCAGTAACTCTTTGATCTGTCCCTGAAATACAGTGATTCATATATAGCTCTATTAAATTTTCATTCATTCACACATTGATTTGTTTATTTATCCAACCAAATGCTACCTGTATTCCAGGCACCGTTCTAGACACTAAGAATTACGTATTTAAAAAAACACAGTCTCTACCAACACGGAACTCCCATTCTCACCCTGGTTAGTATGCTGAAATCTCAAAATGGTTTTCTTCTTAAAGAAGAACTTCGTCTAAAGCAAATTCACCTACTGCTCATGACTTGAAAAGTTCACCTTCCCAGACCCTTTCATGTCTAAATGAACAGTTACATTTTCTTAGCATCAAATACAAGAAATGGGTCTGTAAAAGCAGCAAGCACACATTTCATCTACTAGAATTCACTAGGCAACAGAGTTTAGGAATATGAGGAGAGACTTTCTTAGCATTGATACAGTCAGCACTTGTATTTAAGTTGATATCCAATTTCCCTTGCTACAGAAAAAAAACAATGTAACATCTAAGTGTTGGCTGGCAATTTTAGGATGCTTTAAAAAAATTCCTGGCGAACTGTAACAGTTTTCAGTGGCCTGCCAGTACTCACGCTAACATTGTAAGACTTTCCAGCGGAGTAAGAAGTATGCTGTGACCGTGCCACCTTTAATTTCTCCCCCACGTTTAATTTCTCCCCTGCAAATGGCCTTTTCCCTGTAAAGTGCAAGTTTACTTTGTTCCCTTCGTGTTCCGGTTTTAAAATGTCATATTTGCACTTCCAGATGGCTTGTTGTATTATATTTTACATTTTAATTTTGGTGGAAAACATTTACATTGATCTTTTGGATGATGTGATGCAGGGTTTTTGTTCTTCCTTGTGAGGTTTGAGGGCCCAGTGTGTGCTGTATAAGCAGAGACCGAATCACATCACATCTCTGCAAGGATGTGAATAGTCTGTTTGATGCCTGGGGCTTGCTGGGAAAATCTATAAACCTGGAGTCAAAAGGATCACTGAGGGATGGTTTCTTTATCTATGAAAGAAGCATAAAATATTTGCTCTTTCTACCTCAGAGTTGTACCGTAAGGATTGAAAAAGACAATGCTAACACTTTGCAAAAATTACACACAGTTCTGGAAGCCGTACTGGTATTATTCCGATTTTCTGGTAGCGTCTGCTCACCAATACCAGTGTGATTTATGTACATATTTAAGAAAAGGACACATCCCATCAAGAGTTGAACTACACACTTAAAAGACCCCTTTGTTTTCAACGTGCCATTTGCTTATTTTGGAGCTGGAAGGGAAACTACGAGATTCCCTTAATTACTGGTCAGCCATATTAAACAACAGACACTGTGAAATGGCTTCCCAATAACCGAATGCATAATGAACCCAGTAGGGATAGAAGACCCACTGGGCTTCAGAAGTAATACATCAGACATGACAGAGATACTTTAATGAGAGTCATCAATTACAAACTTCTTCTAAACCTGGGACAAACATTTTAGCACTTCCTCTGGGGATGAACCCATGTCCCAGCCATTCATTGAGTTCTGTGGCATGCAGTGACGAGTGTGGGAAATTAACAAGAACAGTGGAGCCATTTCCAGTAACAATACAAAATGATTAAGAGGACCTAAAAAAAAAAATCAATTGACTAATCAATACCCCATAACTGCTTGGAGCATTTCCCCCATGCTAATCAGCCATTAAGCTGTTTAAACTAAATATGTCCAGTTTCCCCAATTACTGAACTGATTTACAAGCCATGGTCAAGGATGTCAGAGCCTACTGCAGCCAGATTCTAGAGCATTTGTCATTGGGAAAGACGGACATAATTTATAGGTGATCGGCTCTCACTATAGATTCTGATGACTCTTGAAAGGAGCGATATGACAGGACCCGCCCTCCTGTCTGTAGACATTGGTGAATTAATGTGGCCTGCCCAAGTTCCAAGTTCTCAACGTCTGTATCTGTTGGACAATATGGCTGGGAACTTGACTGAATTCAGGAGTGACGGAGGTCAAAATAACGAAAGAACACATCTATACACTCTGTATGTTCAGGTCTTAAAAGTGTTTTCTTAACTTCAGCCGTGGTGAGAAGCATGCAGCAAACAAGACTTTGAATTCGAAGCAACAAACGGTGTCCTGACGAGACCTGTGAGGTGACCTGTTATCCCCCACCTGCATAATGCCAGCTATTCTAGTACCAAAACCACGTGTAACTTCTTTTTTACGTTGAATGCCACTGTGGGGGAGAAAGCAACACTAAGAAAATGACTTGAAACAGGGGGGCAGAACTTTTTTATTGATATGTTTTACTTTGCTGGCAGACCAGAGCAAAGGTTTTGTGAACATTTAAAAGATGAAAAAGGTGAAGAATCCCAGAAGCGGTTTATCTTGAAGCGAGATAACTCTAGTATTGATAAAGAAGACAATCAGGTTGGTTCTCAAGTTTGAGAGTGGCTGACATTGTTGTTTTTGAAGGTGGGCTGACTTATGTTCTTGTCCTGTTGTCCCCTCCCCCCTCCCCTAGCTCCCCTGCTCCCACCCCCACCCCCGCCTCCGATACCACTGTCCTCTCTCTCTAACCTCCTTGCCTCCCTCGCTCCCCCTTTGGCCTTCAGTGGGTAGCCAAGAACACCTGTCCTGATTGCTTCCGCAATGGCTCTGTGTCCCGGGCTGCATGGGTGGTGCTTGGCGCAGTTCCTGCTGCATGTGTTTGGTGGTGGGGGGCAGGGTTGGGATGCCACCAGCCCGAGCTGTCGGGAAAAGCTTTGTCATCGCATTTCCAGATGTGTGTGTAACTCTGGCAGTACTTCCGCTCCTACAGCTTTGTCCTTCAGTTGTGCACATATGAGCTGGATTCTCAATACGGACCGATGACCTACATCTGGTGTAGCTGTAAAGAACAAACCTTGTTATGGTGAGGACAGGTGGATTTTGCAACTCTCCTAACATAAGCCTTCACAGAAAGGAATCGAGTTCATGTTTCAGTCTCCCTCCACCCCTTCTCCTTCCCACGTTTTACTGTCCATGTAAACTGTCCGCTTGTTTTGCATGAACTGTAGCAGAACGTTCTCCTTTTGTGTATTTTGCTTGTGACCGAACATTATGTTGTCCTAGAGTAGCCTTATTCGTGGTACTTTGGCAAGGGTAGAGAGACTTTGCCAAATCTCTTCTCCAGGTGGAGAGTGGGGGGGGAGGGTGGGATCCAGGGTGATTAGAAAGGTAACCAAGTGAACGGCAAAATAAAGCTAAAACAATAACACGAACAGGAGAGAGTTATATAATGCCATTACAATTATACACCGTGTCTCTGACAATCAAAATAGATTGTTTGAAAATAGACTTTGCTTTAGAATTCTTAAAGGTAAGACAATGTGCATCTCACCCAAGTTATTATTTTAATTACTCTCCGTGAATCACCATAAGGCAGTGCGTGTGTCTCTGACGCACTTTTTTAAAAAAAATACCTGTTCATCATTCGTATCTTGTTTCTTCCTACCCCACCGCCACCACCATTAAGCTGCAGGCAGCTCCCGTTGACTCTGAGACATGTGCCTGTGTCGCATACTTAGTGGGTGTTTGTTGAATGGCTGGATGAGCGTGGTCAGTGCGGAGCATTTTGTGAGGAATGGCAAGAATGAGGCGGGAGGGAAGTCGAGGCGCAGGCAGGGGTGCAGATCCAGGTCTGAAGAAGAACAGTCCTCATGCTGGGTTCTTTGGATGGTGACTTTAGATTCCTTGGTATTGACCCCAACCAATAATCAGGCTTTCCGTTAGTCTCTACTCTCTAGGCCAAAGGCAGGGCACAGGATCGGTCACCGAGTGAAGAATAAAACACAAATGAGAACACGGAGACATTATGCCCCCAGTTTCCTTTCTGCCCATTACTTTCTTTGTTCCCTTGTTCTGTGTCTCCAGTACCCGACTGTTCAGAGCCCCTCTCCCCTTAGCCACCTTGAACTAGCCACTTCCTCAACATTCTGCCTTCGTCCGAAGAGTCCAAAGCGCACAGGCTAGTTAGCAAAGGAGACAGAGTCCCTCACCGGGACCCGCGTCATAGCTGAACTGGCTTGACACCTGACACACATCCAGGTGCTTTCTTCTGGAAACAGCTGTTCTCTCTGCATCCGGCGGAGAAGCAAGCAGGAGCAGCAGACACCTGCCGCCGCGTGTCAGGCGCACACCCCGCACACCGGCACGGCCTCCTTAGGGACCCGAGGGAATGACACTCTTCATGCTCCATTTGTTTAAGTGAACATTTATTATTCTCAGCTGACAGTTGCTTAACTGCAGATTTCCACCGGCTCAACTTGGATAACTGTACTGATTTCTTTTTTCTGTTCAGCAAAACAGAGTGCATCCATTTAGAGATGACAGACGAAGTAAATCAATTGAAGAGAGAGAAGAGGAGTATCAGAGAGTGAGGGAGAGAATATTTGCACACGATGTGAGTAGCTGTTTTAATTGCCTCTTTAGTGTCTGGGGACAGCGAGCTGGCAGGACTCACTCAGGAAGCTGGAGCCAGGGACAAATCGCACTGCAGCACACCAGAGGTGTTTCTGGAAGAGGACATGGTTCAGGGAAGTGATGGAACCGTAGCCAAGGGTTGCGTGTGTTCCGGGGCTATGACCGAAGCAGGGACAGAGACGTGATTTTGGTCAGTAAAATGGATCCTGAGTACAGAGCTAAGTTGCCAGATATATTGTTTTTAATTTTTTAAATGTTTATTCATTTTTTTGAGAGAGAGACAGACAAAGTGTGAGTGAGGTAGGGGCAGAGAGAGAGGGAGACGCAGAATCTGAAGCAGGCTCCAGGCTCTGAGCTGTCAGCACAGAGCCCTATGCGGGTCTTGAACCCTCGAACCGCGAGATCATGACCTGAGCTGAAGTTGGACGCTTAGCTGACTGAGCCACGCAGGCGCTCCGTGAAGTTGCCAGATTTGAAGAAATGCCTTCACATCTGTATTAACCCCCAGACAGCCCCCTGTTGTCTTTTTTACTACCAATGTTGTGCAGAGGAAAGACATACAAACAAGAAAGAAGATTCTGTTAATCACATACATAAACACAGAATTTTCTGCATTCTTAACAAGCACAGGCATTGTCTCCTATCAAAGTTAAATGATAATACTCCTCTGCCCCCTCAATTTCAGATCAAATCAGATCTGCAAGCAGTTTTCCAAGAGAATAATCATAAAGTGATTTCCTTTGTTCAAATCCCAGCAAAGAAAATGTGGTCGGGATTTCTCTCTCCTCTGACCCACGGCAGCCAAAATAAGATGCAATGAAATTAAATGGGGATGAAACAGTGGTTTTTACGCAGCTGGATTGAAATGCAGGAACGTGAAAGGGGCGAGCTGGTGCCATAGGCTATGGCCTGTCCATTCCACGAAATCATTCGGCAGCCGCCGGAGGTGTCGCGGGCCCTTCCCTTAGCAGAAGTAGAGGTGTGAGCTGTTTTGTGTAGTTCCTCCATGGCCCTGCCGCATTGGGTGGGCCATCCTTCCTCCTGTTGTGCTTTGGTCCGGAGGCCATCACCAAGCCCATCACCAAGCGGGGAGACTGAGGCTCCGCTGCTTCACATGGAGGAGGCCTTCTGACCTTGGAGGTTTCGGGCCCAAGCCAGTTTCCCTGGTCCTCCAGCTCATGCTGGCTCCTTCAGTTCAAAACTGCGGAGGAAACTCCAACTCGACCGACAGCGCGTTTCTTTCCTGTGTATACAGGTGCATCTATCTCTTCTTGCTCCTCGCTGCCTGTCTTGGACACAATAAAATAGAATCGTAATGATTGAGTAAGTTGGCTCAGAGCTCTGGAGTTAGCAGAGTGGGAGACGGGGAGACGGAGGTGACTGGAGAAGGACACTGTCCACATGCCGTTCTAGAATATGCTGCAGATGTCTGGGCCGCTTAGACTTTCCTTATGGTCAGAGTTACTGGTGCAAAGTGCAGCCTGGCCGTGGTGGGCTGTTAATTGTGCTTCCTGGGTCCAAGGGTGAAGTTTTGAGAGGCTCTGTGGTAGTCACGGTGTCCCCGTTGGACCGGAAGGCAGCATGTGTCTCTCTGATGAGCTTCACGGAGAGAGAGTTGTCTGAAGGCTAGTTTATTCGTTCTTCTCTTTCTTTCCTCCTCTATCCCCATCCTTCTCTCCCCCTGCCTGCCACACACACAAACACACACACTCACGCACGCGCGTGCGCCCTTCCCTCTGACTCTCATGCTGACAAGCCTTAACACTTATGAATGAGTTGTGTTGAAAACCAAATCCTTATCACCCAGAGAATCTACACACATTATGTTCTTGTTTCAAAATACATTGTCAGGCACTCAAGGGCTAGGTGGTCAGAGAAGCATAACCATTGCCTGCCTGTGGGGAGGGTGATTCTTGCGCTGCTCCTGAGAGAGACAGAGAGACAGAGAGAGAAAGAGAGAGAGAGAGAGAGAGAGAGAGAGAGAGAGAGGTCATCACAGGTGGGAGGCGGGGCCGTGACTCCCTGTACACCTTGCATTTTCCTATAGCCCTGTCAAGGCACCAAGGAGCCCGGGTCTCAGGTCACAGGTTGGAGGCAAATGTTGCTGTTCTAAGCCTCTATGGCTAACTGCTGAATTAACCTATGTTTTGAAAGTCAAAGCAGACTGAAGCGTGGGAAAGCTTAAGTGCCAAGCTCTTGCCACAGCCTTTCCAATTCATGCCATCATTCGGCAGCCTTCTTTGAAATGCTGTGGTCTCCTCCCTCGGCAGGTGTAGAGGTGTGAACTCCTGTGGGAGGCTTTCTGGTGGCCAACAGTTCTGGCTTTACCAATTCAAGTGGGGCCCCTGCCCATTTCTGGCACGACTTTTCCACCTGATCTCCTGGGCTGGGTTTATTTTTCACTGGTATCCTATACCCAGAGGATACTCTTAGAAAGGCTTATAGAGATTAAAGAAAGCCCCTGACATCATCCGCAAAATATTAGGTCTGCGAGCGTGGGTACATTTTTGTAAGGCAAAGACCTGGATTGTTTGTAAGTTTTCATGACCCTTAAAAGGCCAGGAGTCATTCTCCTAGAGGAAGAAATGATGCCCAATGCCTTTCTTCCTAGACCTGCAGCTCTGGAGAAACAATACAGTCATAATGCTGGTGCTCCCTGGGTTTCAGCTATTGATTGCTACTCAACAAAGTGTCCCCAGATTTGACGGCGGAGGACAAACAAACAAAATGCCTTTTCCCTCACAAGTCCTGTGGGTCAGGAATCTGAGAGTCACCGAGCCATCCAGTTCTGGCTCATGGTCTTTCGTGAGGTTACAGTCCAGCTGTCAGCTGGGGCTGTGGTCTTCTGAAGGACCCATGTGGTTATTGGCAGCCCTCAGTTCCTGGCTGGCTCTACCAAGATCTCGGCTCCCACTATGTGGCCCTCTCCAGAGGCTATTAATAGTAAGTGTCTTTATGACATGGTAACGAACTTCCCCAGAGCCAGTGATCCAAGAGAGAAAGAAAGAGCTCAAGATGGAAGCCGCAGTCTTTCAAAACCTAATCCCGGAACTGACATACCTTCCCTTCTGCTGTATTCGTTTGGACGCACAGACCAAACATGGTACTCTGTGGGAGGTACTTTAACACGTGAATGCCAAGAGGCACGGGTCCCTGGGGACCTCCATGTGTTAACTGGATGTTACTGGATCTTTTATTAACACAGACGCAAGGACATATCATAGCAATAGGAACTTTCTTGAATACATATGGTAATAGATCTTCCTGACCACTTACCTAAAGACACTTTAGGGAGACCTAATGGCTGTAACTCCAGACTCCCAAATGACCATTACTACTCTCTAGGTTGTTGAGGTACTCAAGGTAATCAATCAAATACAGTAAGTCAGCTAAAAACCAATGCAAAGAATCCAGCATTAGGAAACTAAGTTACAAACATAGCCTGTTTTTCTTAGCTGGCCTTTAATTTAGTGTGTTCATAATTTAAGAACTGAGGTGATAAAAGCAACTTCCCTTGCCAACCAATTATTATTTAAGTAGTGGAGTTATTCAAACAGGTTCAAATATTGACATATTTAGGTAGAGGGTTTTTTTCCTTCTTGAAGTTACGATAGAGTTATAGAGAGATACTTCCTGGTACTTACACTTGGGCAAAATTAATATTTATTTTAAAATTAGTAGTGTTCTTGAATAGTTTACAAAAGTATCTTGGTGTCTAAGGGGGGTGTGTGTGTGTGCGTGCGCGCGCGCGTGTGTGTGTGTGTGTGTGCGTGCTTTTTTAATGTAGGTCCACAATCAAAATATACAGATCACTTGAGGATTTTCTAGAAACATAATTTCAAATAACAGTTTGAGAATTTGGGTGGCTTGAGATAGGACACGTTTATTACTTGACAATGAAGTTGTTGGAAGTCAAGGCACACCACAATTTAGTTCTCAAATAAAAACTGAGTTTTTGTAGTCAGAAATATTTGAAATCTAACTCTTGTTTCCTTTGGCAAGAATTTCCGCTTATTTTATGATGACTTCAATGCAAGGCTGCTGGCTTTGGCAAGGTTACGCTGATAAAGCAATGTATTTGAGAAAGACGTGTCTTGACCGGAGGATGCTTTCTGAAGATATTTATGTATAAGTAGGAATTCTGGGAGGAATTCATCCCGGCATGTACTGGGATCCCTCTTCTGTGACAACCCACGAGAAGGCGTGTGGTGCACCCAGATTGGGGTGGGGTGTGGGAGAGAATTCTGTAACCCATTAGGCAAAATCGTTTTCTCCTTAAAAATTAAAAAAGAGCCCTTTATATCTGAGAATGCATAGAAGTGACAGCTTTAAAAGCTGTGCTTAATTACTATGACAATTTTATCTTTCTCTGCTATTTAAATGTGCAAGTTATTCACATAACTTTCTTACAAAGTTTATTTTCATCAGCTACTGAATCACAGCCCCTAACCATGTCTGTCCTATTTCTGCAAATGTGACAGAGGGATCATGTGGTAGATTTTTAGGACCTTTGCACAAACATTGGGAAATACTCTTGAGATACGTTTTTGGGAAAGTTATCTTTGACTTGCAGGTGCCTTATTTTTTTTTTAATTCAAAGAGTTAGGGCAGCTTAACTTTCCCCCAAATACTAGTAGATTAATGAGTCTGAAGAGGCCAGTATGTCTTTGATCAACTCCTTCAAAGTAGAGTTTCAGTAATTCCAATACCCAGCATGATCCGTATAAACGTAACTGCCCTCTTTCCAACCACACGAGCTGAGTAGTCGCAAGGTACTGAGTTCATAATGTGTACCTCAGACAATTCGTTCCATGACTTGACTCAAACCAGGAGTAAAACCAAACTAGAGGAGACAAAGACAGAGGAATATTTCGCTTCCTATAAAGAGATCTTCACAGGAATAATGTCAGTGGTCCATAAAGTGTACTTGTTTTTGTTTATGCATGTAAGCGTCAAATTAAAAAGAAAGATTTTCTGTAAAGCTTTTTTTTTTTAAATTGGCTTTTTTTTTTTTTTTTTTTTTTTTTTGCTTTTTGTTAAATAAGATGTTTTGCACTTGATTGTCAGGATGTATGTTAAATGCACAAAGGTTAAAAGAGAAGTGGTTTTGGAAATGCCCTCCCTGAGATGCTCAGACCACTGAGGAAAACACAGTATGCCCCAAGCTAGCCCTTTGGTTCAGCGGAAGGAAATGACTTCTCCAACAAAATGTACAGAGACACCAATATCCTGTTTGTCTCTGTGAGTAGTGGTTACATTAGCTGATCTTTGAATTTAAGAATTCAATATTCAAAGGTCCTTTTTTACTTTAGTTCTATTTTCTCTTCAATTGGACCTGTTAAGCCTCGATTTATCCCTTTAGCAGGCCATTTATTCATCATTTGGAAAATCTGCACATATAATATGGTGTATGTATTTATGTTTAGCAACTCAGTACTTTGAGAGCGGTTTTATATGAATTCCTAAACACAGTCACTGTGTTATAGGACCATTGCACCGTGTTTTGTTTCGACTTCTCTTTTTCTGCTTGTTCAAATTGAATTTGATCTGCTTTTCCCCAGCATGTAACGATAATAGAATTTTCTCTTCCCTGCGAGTGTATTAAACACAAGAGAGAAGAGAATTGATGGCTGGGGGGACAGAAGCTAAGAAGAAAGTCATTTCTTTTTTTTTTTTTTTTTTTTTTTTTTTTTTTTTTTTTTTTTTTTTTTTTTTTTTTTTTTTTTCTGTGTGAAAAGCAAAACAAAACGTTAGACGGGGCTTGGCATTTTTTGTTCGAATTAACCTCATTTTGTTCTCGACTGTCTTCTGCGTCCCCTCCCCCCTGCCCCCCGCCTCAAATGGATTCATGTCATCTCCTCAATCTTGACAGTCATGCAGTCAATCTGTTTATTTCACGAGAGTCTATCATTCCCAGGTAACACCTGCAGGATTGCGGTTCTGTGACTGTCCCCTTCTCAGGTTGGTCGTGTTAAGTGCACACTCTCTGCCTTGATCTGAACCTGTCTTTTGGCTCTCGGTGGGGGGGCCGCGTGTCCGCAGCCCCAGAAGAAAGGAGTAGCTCAGGATCCAGCGGTCACACGGTCCTCCGACGCTTTCATTCACGTCTCTCTCCTTCTGACCTTGATGCCGATCGGGCTAAATGTATTCGTAACCTGGAGATGCCCTGATGGAAAAGTACTTGGGTGCTGAATGAGAATGGTTTACACTTCTAACTCTAACCAATTTTTCCCTTTCATATTTCCGCTGTTTCAAAACATAGTACATATGTGAATTCTTTTCCTCCTGGAGGGAAAAGTAGTTTTAAAATCAGGCAAGGAATTGGGATCCCTCAGCACACCTGGACGTCTGATACAATGCCTTTTTTTTTTTTTTCCAGTCAGTTTGCTCCCAGGAAAGCCTTTTTGTGGAAAACAGGTAAACGAAATTGAAATTTGCTTTTTCGTGTTGTTAGAGGGAAAAAGTCTGTGATGTGTGTCCTGCATATTCATAGGTATATATCCCATATATAAGTGTGCGCTTGAATATATGTATGAGTAAATACATATACCTCTGTGCACGCACTTATATGCACACACGTATGTGTTATTTAGCATGCCTAAAAACTATTTAATTTGGGGAAATACTTCTCTGTTACTTCCGAACATAAGTTTGCACATTTTCTTTATGTAAAGTCTCAACTTCTGGTCCTTCCTGCCTGAGGTGCAATTTCTGCTGCCTTAACCAGGCATTACAAAGCATGAATGAACTTGCAGTTTCATTGGCTTTTGGACTAGGCTGCTAGCAGTATTTGTATGTTGGGTATTATTAGCCATTTCCTGTGCCCCATAATTCTATACAGCTATGCAAATAATAATTGGGATAATATTGTTTTACGTTTCTCACTCTACCTTGGAAATCTAGCGAAACTGATCTCGAGTTGCTAACTTGGGAGTTAGGAGTGGGGGGCGGGTAGTGGTTGTGAGTTGGATAAGTTTGTATACCACTTACATGAAGTCTTGAGAGGATGAGCTGAAGTTCTTCACGTTTAACAAATACTTTTTAAGAATCGTTCTCAACTGGCGTAGATATTCAAATGCTCCATTGACCTCACTGCAGCTTTTCAAGGGGAATTAAAGAATTCTCCTTAGCTGTATTAATCACGTTTGAGGGACATCGGAATGGGCCAGTTGGAATGGAACTACGGTATCCCTTCAAAGAGTGGTGCTTAATTTTATTTCAGGTGTCAGCTTAATGGGTGCCCCTGTAAAACTGATTAAAATGGAGGCTGTTTGATTAAATTCCAGTACTTAGAGAAAATTTAAACCAGGCTTTAGAGATGATTGGGGGGGGGAGCTATCTTTAATATTAGCAATTAGAAATCTTCAAGTAACTAACCCCCTCCATTGAACAGCCTCTTCTAGAAGTATGGATGAAAGTAGAAAACACGTCTATAGAAGGCATTCAAAAACAACGTCAAAATTCATACATATTTAAGTAAATATTCCCTATTTATAGTTAAATTAAGAATTTGTGAGTGCTAACATCTTAGGGATGATTCTGAAACATTCCAAAATTCTATAGTCTAACCAAAAGGATGAAGTGAGTGTTTATAATTCAATTTAGTGGGAAACCTTATTCCCCAGTCATCCAGCCAATCATTTTCCATGCCATATGCCCTAATTTTATATTTCCTTGGATTTTGTATAAAAAGAGTGCTAATGCACTTACATGTCCCTTAGATTCAAATGAATTGTATTAGTCAATATAGGATTGGTCACATACATACATCACATATGAACAATTCCTGTTATTTCCAAAAAACAAAAATCTAATTGAGTGGATTCCCTGCAAAAGTAAATATGTTTCTTGGATGCCTGTCTTTGGACTGTCAGTATTTCACTATGCCCAAGAAAAGAAAGAGAATTTTAATATTTCCCAAAGAAAAAAAAATCACAACTTTTAATATGTTTAATTACATGTCTAATATATCCTTATCAATTTCCTTTATCTTCCTCTCCTCTTCCATTCCTTCTACTTCTTCTTTTCCTTCTTATCTAGTATCAGAGCCCTAATCCCAGGATAGGGAAAAATCATGCTGTCATTAATTTATTATTGCAAAATTCAACATCATGCGCATAAAATATAGCATATGGGGTTGATCTGAAAGCAGGTATGTTACAATATACCACACAACCATTTAGCATAGGGAATTTAGTGTCATTAGGTTTTATATCATAAAAACCATGTTTTTCATTTCCAGTAGGCTCTTGGAAGACAATAACATATGCAATGAGACCTATAAGAAAAGACAGCTCTTTCGGTTGGTATGGTTTACTTTTTTAAAACTGTGTTTTCAGATTATGTGCCAGAATCAATGTTAAATATAAGTGTATTAGTGAAAAATCTTTGTTCATGAAATAAATATGTTCGGTTGTATCTTTGTAAAGCTTGTTACAGAGCTAGTGCTGAAGCCATATTGGATAATGTGGGATATGGGACCAGGAAATTACTGGTGTGTATATCAGCCTTTAGGGTTTTTTCTCTGATTTTCTGTTTTTGGTGGAAGTTTTATTTTTTCTTTTTTTCCCCTCAAGAAGTCACTTTGGCAGCACACTGATTTAACATGCCCAAGTAGGCTTGGGTGAATTACACCGAGTTATAATTTCTCTGGTAGTTTGCAATGATCTAGACATACCAGCTATGGGAAACCAAACCAATGATAACTCCATTTAAATAGTTGATTTTTAACCACTACACTCCATCGTAATATTTCTAACAATACTTTTTTTCCAGCACAGATTTTATTTCTAAAGGAAGGCACAGGATTGCTTCCAGTTAGAATGAGTTACTTAAATCAAGGTCTGTGTGAGATAAGGGAACTGGTATATATGTATTTATTACATATTAATATTATATCTTTTAAGTTCTATATAGGCTAGAAGCTCCATGAACGCTGAGGGACTGTACCCATATTGTCACTACCCAATTAAATAGATCTCTAACGTTCATTTTAGGGTAAAGGATACACAGTTCAATCAATGTACTCAATATGTAATATATATTTTTAGTATGTTACTGCTTTTATGAATCTTAGGATTCATCTCTGTTGTAGGAGAAAGACAACTTATTTGTTCACAAACAAATGAAACCTCTTGTCCAGTCAGAAGGAAAAAAAAAGACCAAGAACAGTAAATGCTCAGTATGCTCAGAAAGTAGCTTGTTTCAGTAAATGTGAATTTAGGACCTCATCAGTAGGAAAATTAGATTAGTTTTTTAAAAAATTGCCTTCACTTGGCCAAGTTGAACTACATAGTCAAATGCCTTCCTTTTATTGATAGATTTACTTTCACACTTGTAGATTAAAAAAAACAATGATGACATTGCATTGCTCCTTTTAAAAACCCGAGAAGAATGAGAATTCACCAGTACTCCTATCCTCACACCATGATCTGGTTTGTTTAGGCCCCTATAAATGAAATGTGAGTTCTTGCCTCTTATGGGTCAATTGGTTTTACATAGCCCCAAGTCTGGTCCCCAGCCAGAGCTACCATGTACTCAGATCAGCCATCCCAAATAGGAGTGCCATCACCCACCAAGTCGCCAAGCACAGAAGCTCGGGATGATAACTTAGCAAAAAGGCATCCACACAGCAGTAAAGCAACTCAAAGTATACATCATACCTAACTTGGTAAAAAAAAATATATATATATATATCATATTCGGGTATGAAGGAAAACAAATGTCATTAGTTACGTGAATCGGCACAGAAACAAAACGTAGAGTATGTGCGTTATGCGCACTCTGGGATCAAATTCTTGTCACATACATGAGGGACTGCCCCTCTTGATAACCAGATATCTCATTTCCATTGTCTTCCTGGTTTCCAGTGGGAAGGGACAAAGACTGGGCTTAGGAGGGACAGGAAGACACTTGTGGACATGGTTTTCTATCACGTCTATAATTCTATACCTAAATAAATGTGGAATTCAATTCTGGACCTCGCCTTGCCAGTGCTAAGGTGAATAATCCATAAATAGACCTGTATAAATTCGGTGTCGTAAATTAGAATTCGATGTATTATTATGAATCCCGTTAATGCTAATTCTAAAGCAGCAACTTAAATTCCCTCTGTTGGGAATTTTGACAGATCCTGCCTTGGGATGCTGATTTGAGCTGGTGCAGAGTAGAGATGGACAAAGTTAAGGAAATCTCGGGTTGCCTTGTTGGCCAAAGGGTGTGGCACAAGTCTAGAGGAGTTACCCAGTGCCAGAGTGAAGCCTGCAAAACTCCAGCATGCTCGTTTGCGCCCAGGAATGTAGGTGCAAGCCTCAGCCACAAGGCATTTCCTTCCATGGAGGTGCGCGGTGCGTGGGGGAAGGACACGGAAGCAGAGTTGGTGATCATCACCTGCATATGGAGAGCTTCCTGCTGCTGCATCTGCTATGCTGAGGCTAAGGACCACCCCGAATCCTTTCCTATACCAAATATTCTAAATTAGCTACAAGTGGGATTATTGTCACAGCCCTGGTGCATTTACCGTTCCTAAATAATGATTTTGCCAGGCATTGTCAAAGGCAGGTTAAATTAATCAGAGTCAAATGCAAAAAATAAAAAGTTGGTTTTGGAACTTGAAAGGAAAACAGTCAGGAATAAAGCACCACACCCTTGAAAAGGCTATTTTTTCCCCTCCCCCTTCCCTCCTCTGGCCTTCTTGAATTTCAAAGGAGTTTTAAGAACTCCTGGCCATTGGGTGTGTGATACTCTCTACTCGAAGTCTGGTCTTTTTTCAGATCGTCTTTCTAAAAGCAGCAATCCCTGAGGTACTAATAGAGAGAATCTAAGAAAACATCGATGGAGGACAGGAGGGCGCTGAGTGCTTTTTTGTGTGTGTTTTTGCCCTCCCCTTACTTATGCAAAGTTCCAGTCACAGAGAAGCCATTTCATTTTTACTGTCTCTTAGATCTATTTACCTTCTTCAGTTCTTATAAAACAAAAGAAAAGTTTAGTAAGTAAAGTTGACACAACACCTAAACTTTCTGTGTACCTTTGTACAAACAGTTGGGTTGGCGAGTGTTTCAATCAGATGGGCTCACTCCTAACCTCTCCGTGGTCTATTGATGTCTTTAAAAGAGGACTTAGTCACAAAGCTAGGGAGCACATCTGTGAGGCTGGGATCAAGACTTGGGCATGTCACGTTGCTTAGGGATAATGAAACCAAGGTTTGTACCTATTGCGCATATTAAGCTCCCTTTACTTACAATCCATGAGAATCTGAGAGTATTGTAATCCTGTATTATTTCTAACTGCAGGAAAAGCTTTGAAAATACTACGTTACCCTTTAAGCAGATTGGAAACCAATGAAAATGCAAATTTCATCAACTCTATAAGACACATGTAATTTTGTATCTTAGAGATCTTCTGGAGATGTCAAAATTCACTTCTGGGTATTGGATCTCTTTCCATACATTCACTCTTTTTCAATTTGACTTTTGAACCAACGTGTTCTTTCACCTATGGGGTTTTTCTGTTATTTCCATCGGTCCCCTGGAAAGTTTCGTGTCAGCGTAGTGTTTACACCGGTCTTGTTATTCTCACAAGTTTTTCCACGTGAAAGGGATTAAAAGACTCTTTCCTCTGCCCATGAAGGTTAAACTCACCAGGCAAAATTCGCACCCTTAGTGAACGGAGTCATTTATGTCGTGATTTCTGCGCTGTTGGTCAAAGCCTTAATGAGTTCATATTGACATTTCATAAAGCTAGAAAATAATAAATGGCTTTACTGGCTCTGGGTGCATTTTCCATTGGCCCAATTATTTCATGCAAAAGGGACACCCAAAACTTGCCTTCAGTGGGAGTTGCTTTCAGAATCATTCAAGACCATAATTGTTCCCAAACACTGATTCAGTGGAGACTTGAGTCAGGAGAATGTCTCCACCTCTCCTCTCCACAAGAGAAGTGAACAACTATACTTCATTCCATGTTTTTTTCTAGTTATTTCTCCTTCACCGGCAGAGGGATGGTGTGACATTTCTAGGTTTGTTTTTTCTGTTTTCAAACATGCATATTATGTGTGATAAGTGTTATCTGTCTGCACATCGATGAGGTGTTTGTGGCACCATTTGTGAGGCGACAGAGTTCATGGAAAGGGTTGTAAGAAGGGGCTGGTGTAGACCACTCTTCCGAGAAAGTTCCCGCCCCATGTCCATCTGGCTCATGGAAGGTAATACTGTCCTTGTGCGTCTTTCTGATGGCTGTGCTCCAGAGGCAACAGAGACGGCTCAGGGAGAACATCCGGGAGTCGACAGAGCAGCTCTGAGAATGAGCTCAAGTGGTCGGACCACCAGAGGGCCTGGAGCAGCACAGACTCGGATAGCTCCAACCGCAATCTCAAGCCTGCCATGACCAAGACGGCAAGTTTTGGGGGCATCACGGTGCTGACCAGGGGCGACAGCACATCCAGTACCAGGAGTACCGGGAAGTTGTCCAAAGCAGGTAGTTAGTACTGAATGGGTTTATGTCCTGTGGTATTTTCTAGATTCTACCCAACCCATGCAGCCATTATTCCCTCTGGCTTCCAGTTCATTCATGGTGATGGTATTAATTGCTGGGATGTCTGGGAAGTCAGAAGGTGCAATCGAAACACTAGTACTGTCTCTTGCGAGCTGTGGGCCAAGGTCAAGTCGCCAACCTCTCTATAATCTTTTGTTTCCTTACCTGTTGTCAACCTAAAATTGCCAGGAGGCAGTAAATGAGCAAGAGCATTTATTTGGGGTCAAAGAATTGCAATCCGGGTACAGACATATGGGTAGCAGTCCAAGTAGTGTTGTACTTGGGAGCAAAAGTCAGGGGTTTTAAAAGCAAAGAGGGAATGCTTGTATCCGTTGATTACAAAGAATTTTTTATTGGTGTTGGCGGCAGAACACCGACCTTGATTGAACAGAATCAGTTTCAAGGGCTATATCACTGAGCAGTCTCTTACTGTAGCGGGTTGCAGGTATTTGGGGGTGAGTCCTTGATGTATTTGCAGTTTGGCCCAGTTCAAAAGTTCATGGTTCTATAGGTGAGGATGCGTATAACACCCATCTCCTTAATGCCTCCTGGCTCCATTTTAAAACCTCTTGACATATGTGACCCCATGTCATTTCACCTTTCACACTATGAAATACAAGTTATGATAGACTATTACTTTAACCCCCCTCAGCAAACTATTGTATGTTTAAATCCAATTATTTATATAAAAATGGTTCCCAAGGCCCCTGTATGTGAAGACTAGTAAGCTATTTTTTTTTAATTTGATGCTACGATCAGTTTCTTAAAACGACATCGTAAGGTAATTAGAATATGGATAGTTTTGGTTCCTGCTTTGGTGTGCTGTTAGCGTGATGGTGAGCAAGTTATGTGACCTCTTTGTGTCTCAGTTTCTTCATCCGAGACTTGGGAATCATTGTAGTACCTTGCAATAGCAAGCTTATAGCAAAGACTAAAAGAGTTAATATATACATAGCAATTAGAATAATACCTGGCAAGTTCTATGCCCGCAACAAACACTAGTTTATGTTTATTTTTATTACTGCCACTTAATGCTTCCATTCCTGTTTTGCCAATAAGGAAAGTGAGACTCAGAGAGGCTTGGAATTCCAAGTAGTCAGGTGCAGACATCTCTCTCTCTTTTTTTTTTCCTGTTTTTTTTCTTCTTTTTTAAAAAAAATTTAATGTTTATTTATTTTTGAGAGAGAGAGAGAGAGAGAGACAGAGCATGAGTGGGGGAGGAGCAGAAAGAGAGGGAGACACAGAATCCAAAGCAGGCTCCAGGCTCTGAGCTGTCAGCACAGAGCCCGACGCGGGGCTCAAACTCACGAACCACGAGATCATGACCTGAGCCGAAGTTGGCGCTCAACCAACTGAGCCACCCAGGCGCCCCAGTTTTTCTCTTCTAAGTGAATAGTGATCTTTTGAGGTACGTAGTTCAAGTTGCATGGACAGACTTTGGGAGGTGGGCAATAAAGAGAACCATTACCTGAAAACAACTTTAACATGATGGGAGCATTAATCCCACGGGGTTCATAGGAGTCCAAAAAATACCCAGCGTGGTCTGCCATTCCCAGCTCCTCTGTGCCCCAAGAATCCCTCACCACTGTTTTCAAATTATTTCCAAATGTTCTCAATCAAAAGATCTCTTAGAATCCCAGGAAGATGACAGACAACCATTTAGTAGCTCTCCATGAACTTCAGTGTGTGGTTCTAGTAGGTAATATTTCCATTCGGTTTTGGTTTTGCCTCAGAAGGTTCGGAGCCAGGGTGGGGGTAGAGAGCTGAGATTCAGTGACATGCCCTGGGTGTCAAGACATACTCGGGGTGCATTCACAGACCTGGGGTGGCAGGGCAAGGGGGTGGGGTGGCGAAGGGCCAACACCAACCAAAAATTAGACAAGGGTTGTCCTAAGTGTGAATGCTTTCCTAACTGAGCTCCACACTCACACTAGGGGGCGCTCCTTGTGAAATCTAGGCTCATTATGCTAATGGCTTAACATAATTATGTTGTTGAAAAATGCTCCTAAGAAATTATCTCATGTTTTCCTACACAGGCAGAAAATTAATAGCATTTAGTGACAGCCACTACCATATATGTATATTTATCTTGTGCTCCCTGAAAAGAGCAGGTGGGCTCCCACTGCCTTCTGTCTTCTGTCCTATCACCAATTGGTGAATTCTTGATTTCTCACTCTAATTAATTGCTCTTATATCCCACTATTGCAGCAACTGAAGTCAAGAAAACCCACTGTGGTGCACTTGAGCTCTTGCACACTAAGAAAGGTTAAATAGTTTTAAATCTCCTTAAAATGCAGAAAGCAAGGACCTTAAACGGTGCACTTAAAAATTCCAGCACACCAAAAGTACTCTTAAGATTTTTAAATTAATCTTCCTTCTCCCTGCACCCAACCCCCCAGTCACTTCCAAAGAAAAGCTCTTTGGAAACATTTAAAACACTTCGAGAATGCTAAAATGCCATGTTCTTTGAAGAATGATTAGAAATTGTAAGTGCTTCAGACATTTTTTTTCCTTTTAATCTAAGTGTCTCCTTTTGAAAGCTTGTCAAGGTGTGGAACGGAAGGCAAAAAAAAAAAAAAATTAAAAGCAATCAAGATAGAATGTCAAAACAAACTTACAATTTCCCAAGATGGTTTTATGAAGCAAAGCTGTCAGTTTTGCTGTCACAGATCTTCAGAACAGCATAAGTTTTCCATTTTTTTGCCTCATTATTCACAGTGGAATTGCCAACTTTTTTTGACCTTTCAGAAACCAAGCCTGGAGTTATGACATTTAAGTTACTCTTCTCCTCCTCTAATTACATAGGTTTGAGCTTTAAATAGATAATAATGAGACTTTCTCCAGGTGGGAACATGTTTTCCTAAATTTTGGAAAGAGCTTATTGCTGAAGTCTGAATGCATAAAAAAGCACATGCTCTGAAGTCCTGAGCTGTCCTTCCCTTAATGTGTCCCGGACCCTGAGCGTAGAGGTGGTCACCTACCAAGAGGTCCAGCACACAGCTCTGGAGGTAGATGATGTCATTGTGTCATTGCATCCTCCTTGTGGAGAGAATGGGGCGATGCTCATATTCTAACCTTAGCTGCTTCTTGGTGGTCGCGATGTGGTTGGGAAATGAGTGGGACGTCTGTTTCTTGCCACCCTGGCCAAGCCAAAGACACTTCCTGACCGTCTTCCTCTCTCCATCTCCAGAGCAGGGGTTCTCAACTTCAGGTGCGCTGGAATCACCTGGAGGATTTGCGAAGGCACAGATTACGTGTTTTCAAACCATGCTTTGAGAACACCTGCTCCGGAGAAATAAGATATCCTCGCGTTCTGGTTTAGTAATTTTACATGGCGTGCCATTTGTTTCCTGGATGCCAGGGTTCCAGAGTGGTTTTAGAGCCAATGTAAGACACCTTCTCTTCCTACCCCTTCTTCTTCTGTATGTTTATTTTCGTTACGAACCTAACACATCCACGATGCTCTCTTTCTCCTTGTAATTTCAGAAGCTTTAAGTCATTCTACCGAATTCTAACCCCTGAATCTGGAAACATTTTCTTGAATTATTAATTTAGGGAAAAACACATATGGCTCAGGGTCCTTATAAAAGAAGAATTGTATCAGATGGGATAAAGAGGCAAGGAATGTTCTATTCATAACTGTTTCTATAGGGGTCAAGACTATTGCGACAGGGGAGAAAGACTGAAATTAACCCGGCACCAACAAATTGCAAGGGAAGTGGTTTTTTTTTTTAAGTTTGTTTATTTATTTTGAGAGAGAGCATGAGCGGCGGAGGGGCAGAGACAGAGGGAGAGAATCTCAAGCAGGCCTCTCGCTGTTAGTGCAGAGCCCGGTGTGGGGCTCAATCCCACAAACCATGAGACCATGACCTGAGCTGAAATTGAGTCAAATGCTTAACTGACAGAGCCACCCAGGCACCCCAGCTTTTTTTTTTTTTTTTTTTTTTTTTTTTTTTTTTTTTTTTGAGACGGCTTCATGCCCAGCACTGAGCCCAACACGGGGCTTGAACTCACGATTCTGAGCTCAAGACCTGAGCTAGGATCAAGAGTCGGATGCCTAACCAACTGAGCCACCCAGGCACCCCTGCTGGGGGTTTTAAGTGCTGGAGGAAGCCACTAGACAAACACCAGCGTTGGTGAATTTGACTAAGCTATCTTGACTAATTGGTGCTTATCAAAGTCAGTCTTCTTTCTACCCTCCCACAGTAACTGACAGACAAGGGCACCACTTCTCTTGATTATTACATTTCTAAGGGATGGCTCCCAAATCCTCAAGAAAGTCATGCCTGGGTCATAAAACTGGTAAGAGGCTCACGGAAGAGTTACATGGAAAGGGGCAGACATGCCCTAATAAAGAAGAGGTAGAGGGATTCGCCTCTGGAAGAAACCAGTCTTAAGTTTGGTCAAGCTACGGGGAACTTTAAGACTATCATCCTCACAGCCACTTGCCACTTAGCCTGGTGGCTTAGATTTTCCACAAGAGGATACTGAGGTCTACAAAGTAGTCAGTTCACGAAGAAAACACAGCGAGTCCGTGGCAGAACTAGAACAGAAACTCAGGATGCTTTCTGGCCAACAAGTGCTCCCTGATGTCAAGGGAGTCTGCCAGTCAGTTTTCCATTTTGTTTTGCCTCCTAATCTTTCATACAGTCTCCCCTCACCCCATTTTCCTCTTTTCCTTTCTCTCTATCTTTTTAAAGTGTATTTATTTATTTTGAGAGAGAGGAAGAGAGAACACAAGCAGGAGAGGGGCACAGAGAGAGAACATCCCAAGAAGGCTATGTGCTGCCAGTGTGGAGCCCGACTCGGGGCTCGAACCCATGAGCTGTGAGACCATGATCGGAGCTGAAACCAAGAGTTGGATGCTTAACCAACTGAGCCACCAGGTGCCCCTCCTGTCTCCCTCTTGAGCCTTCACCAGAGTCCTCCATGAGTCCCCCTGATGTCGTCCCATACATTCTGCCAGCTGCCTCGTGGGGTCCGGCTTCAACTTCTGAGCATCTCATTATGGGCCGCACTGACTTTCTGTGCAGTGTCTCCTAGTACTTGGCACAGGCCTGGTCAGGCCCCTGGCCCCACCTCCATGGGGCGACCCTGGGCATGGGGCGTGGTCCACAGCACCACACTGCCAGGGTTTGAACCCAGATTCTGCCACACGAGCAGTAAGCTTGGGAAATTGACTTCATATCTCTGAGGATCGGTGCTCATTTTCAAAATGAGGTCGCTGTGAAAACGAGATTGGGTAATTCACACAGAGCAATGAGCACAGTGCGTGTCACATAGATCCACTGGTTAAATATTTGCACTGTTACCATTTCAGTCCTTGAGCAAAGGAGACTGGACACACTTCAACTCTCAGCACGCCAAGTAGTAAAGTTCTCAAATATCAATTTCATTTTTTAACAAATCTTCGAACGCTCCAATCCCATGCCTTTTGTCACCACGGCTAGCATGCATTCCGGATCAAGAACTTCGGGAATGCTTCTCGACAACTACGTCTTCCTTCTCTAAACTCTCTCCGATGACCCCTTTTCTCTGCAATGACAGGCCATATTCCTAGCACTTGTTTTTAAAGGTCTCCAGTTTAATTCAAGGGCACATTTTAGCACCTTGAAAACAATGTTAGCTCTTCCCTAATATGTTCCCTTTAATGACATAGAACAGTGCATATTAATGATATCCATCGATAGTTGTGGGCTAATAATTTCAAATTTTTCTTGTACGATGTTCTTGCAACCTATGATATCATCCAAATCATCTGTTAGGATTCACTGATATAGAAATGTCGCTTGGTGCGTTTTCTCTCTGATGCTCTAGTTAATAGTCAGTGCCCAGAACAGCCATGGTCAAGGGGGCTGGGGCTGCTTGGCTCTGGTCATGGTGAAGGGCAGGTAGTGCCTGATGGATGTGGGGATACAGCCGATGTTTCTTTGTCCACAGTGCAGGGAGAGGGAGATAGTTGGGTTAGATTCCACCTTGGAATCCGGTTACCTACATGTTTGCAAATTACGCGGTCCACAAATGTGCCCATGATTTCACTCTTCTTTGTCCTCTGAAGGGAGTTCCAGCATTCTCATGACAGCCGCCTCTTGGGCATATTAGTAAGATTTCTGTGGATATGTGAAATATGCATCTTCAGCACCCTCGGTTGGCATGATCCAGTTCTTCTTCTACTCACATCTGAGGGGAAAAGATGGTTTCTAGCCATGCCCTTACAAAATGCAGCTTTATGGATATGTTGGAGAACCAGTACCTTTGAGCCATGCCCAGGATCAGCACATTCTAGGACTCCTTCTTAGACTTGCAGTCTCTTTAACATCCCACCTGGCGTTTTGTTCTCTAACTGCGGTAGGACATCCCTCTGGCATTAATTACTCAGGGTGATGGGTGTCGCCAGCTTCAGGGTACCATTTGCCAATGTACCGCCCTAGGGGCATGGGAGAGGCTGAACGAGAGTGCTCATTCGCCAGTTCTCTTTTCCTAAGCAATGGCCACACCTACAACATATGTAGCAAATATCTCAATAAAATGTGAGCCCCAAATGTTGGAGGGACATCTCTGTCACTCTGGTCCTGCGACAGTCACCTGGCGTTCTTTAAGGATGCATTATGTAAACTAAGCATCTAGAGCCTGAGCTCTCTGTGTTGGATGGTTTCCTGATCTGTTTCTCTGTGGCAGGCTCCGAGTCTAACAGCAGCACAGGCTCCTCGGGGTCGCTGCCCCGCACCCATGCACCTCTGCAGAGCGCGCCCCTTGCCCCAGCCGTGTCCACTGGCTCTCCTGGCTGTGTGGCCTATCCCGAGAATGGAGCAGGGGGCCAGGCCGCCCCCAGCACCAGCTACATCCTCCTTCCGCTCGAGGCTGCGACAGGCATCCCACCGGGAAGTATCCTGCTCAATCCGCATACAGGTTAGTTCCTTACCTCTGTTGTGGTGGGGACACAAGGTCAGAGTTCTGTTCTTGGGTTTGAGCCTACAAATTCATCAGCGAGTTTTCTGAACGTTCCTGAGCAGAAGAGCTAGGTGCATGAACCTCTGAGTAGGGTCTTGATTTAGAAAGAGCCACTATATAGCTGTCATCTCTCTCTCTATATTTCTACCAACATGTTTATGTAGTTATAAATCGAGATTCTTCCCAGAATTAGCCACTTTTCTGTCTGTCCTCTCGCCCTGACCATGGTGTGTTTCATGTATTCCCAGGAGCTAAGATCAGAAACCATTAAGTGATAATCTGGGAAATACTAATTAAAATACTGTGTTTTGCAGACTACATCTTGGGTTATTATGTCAAAAGTGTTTTTGCATCCAAGATACTTCACGAGCTTGAGATATCAGTTGGGACACATAGCGGATTGTTACCTATAGAAGTTGTTTTCTGGCCTTAGAACTTCACCCATTTCCAGCTGAGGAATAAGGAATAGCAGATAGGACATAGGGAGAAAAGTCTTACGTATTTTGGGGATTTTAGGACTAGACTGGTTTTGGTGAGGTTTGGAAAATTGTTAACTTCATGAATATGTTTCGTCCAATGATGAACGGTTCTATTATTTTTTACATTTCTCTAGTGGTCTTCACTGACCATTTAACGTCCTCATTGATTCCAAAGGACCCAGATCACTGAGCAAATAGACTGATAAGCATCTACCCTCATGCGGGAAACTTCTCAACCAGGGGCAATTATGACTATGCCTCCAAGGCCATTTGGCAATATCCACAGACATTCTGATGATCTTGGCCAATGGAGGAGGGGGCTGCTACTGGCATCTAAGAAGGTAGAGGCCAGAGGGGCTGCTCAGCATTCTACAGTGCACAGGGCGGCCCCTTCTAGCACAAGACGGTTCAGCCCAAAATGTCAGTAGCATCCCTGGTGGGGAAGGCTTCCGCATTGGCTGGTCACTTCCTTAGAAGCTTTTGTAAGTAATTGGAAAAACACTGAGTTGTCTCAAAGTGTGTCTGAGGTTTGGTTTCAATGGTTGCAGTGTGTGTCCTGGATTCGCTAAACTTGAAAATGCAGAAGTGAATGAGAACCTCATAAAAGTGATCTGACTCCATCTTCTCACATATATAGCGCTACTAGGAATTAGGAAATTCAAAGAAACATGAGAATGATAGTAAAATAGTTACTTGAATAATCGCCCCATTCTCATGAAAACATATGGCACATTCTCAAGGAACGGTGTTTGACTGAGACATTTTGAAAATGCCATAAGCTGGAGGGAAAAGAAGGCATAATCATTTTATTGAAAACCATTTGAAAGCTTTCAGAATAGATACTTCTAAGGAGAATATTAGATTGCTTTTGTTTTATTTGGATCATTGTGAGCACTAAAATGAAATTAAAAGAAAACCAGGATGGTATTCATTACTCTGGGCACTGACTCAGTATGGTCTGACTCCGTTGGCTTAAATCCCTTCACTTTTAATTGAGACGGAGGGCTCGCAGACAAGAACACACAGAAACATTCGTTTTGAGTTGTTGGTTTTAAGCAAAATTGCTGTGCTTCAAAAAAGCTCAACAGAATATTTTTTAGCGGGTAATGGAGAAATATTACTTGTAATGATATAATGGTTGAGCATGTGTTATGTGGATATTATCATGTATAATCTTGCTTCTAGAATAAGAAATAAAGTACTTTCTGGTGCCAACTTCCAATGCTTATTCATTGGAGCCAGTCATTTAGAGCCGGCATCAAAATATCTCCTTTGAAAAAGGATCCTAACTGAGGAAAAGAATCTAATAACACTGTTGAACAGTTTCTTCATAAACACTTCTCTGATCGGACAGATGCTAGACATGAAAATATCCCAAGACCAGGAGGAAGATGTATTAATATATCTTATGTACCGTGGGTGAGTGGTGGGATGTAAGGTGAAAGATGTTTCGTCTTCTCTAGAAATTGTTTATTTTGTGTAAGTTGAAAATATGCACATGTGCGTATGTATACACACATCCGTCATGTATCATATGTACAAGTATGTGTGTCTGTCTTCATCTGTGGTGTGTATGTCTGTCTGCATACCTATCCACCTATCTATCTATTCAGTCTCATATGACCTACAACTGGAACTGGAGATTTGCTTCCTTGGGGCTGGGACTCCTCTCTCTCTGTCATTGCTGTGGACCCCTGAAATCCACACCTCCTTCCCTTCTCTAAATACCCTTATGCCAAATACATGGTAGAAATTCATTGGTACTGAGAACCAACAGCATATGACTACTTTGCTTCTTGTGTGAATAGTCCTTGGATTCATTGCCTTGTTTCCAGCACACTTGTAAGTTTTTTATGGGAAGGGGCCATCCTTGGCCATTTTTTTTACTTCACCAGAGTCGATAGCAAAGTGGTGTTAGGGAGTGTGCTTATTACGCACAGGTGCTCAATAATTACATAGTATTGAAATAACATGATGTACTGATGTGGCTAGTGGGACATTTTTTATCTATTTGAGAATGTGGCTCATGGATAAAACTAAGATGAAATAGCTGTATTTTACCGATTTTTAAAAATGTTTTTATTTATTAAAGAGGGGTGGGGCAGTGAGAGAAGGAGAGAGAGAATCCCAAGTAGGTTCTACCCCGTCAGCACATTGCTGGACGAGGGGCTCGAAATCATGAACCGTGAGATCATGACCTGAGCCGAAATCAAGAGTTGGATGCTTACCCCCCAAAATATCTGTCTTTAATTTTTTTAAAATTTGAGAATAGTTGACACATAGTGCTACATTAGTTTCCATAGTGATGTGATTCAGCTTCTCCATGTGTTAGACTCTGCTCATCACAAGGGTGGCTAGCATGTGTCAGCATGCAGCATGGTTGCAGTATCATGGACTGTATTCTCTATGCTGTGCCTTTCTCCCCCAGGACTTATTCATTCCAACGCTGGAAGCCTGTACCTCCCATGTCCCCTCACCCATGTGACCCATCTCTTCAACCCCCTTCCCTCTGGCAACCACCCGTGTGCTCTCTGTATTTCTAAGTCTGATTCTTTTTGTTGGTCTGTTTATTCATAAAGTATCTGTCTTCAGCGCGCATCAGACACGCAATAACTGCAAAACACTAAGGGGCCTGCCAGTCACTTCTAACAAATGAAACAAAATGAAACTTCCTTTGTCAGCACCATGGACGGGGCTCATCCTAAGTACCAAATAATTGGCAACCTGATTGCAACCCACCCACAGATGTCCTTGCAGGTCCCCAAGTGCAATCCCAACTGTTTATTTTGTCTGGCCTATGACTCCGCTCTCAGCGGGTCTGTTTTTGAGTCAGAACCTCTGGCCTATTCTTTCTTTGTTTTTCGGGCACCTGGGTGAGCGGGTCGCTGCAGAGGCTCCTTTTTTCAAAGTCATCCCCCTATAACATACTCATCCTCACAAGACGAGCCTGAGTTCGACTCTTGAGTTTGATCTTCCTGCTGTCTTGGACTCAGTCTCCTCTTGGGGATTTTGAGCAGAAAGCTTATCTTTGTTTGGCTGTGTTCTTTCAATTCAGAGCTACCCAGAGATGCCAACAGGCATTAACATCCCCCAAGTACTCGTTAATGCCCATATATGTTGTTTTGCCGTTTTGCTTTGCCTTCGTGCAAATCCACGAGTGTGTGAGGTACGGACATGCCATCAGCTGGGACTTGGCTTTGAGCAGCCTTTTAGGGCTCATCTATTTCAAATGCCCCCGATGGGCTCCCATAACACTATACTTTATGTTTTTCACAGGACTTCTAGCATCTATTTATCCAAACCGCTTGCACCTCTTTCTTAAATGTACCAAAAAGGTTTTGTGTGCTGTCTGTAAATGTATCCTTGAAAGATCTGAATTAACCCTCACCTATCCATAACTAGCACCATCTCTATAATTTGATTGAACACCTTCTAAGGACTAGGAAAGGAAAATCTTTATTTTTTTCATGCCCTATCTCTTTAAATAAATATTCTCTTGCTGAGTACCTGGCAGAAATGCATTGGTGTTAGAAACTGAGAGCATTTGATTACTTGGCTTCTAGTGTGAGTTGCCCTTGGGTTCATTTCCTCATTAGCAGCGTATTTATAAGCTCTCTGTGGGGAGGGAATCAGACTCAATTTTTTGTTTTCGTTTTTGTGTTGCATCCCTGGAATGGATAACCAAGTCTTAGTCCTGGTGCAGGCGCTCAATAATTTTATACTGATAAAATAATCCCCACTGCACATTATTCACGATGATGTGGAGATAGAGAACTTTTCCACTGAAGGCCGTGTACTTGAGAGCAAGGAGCACTCAGCCCTGGCTCTGCTCAGGGCCCCCTGGCTTACCTCCACTGCTGCACCTGTTACCTGTGCCAGCAAGCATGCCAGGGCCTGCCGGGCATGCTTGAGTAGTTTCTGACATGAGAGCCTCTTCTGAGCTGGCCTGTCCTAGGGCGGACTAGTCTTTCTTTCCCCTTTGGTCCTCAGCAGCTGTCATTCAAACTAATTGCCTGTATTCAGCTGTAATTGCAGCTGGATTGGCAGAAATGGCAGAATCTAGGGAGGTGACTGTTGCCTGACTTGAAAACCAATAGTCACCTGTCCTCCCGCTCTTGGGAAATTGTTTTTGTTCGCTTCTTTGCCAACATCTTGCTGGTTTCTTTTTCTCGCTTCTTTCCACCTCTCCTTAGCGTAATAGCTGTCTTTTACACTCTCTTCTCTTCTAGAAGAACCTACTCCCTCTCTGGACCCAAGGGAGTTCTCACTACTCTTCATATGCAATTATTTGGAGACATTTCTTTTGTCTGGCTCATAGCACATTACTAATATTTCACACAGAGCATCTAAAAATTTATCAAAAAGAACATCTGAATAATTTGCGGTTATGTTTTTCACCCTAATTACGGTATGTTTTTCACGCTACCTTCTCACTGGGTAAATGGGAAGTTATAGAAAATGTAATAAAGATTGCTTTATTTTTACTTTCCATTTGTGTATGTGTGTGTTTTGTGTATTTGTATGTGTGTGAGCACAGAATGAGACTTATTTTTATTTATTTTTTTTTAGAGAGGGTGGGTAGGGGTAGAGAGAGAGGGAGAGTGGGACAGAGGGAGAGAGAGAGAAAGAGAGAGAGAAACCCAAGCAGGCTTGATGCTCAGCGTAGAAGCATGGAGTCTGACACAGGGCTCGATCCCACGATCCTGGGATCATGACCTGAGCTGAAAGCAAAAGTCAGAAGCTCAACCCATTCAGCCACCCAGGCTCCCCAGAAGGAGACTGATTTTGAAATGATTTCTGATGAAGTCATTGTGAACCTTTTTTTAAATGCGAGGTCTCTAAAATTTTCCTCTTATCTTTTTACAATTCCAAAAAGGGGAGGGGGACTAAGAATTCGAACACTAGATGGGCCGATAGATTTTTTTGGAAATTGAATTCTTTTTTTTTTTTTTTTTCATTCTTCCCCCAACTGCTGTTTTGGGGGAGGAAAAATGGGCTGCAGATTTTAAGTCCAGAAGAAAGTTATTTCTGAAAAAAGAAAATAGAACTTAAAACAATGAAATGGAGCTAAAATTAAATGGCAGCGATAGGAAAACAGGTACTGAGGAAGAACATTAATGTTTTAAATACCTCTAAATGGAGTCATTGTTCTGTGACTCTAATTCTGGCTCATTTGCTTTTCCATCACAGCACAGGGTGAATGGTTATGAAACTGTTGTCAGAACTTCCTTAGTTCTGGTAGGTGTGTTCATGAAAATGTACCATGGAAGGGCCATGTCTCTCTCTCTCTCTCTCTCTCTCTCTCTCTCTCTCTCACACACACACACACACACACACACACACACACTAGTATATCTGGGCTGAAATTGTGGGCTAGTGATGGAAAACACTAAGCTCCCTTCCCAGGTCCCTGCTGGGCTGAAATCAAGGTTGTTTGGCTCCACTCACAACCCCAGCATTGGCCGTCCACACCTACTCCAGAATATTTTCTCATCGTAATTTATGAAATGCACACGCCAGGCGTGTAGCCTTGGTAGGTGTTTGAACATAGGAACACCTGTGCGAACACCGCCAGGAAGGAGACACAGAACGACTCTAGTCTCCTGTCAGGCTTCCTCCCACCCCCAGTAGAGGTCCCACTATTCACACTTCCGTTACCATTAAGTGTCGTCAGACAGTCAGACATTGAATGTATTCGAAATACAGTTCTACGTTTCCACAGTCGCTACCTTTCGGGGACTGGTTTCTTTTAGTTAGCGTACATTCGCTAATTAGCTCCCATTTTATAACAGTCTGTTCTTGTTGAATACCATGCATTGTTTTTGTTTTGTTTTGTTTTTCACTAGAATTCAGCTTCTGTATGTTCCCGCTCTGACCTGTTCTATTTTGTTGCTAATTTTCCTCACACCACTGGTGCTCTTTGGTTGTTTTTCATATATATTGTTAATCAAAAAGGCTGCTTTCCTCAGCCATCACCTGCTGCCTACCCTGGGCAAGAGTGCTCTTGGGAGCCCCATGTACCAGAACAATGTGGGGGGGGGGGCGTTAGACTATGTGCCTATGGAACTGCCTTCTGACATCTCCTTAAATGCACAGCAGAATATTCTGATTCTTCTCAATCTTAAGCTGCCCGTCCTGAGTGTGATCCCACCTTAAATCACTGCCCCCCAGCCCTCCTGACTTCTCATGCATTAATGATTTTCAGGCACTCGCAGATGGTTTTCATCATATCTCATTGTAGCCTGCACACATTGTATGAACGTGGCTAATCCACTCAAGTTATTTGGTGTGATGGGGAGTGAGAGGACTTTGGAGTCATTCTGACCCGGGCCATCTCCTGGCCCTCGCTGCCTGGATGAGTTGCTTGGTCCATCTGGGCTCTAATTTTTTTTTTGTGTGTCTAAAGTGGAACGAGATCACGTATCTGGGAGCTCATTGGAGGAGCTGAGATCATGTGTGTAAGCCAGTTCCTGTGCCTGCCACACTGGCACCAGATTTGTTCCCTCCTTCACCTTCCTTTTCCTCCTCTTCTGTCTGCTGCTCTTGCTCTCTTCCTTCCTTCTCGCCATAACCTTTCTGGTGGACCTTCATTGCCTCTTCTGCAACCCGGGGAGATGATACTTTCCTTCCTCCCAGAGTCATGTTGAGGGTCCCATGACACTATTTCGTAAGCCATAAAATCCTCCCCAAATAATAACAATAATAACAGGGCTCCGTGCCATTATTTCCAAAGGCAAAATCACGTCTGTTTGCTTCGCTGTTACGCAATGATGTTGTGATGCTCTGATTATGCGTCACCTTTCGAGTCTAAACCCCTGTGTTCTCCTTGTTGTTTCTGTCTAGAGAAGTGAGTATATGGATGTCATTTGTTCTGTGGTGTATGTCTCCGTAGAACTGACCACGATTCTGAGTTGGCGGCAAGGCTAGTGGAAGTGAAACAAACGTACTGGTAAATAACGTGTAACCCAGGGTAGCTGGAGTTGTGTGAAAGGAAAGCAACCCTCTCAGTGTGTGCCATCTCACTGATAACTGAGGGGCAGCCAGCAAAACACATGCCTTCTCGAAGATTGCTTCTCCACAGGTGTTCCCCAGCGGGCGCCACCATCCCCAGATGCACTTAGCGTTAGCAAATCTCCTCGAAGGCCGTGGATTTATTTGTTGCTTCTTTTTTCAAGGTTTATTTATTTTTGAAAGAGACAGAGACAGAGTGGGAGCAGGGGAGGGGCAGAGAGAGAGGGAGACACAGAATCCAAAGCAGGTTCCAGGCTCCGAGCTGTCAGCACAGAGCCCGACGTGGGGTTCGAACCCACGAACTGTGAGATCGTGACCTGAGCTGAAGTCAGATGCTTAACTAACTGCGCCACCCAGGCGCCCCCTGTGCATTGCTTCTTAAATTGCCCTGGGCTTGCTCAGCTAGCCAGCTTAACCGGATAGGTCATCACCAGGGAAGTCTACACACTGGGGAAGGTTCTGGTGCCCTGGACCTCCACTGCCCTGCCCCTTGACCTCACGCTACTTTTTGGGTTATCTTATCAGCATGGCTCGTCCTGCTGAAGGATTGTTTGAGAAGCTCACCTGAACCGGGCTATGCTTCCCTTGCAGGCCAGCCCTTTGTGAATCCCGACGGCACCCCTGCCATCTACAATCCCCCCAGCGGCCAGCAGCCCCTGCGAGGCACCATGATGGGGCCGTCCCAGCAGCCCCCGCAGCAGCAGCCCTCCCCCCAGCCACAGCAGCGGGTGCAGCCTCCCCAGCCACACGTGGCGGGCCCTCTGGTCCCTCAGGTAGGAGCTGGCGGGAAGGCGGGGAGGGGACGTGCTCCGAGACAAAGGCTGCACGGTCCTCAGAGCAGCAGGCGGTGCCTCAGGAGGAGGGGCTATGTGTCACTGGGGCCACCTGCACCCACTCAGAAATAAAACCAGCCTAGAGCCCTTGACAGCAGGTTGATAAGGCTTCATCTGGATCCTCAAGGTTAGATAGACGTGCCCGCCCCATCCGGCGATCTGCATGGTGAGCTCGCCGCGCTGGGGACAATGCATGCCAAGTTTTTCCTTAGGTCTGGATGCTGTTTTTATGCATCAAGGAGCCTGTCGTGGAGACTGAACTCCTAACCTCCTTTGTCTCGTCTTGCTCACTCATTCCCAACACAGCCCATGTGCTCATGGCTGCAGAGAGGCCGTACTGAGCACTTTATCAACCGGAAGAACAGAGGTCAGTTCTTTCTGAGGTGGCCTGGCTGTTCTTTGAGAGATGCAGAGTGACCCTCCTTCATGGGGCCCCACATGGAAATGTCCACTGGAGACTAGCGTTCCAAGTGGGTCGCCAGAATGAACCTCGTGTCTGTTTCTCCCCCTTGCTTTTTAGTTCTTGGGCAATATTTTTAGACTCATTAGAGTCAACTAACAATAACATGAAACATATTCTAGTCACTTTTTTTATTTTAATTCTTTTCATGTTTAATTTTGAGAGAGAGAGAGAGAGAGAGAGAGAGAGAGAGAGAGAGGGTGTGGGTGGGGGAGGAGCAGAGAGAGAGGAGGAGACAATGACTCTGAAGCAGGCTCCAGGCTCCCAGCTGTCAGCACAGAGCCCGACACGGGGCTCGAGATCATGACCCGAGGTGAAATCAGACACTTAACCGAATGAGCCACGCAGGTGCCGCCATACTGCAGTAACTTCTTAAAGGGGTGTTCTCTCCAAGCAAACATGCGTCCCTCAAGGCTGGCTGTCTATGGTCTGCATGGCTTTGCCTTTCCGTTGGTGGCTGGCTCCCCTCTCTGGAGTGCACTGAGCCAAGAGGACCCATAGGGATGTGGTGGGCTTCTGGGGCTTTCTGTCCTCAGTGCTTCCCTGTTACCTGATTGGCTTCTTCTTTCCTCCAGTCGGTGCAGGGCCTGCAGGCTTCCTCTCAGTCCATGCAATACCCAGCGGTCTCGTTTCCTCCCCAGCACCTCCTGCCTGTGTCTCCAACGCAGCAGTTCCCCATGGTACTGTATGACATGCTTGTGGCCCTTCCCCTGGGAGCACGTGTTGGCTGATTTTAACGCCTGTCCTGTGCAGGGCTGGGTGGGGGCCCTGGACTGACCGTGAGGGGGCACATATGTGAGCGTCTCATTCTAGAACCCTGCAGCCCATGTCCGAAATGGTGGTTTCCCTTCTGTCATTGGTCCCAGCGTGCTGCTTCTGCGGTCGGTGCCCTGCCGGCACTTTGCCAGCTGGGCAGGAATGGAAGGCCCTTAGAATTAGAAGTCAGCAACAGAGAGACCCGTGAACTTGGCGTGAGGGTTTGGGAAACAGCTTCAAGTCTGTTGAGGTGGTCAACAGGGTCACCCTGTGCTCCTGATGTGGGGGTTCCCCTAGCTCCCCAATCCCCCACTCTCCCTTCCTTTCCCATCAATGGACTAGGTCCTTTTGGACAAGAAGAATGAGCATTGCCCCTAAGTTTCAAGCAAGGCAGGTGAGCAATACTCCCCAGTATACAAAGGAAATCCCACCCGTGGCGGCTGCATGTCGGCCATAGCCACGTGTGATGGTGGCTACAAGGTCCTTGTGCCTCTCTCCAAAAGGCAGAGGCTGCGATTACTCATGGGGAGACCAGCTGACTCCCCAGGACGGGATGCCATGCCCTGCTTGTCTCAGCACTAGCCTGAGGAGCCTGAGCCCTTAGTGACAAGATAATGATTTGTTTCCATTGCAAGGGGGAGATTTGGTCAAATTGTTTACCATCTCTGATCCACCAGATGATGAAAATCTGTTTTCCCTTGTTATGTTCCCTTGTTGTTCTGGACAGAGAATTCCTTTCTGTTACTGTTTCCAATTTGTACGCCCTGCCTCTCCCCCGGCGACAAGCATGTGGTCCATGGCTGCCTCTGTGTGCCTCTCCCGTCACTAAGCTGATCTGGCTAATTTCCTGGTTTGTTTCCGTGCAGAGAGACGATGTGGCGACGCAGTTCACCCAGATGAGCCTGAGCCGGCAATCCTCAGGAGAGACTCCTGAGCCCCCTTCTGGTCCTGTCTACCCAGCATCCCTCATGCCACAGCCAACCCAACAGCCAAGCTACGTCATTGCCTCCACAGGCCAGCAGCTCCCTGCAGGGGGGTTCTCAGGCTCTGGACCTCCCATCTCCCAGCAAGTCCTCCAGCCCCCTCCCTCACCACAGGGATTTGTGCAACAGCCTCCACCTGCACAGGTAAGTGTGTTTTTCCTCACACCTGTGACCCAGAGTTGATTCCTTGGGTATTTTGATCTCTGTATCTCCACGTAGAATCTCACCAGGTCCACCTGTGTTGGTCTTTCTGGTCCATACTGAGATTCCCCACCTGCAGAAGCCAGTCTGTCCTATTCAGCCGTTATGCAAAGCCTCGGGGCTCAGGAAGTAAGTTTGATGAAACTGATCCAACTGCCCGAGATACAATGGGGGGGGGGGGCGTGTCCCATTGTCCAGGCTTCTGGTCCAGGAGCCACAGGAAAGCATTCCCTCCTGTGCATCGTCCTGCTCACTGGATTGTCCAGAAAGGAAAAGAAGCAAGGAAAAAAAGAGCCTACTCCTGGGGGACTTTCGACTCTCCCCTTCTGCTGCCCTGGAACTGTGTTCTTTCCTCAAGTATTTTCTGGAGCTAATCTGGTGCTCCAAGCAGGAGCTCGTCTATGAATATAAAGGAGGAAGCTAAAGCGGACATCCACTGTCCTTTCCTCTCCCTAGGGGGGAGCGGAGCTCCCGGATGCTCTCACAGGTAGTCATTAATCATATTTAATTGACTTGAGCATGTAAGACACCACAGATCACTGATTTTTACTGTCTTCCCAAAGACTGATTATCTGTTACTGTTCACCACCAAACATCTCTGGTGCTCTCCTGGGAGTGATTACTGTCAAGATGTAAAATGCAACAGAGGTGTTTTCTGGTCCATTTTCAAGGCACACATATCCCAAGCAAATTCCATCCTAATTAAGAAATATTGCATTGGATGAGCTGTTTAAAGTACGCTGTCACCTTCGTATTATTTGTTTCACTGCCTTAACATCTTGAATAAATTATTTTCTTTTCAAGCCATGCAAGACCCTTCACCAGGAAATGATTTTCATTCAGTTGTTCATTTTATTTGGAATGATTAATTACTAGTTCATCTTCAGTTGCCTTCTCTGAAATATCTCTTCACTAGTAGGACGTAAGGAGCTGTGAAAAAATAATTTTAAGTTACAGGAGGAAGGACCTCATTAATATATTAATTATTTTAGTAAAAAATTAAATACTTTAAGTTTAATTAATGGGAAAAATAGTGTCGCTCTTTTATCCTAAATAGCATCTAAGTGTGCTTACCCATTTCTGCTATCAAGGAGAAGCGTTGGCAGAATGCTTAATTGAAGACTTTTTTTTAAGATTAAAAAAAATATCTTCCTTGATGAATGAATTTCAACGGTAGTGCGCTGCAGGGGCAGAGACAACTCAGAACCCCTGGTGTGTCTGTAAAAGAAACACTTTCATCCCTTCTTCAGAAGATTTGGAAATAGAAGGGGGTGGGGGAGAGGGAAAAAAAAGACATAACAGCTGTTCATGGTTCATGGTCTGTCTGGATATCTGTGAACCTCTTAGGTACAGGGTATAACCCACAGTGAGTTTCAATTTCATAAACCTTTTAAAGCTTGATTGCTCAACTATGAAACAGTGAAAAGAACTGAAGGTACAGTCAGTCCACGGTCATGTAGAAACCTGTGAAATGTATGCAGAGAGCGAACCTATTTAATAACCTGGAAGGTCGGTTTTGTCTAACACGTCATGTATCCCTTCCCAACGCCCCCTGGAAGGCGAAGCGAGAAACACATGGATGAGACAAAGAGGGATTTGAAGAAAGTGGTGGAAGAAGAGATTTTTGAGTATGGTTGCTTTTTTTTTCTCATTTATTTCTTTCCTCTCCTAATCCACTGGTATTTTTGGTTCTCCGGGATTTCACATAGTTGTTTGAAAATATATTTTCTCCTTTGGGGGGCTGTCCAACCTTTCATCTGGATCCCTTGGTGATTCCTCTGAGCCCCACTCTGCTTCCTTCCTCTATGAAGGAGGACTAAGATGGGCCAAGTGCCGATATCCCATGTGCTTAATATGATCGGGAGCTAAAGCTCCGAAGAGCTGGCCAGTGCCCTGTGTGGGAGAGGTCCTGGATGGAGGTGACCAATCTCTAGCACAGCCCACCAGGGTATCAAAGAAGGGAGGATGAGAGAAAAAAAAAAACAAAAAACAAGGACAAAACAGAACAACCGAGCACTAAAAATTGAAGCTCTCCTTCAAAAGGTTTATACTTTCATCCAAACCATGAGTGCTCATCAGGATATTGTCAAGCGTTTGAACTCTGTCCCTCATCCCTGAAGGTATTTTCATTATTCCTATTGAATCTGAGAGAAGAGACCAAGGACTGGGTAATATATTTATGAGCTTACATTGAATCAAGTCAGAGTTTCCTAAAGGAACAAACTGTTATTCTTCCTAAAGGACCTGTAAATAAATAGAAGACTCATGATATGGAATAAATTCCCTAATAGTTGTTTCTTATTTTTAATTTTAGGAGGCATCTGATATAGAATGGTGGTAATCTTTAACAGCACCATGGTGTGTCAGAGCCTAACTAAAACCGATTATTACTCTAGGATTACTTGGATTTGTATTGTTATAAACTGCCTTACAAAGAAAGGGAGAAATAGGAAGAAAAAATCACTATAAACAAAATGTACAATCAGTTAGTTGCCAAATACTGACCCGTGTTCACTGGAGACTCATTCGGTCTCTTACCCTTGGATGTCCGTATGGCCAGTCAGAACTAGAATTCCTAACAATTCCACCAGATTGTAGAACCACAGCTCAACACGAACTAATCTTTCGTTCCTACTTTACGCTAAGGCAAGAAAACATGATATATGTGTTTCGGGAGCACGATTGAAATAAACAAGTGTTTCCGATTTGACTTGAACAAATCAGAAAATAACATATCCATTAAAATCACAGTTCTCAAACAGGTGGCTTGTAGTTTTATTCTATGTATGTGATACGTGAAGCCTGTGTCCTGGTGTGCCCCTCTTTACACTTTAAAGAAGATGATAGAAGATTGGTCAGAAGCCTGGAGATGAAAAAAATATTTAGGATTAGTAAGAAAGCAGCCTTACTTGACCCGAGGCAGGCAAGGAAGACTTTCCAAATCAAGAGACATTTGATTGGAAGCTTCTTGGAAGTACTTAGAATATTGTCAGGCATTCCCAGTCGTTAGAAAGTGATAGTAGGCGGCATAACAGTATTTTAAACATATTTCCTTTTTCTGAAAGAACATAAATTCTTTTGGATGCTGGCTTGGTGCTGATCACTCTGCTTCGATAGGCTTGACCGTATTTTGTACTCCATCCACTGCTTCTTTTAGGCTAGAGATTAGCTGTTTTCATGTCTCCCCTGTGTTTCCACTAGAAAAATAATTCAAGTTAGATGTAATATTTATTTTTTGAAGCTTTATTTATTTATTCATTTTGGGAGAGAGAGTGAACATGAGCAGGGGAGGGACGGAGAGAGAGGGAGAGAGAGAGAGAATCCCAAGCCAGGCTCTGCCCTGTCCGTGCAGATCATGACCTGAGCCGAAAACAGGAGTCGGGCGCTTAGCCAACTGAGCCACCCAGGCGCCCCTAAGTTAGACTTAATATTTAAAACTACCATAAACTTTTTGTTGTTATGGATGACTATTTCGTTCACTCTCACTCTTCTTTCATTTCAAAAACACAAAATCCAGCATTTTGAGACAGCATCCACTGTGTCGCTCGGGACTAGGTCAGCAGTTAGGGCAGGACTCGGCAGGGACAGCTCAGCGCTGCTTCCTATGGTGGTGGCTTGGGCAGCTAGACTGGGCTGGAACATCCAAGATGGCCTCGCTCATGTTCCAAGAACATTGGTGTGGCCCGTCCACTGGGGTGTCTCTCTTCTCCGCATGGCCTCTCTCTCCAGCACGATAGCCTGGACATCTTTTCCTCGTGGCCGGATGCCCCTCCTGTGTGAGCTGCCAGTCTTTTTAAGGACCAGAAGTCACCATTTCTGCCTCACGGCATGTGGTCCAAGCACGTCACACAGCCAGCCGAGGGGGAAATGTTTGGTGGCCGTCTTTACAATCGACTGTGATCGAGTTATGTCATAAGATGACTGTATATTTTATGTTAACTAACGTTCCTCTACGTACGGTTCTTACTCCCGGTGGTTTTTCTCTTTCTCCCACAGATGCCCGTATATTATTACCCATCTGGTCAGTACCCTACCTCAACCACGCAGCAGTACCGGCCCCTGGCCTCAGTTCAGTACAGTGCTCAGAGGGGTCAGCAGATACCACAGGGAGTGCAGCAAGCAGGTACCTGGCCTCTCGTTTTCCATTCCCTCCTCTAACCGAGTGATGCTTGCATGTAAAGCTCTCGGCCGTCCTCTTCCGATGAGTGTCCAAGCTTGGCAATTCCAATCGCCTCGTTTCCCTCACCCAGAGAAGATAACGGAGCATTGGATTCACTCTGTGTGGACAAGTAAGGGGCACAGGAAGGTGAAGCCCACCTCACTCTGGCACCCCAGACCTGCACGCTGAGCACCGTCGCCACAAATTCTTTGCGGACCTTCTTAGTTTCTTTTAAAGCAGAGTCCCAACCGCATCCTTACCTTCCTGGGTCATACCTTGTCTTTTTTTCTTCTCCTTTTTTTTTTTTTTTTTTTTTTTTTTTTTGTTCTTCCTTTTGAACTTGAAGACAATCCCTCCCCTGCTCCTCAGGCTAGGGGGACGAAATCAGATTGTTCCTAAACCTTCCTAAAAAGTCCCGTGTGCAGAAGGCGGCCCCGGACCTTGCCGCCCGTGTCCCGATGGCCGCACTCCATGGCTCGCTTTCTCGAGGGCCACATGCGTCCCGCCCAGAGCTTGGCAGACACTGTGCAGTGGGAAGGGGGGCCGATACACTGTACGAGAGTGAGTAGCAGGTCTCACAGTGAACCGGTCTCTTTCCCTACTGTGTCACACTCCTGACGGCGTGCCGGCACCCGGACAGCGGCAGGAACCCAGCAGGGCTGAGTGACTTGGACTAGGGAGAGCCTTGGGTCCTGCCCGCTGACCGCTCCACAGGGGAGACCGCTCACTGCCAAGTCCAAGACCGCCCGCCTGGAGGACTCTGCCTTCCGTAAGTAGGTCGTGCCAGAGCGCGTGCTTCCGCCACCGCCCCTGCCTGGCTGTCCCGCCGGCTGACGTCTGTGCAGAATAGAAGGATATGCGGATGTGATATGTACATATATGTGTGTGCGATACGCGGGACATATACAGGTTTTATAAGCCGATGAAAAGCACCGTCCCTGCCAAGGGTTGATGCCAAGAACAGCCACCCTGAGAATAGGAACGCAGACGTGACTAGCGTCTTGTCAGATTGGAGAAATAATTCGAGTCCTCTGTATTGGAGATAGTGATACGTTCTATCGTGTTTGATAGATATTTGATAGATAGTTGGCTCATCTCACGTGGGAGAAGACTGAGAGAAATGTACAGCGGCCGGCCAGACTTTTTCTTATTTCAACACTGCGTTAGCTTGGGGAAAAAAATCTACATTGACCTCTGAATTGACTTTACGTTTTTCTTTTTTTTTTTTTTTAATGTTTATTTGGTTTTGAAAGAGAGGCAGAGAGAGAGAGAGAGAGAGAGAGAGAGAGAGAGCATGTGCTCAAGACAGCCCAGGCAGGGGAGGGGCAGGGAGAGAGGGGGACAGAGGATCTGAAGCAGGTTCTGTGCTGACAGCAGAGAGCCTAACTCGGGGCTTGAACTCATGAACCGTGAGAGCATGACCTGAGCCCAAGTCGGATGCTTAACCAAATGAGCCACCCAGGCGCCCCTACGTTTTTCTGATAATAACACAAAAACATTTACGTTGATTAGTTATTTTTTTAAAAAAGCATGCGGTAATAGTTTCTCTAAGGTTGGAAAATGTTATGTCTCTTATCGCTTGGTGGTAACTATGCTGTCAACTTAGATATCATAGTAATGTGCTGCTTGCTTTCCTTCTGCTGATGTTTGTCAGAGTTAAGTTATGATCTAGCTGCTGGCCTAGTGGCCACAGCGGAGTTTTCCTTTTAGTTGCCAATGCCTTTAGGAGAGAGATGCAGACATCCAGTGGTAATGATTGGCTAAATTTTAGTTTCCTGCCATTATTTGACAGTTTTCTAAAGAGATGTGTGAGTCTTGCATTAAGGAATATAGTTCCTACATAGGAATGCAGTTACAGACATGCTAGAACCTACCAAGTCAGGAAACCCCAGGTTCATGTGTGGTGCTGAGAGAGTTGGATGGCTATGTTCACTCAAAAGTAGATTTAAGACAAGGCTTGGGCTTCTCATGACCCTCGCCAACGAACTTCATTGGTGAGTGTCAACACCAGTGAGAACACTGTGACATTTTTTATCATTTTAAAAACATTGTGATTAGAAGGGTGTCTGGGGGACTTAGTTGGTTAAGCGGCCGACTTTGGCTCAGGTCATGATCTCATGGTTTGTGGGTTCGAGTCCCGCGTCAGGCCCTGTACTGACAGGTCAGAGCCTGGAGCCTGCTTCAGATTCCGTGTCTCCCTCTCTCTCTGCCCCTCCCCTACTCGCACTGTCTCTCTCTCTCTCTCTCTCTCTCTCTCTCTCAAAAGTAAACATTAAAAAGATTTAAGAACATTGTGGGAGAATTTAGGAGTGGATAACCTCCCCCCACCATCTCACAGAGACCTGACTGGCCCCAGCTACATCTCATGGCAGCCTGGTGACATTGACTTGTCCCATGCCCCCACATCACCATGGGGATGCCACCCCCAAGGTGAGGTAATGACACTGTAATTATAAGGGTGCATTTCAAAGTGGTATCATGCTCAAAATAGAAGTGAGTGCATCGGGTGTCAAAGAAGTGAGTGGAGCTAAGGTGGTCTGGGGGATCTAGGGGGATGAGAAAAGGGAAATGATGTGTGAACAAAATCCTCCCCAAAGCGACACCATCGACCTACACATGTGGCCTGCGACTTTTATGCTCCTAGCTTTTGAGACCACCACACCCAAAATCAGCCTAAAATCTCAGTGCAGTTTGCACCACAGTGTTGCATTTACTGAAGGTTTGGGAAGGACAGATGGTGTCCCCTGACCTCACTAGGATTCGCCTCTTCTAACAAACCACGGTATTCCAGCTCATGCAATGGCTCTGTGACAGCACGTCGTTACAGCCAGGTGGCCTTTTCCTGAGTTGAGTGACACTAACAGAGACTTCGCAAAGGGCCTTGGTGGGTACTTGGGGGAACAAGTCTGTGTTGGTGGAATGACACATGGACAAAAGAGCCTCTTGGGTAACAAAAAAAGCTGCATTTCCTGGAGGAGCTCAGAGATAGGCCCCCCTCTCTCTGTAAATGGGATGCTCTGACTAGCTCTTCCTCCCTCCTCCTGCCATAGTGCCTCCTGGACCTGACCGTCTCCCACCTTCCTAGGCTACTGACTGGATTACGTCCCAGTAAATGCAGCATCCCATGGTAGGACATTAGTGTGGTGCAAATTTACGTCAGTTATAACCAAATGAGATTTGAATCCCAATTTCCTTCTTGGCAGTGTTCTTTATTTCTTTTTATTTTTTTCACGTTTATTTATTTTTATTTTTTTTTACATTTATTTATTTTTTGAGAGACAGAGACAGAGCACAAGTGGGGAAGGGGCAGAGAGAGGGAGACACAGAATCAGAAGCAGGCTTCAGGCTATGAGCTGTCAGCACAGAGCCCAACACGGGGCCCGAACCCACAATCGTGAGACCATGACCTGAGCCGAAGTCGGCTGCTCAACGGACTGAGCCACCCAGGCGCCCGGACATTTATTTATTTTTGAGAGACAGAGCAAGACAGAGCATGAACGGGGGGAGGAGGGGGGGGGTACAGAATCTGAATCAGGCTCCAGGCTCTGAGCTGTCAGCACAGACCCCTGACACGGGGCTCGAACTCATGGACCGTGAGATCATGACCTGAGCCGAAGTCAGACGCTTAAGCAACTGAGCCACCCAGGCACCCCCTTGGCCACACGTGTTTTTATTCTTTATTTAATTGTAGTGAGAAATGTCTCTTCCTTGTCCTACATTCCTGGCCAAACTGAAATCTCTGTAAGTCACCAAATCTTTTCTAGGCCTTAAAACTACATACACACAGTGAATTTTTATAACATACATTGGATATTCTGCAACTGATGAAGTAGAACCCTAGAGTTACCCTGAAGCCCAATAGGGGGACACAAATTCTTCCTCCTGGTGCTTTTGTACTCTTTAATCTTTACTAGTGGCTGATGAGCCTATGCTGGTGGGTATTATAAACAAAGGCCATTAAAATTCAGAAATTTTGGAGGAATTAAATGGTAGATTTAAACAGGGATCTCTGGATTTTGTTGCTACATATACAAGGGAAATCAAAACTTTAATATAAAAGCATCCCTAATGGGAAAAATAATCTACTGTCAATTTAACATTATCAGGTACCCCCAACAGTGAAGGCAGATACTTTTCTATATGAGACGGTTGCTGATGACCCAAAGCCACGTAGAAAGGCAGTTATCCGAGCTAAAAAAGACAGTGGTTTGCAAGTCCCTCTGGCTTTGAAAGACTTGGAAGTGAGGGCGTCCTACCTGAGAACCGATTTTTTCCCCAGGGGTGGAACACTGAAATGAAGTGCTGTTGAATAAACCTTGCATTTCTTCATGCTTTAGGCTCACGTAGTAGTCAGGTACCAGATCGCTTTTAGGTAATCCCTGTGTTGCCATGGTTTTATTCTGGCTTAAAAACATTTTTTTAAACACAAAAACTGTTAGCAGTAATTACAGCCACCGTCCGTTAGGTCCCTAATGGGCTCGTTGCCGTGTTCAGTATCTACAAACATGGCACCGTTTCACATCCACCGCAAATGTACAAGGAACGGACGAGTTGTTAGCACCCCTGTTCAGAAATACATTACTTGGGGTCCCAAGGGGAACACTCGGGCTTGACTGGTTTTAAGCCTGCACATGAACCACTTTCTCATAATCACATAAACATAGTTTACTGGTTTTCCCTTAATCTACCATCACAGATGATCATGGCGTGTTGGAACTAAACCAGCAGGGCCACGTTACGGAGGCAGACATTTCAGTGTCCAAGTGCACAGGCTGGCTAATAGCAGGACAGAGGAGGAACTCTGGACATGGCCTCCTGACCCACCACGGGCTTTCATACTCCTTTGTAGAGCTGGTCACCAACAGCAAATGACAGAGCGCAGCTGAGACATTTATGTGCCAACCACACGTTGGAAAGAGAGAGAGAGAGAGAGAGAGAGAGAGAGAGAAAGAAAGAATTTGTCTTGGATCTTGTATCTAATGCCAAATTCCCTTTTCAGTTTGACTAAAAAGAAATACATGTAATTTCATTCTCCGCTGTCCATAATCTTGAACATGTTCTAAAAACCACAAAAATGGGCTTGTAAATTCCTATATACTTTCAAAAGTGGACATGTGGGATGAATACTTCCTGATTTTGGTATCAGAATAATAGCAGGCTCGTAAAATGATTTGGGGAGCAACCCTCCTCTTCTGTTTTTTTGAAAGGATTTCTGTAAAAATGGGGCTGAATCTTCCTTAAATGTTTGATAGACTCTCCCAGTGATACTGTCTGGGCCTGGCGATGTTCAGAGCATTATTTTTTTTACTTTTTATGTGAACATAATTCCTAGAGCCTTTTAATTATGAAATTTTTATGATTATCAGAATATTCAGGTGACCTGTCTCATCTTTGCCGAGTTTTGGTCTTTTGTGGTCATTGAGGAATTGGCTCATTTCTAAGAAGTTGTTGGATTTATGAGTGAAAAGTTATGAGTGGCTTTTCTTTATTACCCTTTGACCGGCTGCAGAATATGTTGGGATACCCATTTTATTCTTGATATTGGTGATTTTTAAATTCTCTCTTCTTATTTTTTATAAATCTTGCTAGATATATCAATTTCATTGATCTTTTCAAAGAACTACCACTTTGTTTTCTTCATTTTCTCTTTTTATTGTTTCAATTCCATTCATTTCTGTTCTTTTTTATTTTCTTCCTTGTGTGCATTTTAGCTCTATTTTGTTCTGTGCAATTTCTTGAGGTAGGAAGTGAGATTACAGATTTAAGACTTTTTTTCTTTTGAAAATTTTTCTTATGTTTATTTATTATTGAGACACAGAGAAACAGAGCATGAGTAGGGGAGGGGCAGAGAGAGAGAGGGAGACATAGAATTCGAAGCAGGCTCCAGGCTCTGAGCTGTCAGCACATAGCCCGACGTGGGGCTCGAACCCACGAACCGTGAGATCATGACCTGAGCTGAAGTCGGACGCTTAACCGACTGAGCCACCCAGGTGCCTCTAAGACATTTTTTCTTTTCTAATGTAAGTATTTAATGCTCTAGGCTTCCTTCATAGCCCTGATTGAGCAGCATACCACGTATTTTTATGTGCTTTATTTTCATTTTCATTCATTGTATGTGTTTTTTTATTTTCTTTGAGATTTCCTCCTTGATCTGTGGATTATTTAGAAGTGTTTTGTTTGATACCCAAGTGTCTGGAGGTTTTCCTGTTGTATTTCCACTATTGATTCTAGACTGATTCCATTACAGTCAAAGGATATACTCTGTGTGACTTCAATTCTTAGAAGATTGTTGAGGTTGGGTTTTATGAACCGGGATATGGTCTAACGTGCTGAATGTTCCATATGCTCTTGAAAAATCTGGGTATTCTGCTGATGTTCGGTGCAGTGTCTAGACGTGCCAATTACATCCTGTTAGCTTATTTTGTTGTTCAGATCTTCTATATTTTTGCTAGTTTTCTGCTTACTGGTTCTCTCTATTGCTGAGAGGTAATAGTCACGACTCCAACTCTTAAGACTTCCTATAGTCCTGACATCAATCTCAGGGCCAAGGTTTCCCTGAAGTCCAAGGATGCAGGGGAGACCTTGAAGTTATTTAAAGCATGTTACATGTCCGCCGGGTGGCTCAGTCAGTTAAGATTCTGAGTTCAGCTCAGGTCATGATCTTGCGGTTTGTGAGTTTGAGGCCTGCATCGGACTCTGGACTGACAGCTCAGAGCCTGGAGCCTGCTTCAGATTCTGTGTCTCCCTCTCTGTCTGCCCCTCCCCTGCTCACACTCTATCTCTCCCACTCTCTCAAGAAAAATAAACATTTAAACAAAATAAAACATGTTACCATCTGGGGTTTTTTCCCCGCAAATAAGAAAGAACTGTTTCATTCCCTTAAAAAAAGTTAGAGAGAGTCTGGGAAGTCAGGCCCTGGGACCAGTGGGTCTGGGTCAGCAGTTCCTAGACATGGCGCCTGCACCCCTCTCTTGTCCAGCTTCCAGCACTTTGCCTAATGCCAGTGATATTACTTCAGGTTTAGCTACAACAATAATGTAGATTACCGTCTACAGCAGACGGTCCAACAGTTCTGTCCTTGCAGAGGATCTGGAGAGTCTGGATTCTTGAATGTCAGGAAAGTAGAACAAGAGGAAGAAAGAGCTGCAGCGGAGCAGAGCTGGAAGGGGGAGACGCAATGCTGAATTAATTTAGGTTGTAACGGTGACTGCTCCGTTGGTGTAGATTCTGAAAACTGTGGAGATGCCTGTCACCTCTGCTTTTTCAGCGTCTTTCCTGCACCCCTCCCCGACTCCGGACCATCTGCTGAATGCTTCATTTGCGGTGAAAACTGGTGTCATAGAGCACCTTCCATGAAAATGGTTTACTTTTGAAATGATAGCTCAGAAAGAAACCAGGAAGAGGAAATCTTCAAGAACGCATCCTACTGCAAGCGCCCAGGCAGCTTTTATGGGGTCTCCTTAAGCCTCTTGACTTTACTTGTGCTCTGGTCCTGTCAGGGCTCTGTGTTGGGTAAATGATGAGCCAACCCACCTTGTAGAGCAGAATTAGAATCCTTGCAGGAGACAGTGGCTGGGTCTTTAGAATTGTCTTTAGATGATCTCAACAGACGTCATGAGGTAGGACTAGTAGAAGTGCAATTTAAACGCTCAGTTTGGTTAAATGAGACTGAAGGTCAGCCTGCTGCCCAATATGGAGGCTCTCTTGTCAGAGCCAGAAAGGGGGCTTTTCCTCCCTCAGTATTTACAGATTTGGTGACACATGTCGGTTTCAGAAACCCAGCAAGCTTACTCAGTCTGACAGAGTCTGACTGTGTGAGATTCTGCCCTTGGCTTTGAACTTAACGTGCAGGTTATAAGGACAGCATGCAGACAAGAGTAAACTACTATCCTGAAAGCGTGGAGATGTGTTATCACCCCTCCCCTCCCCCGTTCTTAAGACAGAAGTTGGAGCTTCCCCACCCCCCACCTCTCAAAGTAGAGAAAATAGACATGAGCCTTGCAACAGGCTTCCTGTTGTCTGGGTGAATCAGAAGAATGATAGATGCAGATAAAGAGTGTTTGAAGTGAATTCAAGATGTATGTAAATAAAAGGCATATGGACAACATCCAGAGAGGAGAAAACCACGTCAGCGCTCATAGATCTTGTTTGTTTTATTTTGCTAACTGACGCTAGGATAACAGCATAGTCCAAGAATCTTTAGGGACACTCTGACCTTTAAGATATAGATTGCATTGATCCAAACCTCCATTCTGCATACTCGGGAAACCTTTTGCATGTTGGGAATTCTTCACTGAAGAACTGGAGAATCGGAGGGGTCGGCCTGTCAGAAATACTATATAACGGTCCATTGGATTTTTCGGTGCCTCTCTGGATGTCTGAGAAGAGCTTGGGAATGCTGTTCTCACTCCCTCGCGTGTTGTGGGTGTTGGAGGGAGGATTACAATGGCTGGTGCTCCCCAAATGTTGACGGCCGTGAACACCAACCAGGATCTTGATCAAATGCACATATTGACCCAGTGGTTCTGGGGTGAGTCCTGAGATTCTGCATTTCGAGCACACTCCCAAGGGATGCTGGTGCTAATGGTCTGTCATCGGGAGATAGCAAATTTTTAATCATGGCTGGTCTGTGCACAGGCTGTTGCAAAGGGACGGAACCTGCCCAAATTTCACTCTGTGGTTTGATATTATTTATATCTGAGGCAAAAATCTAATACTTCATAGCTATCCTATGAATCTTATGAATTATAGCTTGTGAGTATTTAGAATGAATGTGCTAATGTGTACAGATCCAAATTTTGAGATAGGAAGTAAATATAGCATGATTCCTTTACCCAGTAGGCACTCTTAAGTGTTGATAGAATGGATAATACACATACCTATTTTATTTTATTTTATTTTATTTTATTTTATTTTTAGAGAGAAAGAGCATGCACTTGAGTAGGGAAGAGGGGAAGAGAGATGAGACGGAGAGAGAGAATCTCAGACAGGCTCTATCCCCAGTGTAGAGTCCAACACGGGGCTCAATCTCACGACTGTGAGATTATGACCTGACCCAAAATCAAGGGTCAGATGCTCAACCAACTGAGCCACCCAGCCACCCTGTGTACCTGTTTTCAAGTTAGCAGGCACACGGAGGATTAGGGGTGTGTGTGGATGTGTGTACATGTGAGAGAGCGGGAAGAAAAGAGAATATGTGAAGAATTAAAAGGCTACATGGAACCCTTCAGTCATCCATTTCAAATATGAATAAGAGCAAAACTGTAGTTAAATGTTATGAAATCAAATAGAAAGACAGCCTTAGGGGCACCTGGGTGGCTTAGTCGGTTGAGCGTCCAACTTCAGCTCAGGTCATGATCTCACAGTTCATGGGTTTGAACCCCGCGTCAGGCTTTGTACTGACAGCTCAGAGCTTGGAGGCTGCTTCAGATTCTGTGTGTGTGTCTCTCTCTCTCTGCCCCTCCCCTGCTCGTGCTCTTTCTCTGCCCCCCTCTCTCAAAAATAAATAAAACATTAAAAAAATACAAAGACAGCCTAACACACCAACCCGCATCAACAAACAAATATACACGTTTTTCAAAGTTCGGACATTTGACCAAGGAACAGGTCACAGATTCTCTGGGCCACTTTCAGGGGTATAATATATTGGGATTTTTGTGTGCTCAGTGATTTAGGAATTTCTATAAATTTAAAGTAATAATGTTCTCATCAGAACTCATTCCAGCCAGCTAATTTGGAAGTGGTCAAATGGCAGGAATAACCAGGCCCTGAAAATCTACTTGTAGCACCCTTAGTTCACGGCAGCTCCCTCCTTCCTTCCTTTACTTCCCTTTTGAGTGTTTACCAAAGGGGTGGACGTGGTGGCATCTCTGGCAGAAAGACATAATTATCTGTGACACACGTGTTTTTGAAAACGGACCATAGCCACGGCTCCTTTCCTGATGGGTCTGCGTAGAAGTTCAATAAGCGGCAGCATATTTAGCCGCCTCTTCTCTGGTTGTAGTTCTGTCTTTTTTGTGATAGAATATTGTTCATATGAACATCTCCTAGGAAGAAAAAAGATTCTTGTCTCTTTCATGTTGTTTTGCAACACATTTGGGATGGGGAGAAATGTACCTTAATGGAGTCTGTAAATTGACTTCAGCAGAGCACTTGTGTGAAGTTGACATTGAATCCTGTATTTTTAGCTTGACTTCTTAATCAGCATCAGTGCAATAGGAGAGGAGTTTTACCTTTAAAAAAGTCTTTCTCTTTCTTTGTATTCCTCACCGTGACTTTTTTCCCCATTGGGGATGGGTGGAGATGGGGAGAGACGACATCAGTGCTAAAGAAAGAATTTAAAATTCCAGTGTGACCAGTAAGGTAGGTTAACCTCTAGATAGTGGGATTTTCTTTTTCTTTTTTAAAGTTTATTTATTTATTTTGAGAGAGAGAGAGAGAGAGAGAGAGAGAGAGGCGAGGATGGGGGAGGGGCAGAGAGAGAAGGAGAGAGAATGGGGGAGGGGCAGAGAGAGAAGGAGAGAGAATGGGGGAGGGGCAGAGAGAGAGAGAGAGAGAGAGAGAGTCCAAGCAGGCCCCTCACTGTCACTGCACGTCAGTGAAGATCAGCTCGGATCCGCACAGAATCCGACCCTGGGCTCAAGTTCAGGAACTGCCAGGTCATGACCTGATGGAAATCCAGAGTGAGTGGAGTTTAACCGACTGAGCCACCCAGGCGCGCCCAGGGTTTTCTTTTTTAGTCTTAAATCACCTTCCCCAAACTTAATGGTTTTAAAAGATATTTATTTGTCTAACTATCTTACATACAATTTACATACATTTTAATATTTAAAACCACATAAATCAGATTATCTATTTTTTAAATACACTTAAAAAATGTATAACCAATAATCACTCAGAGAAGCAATGCAGAAATTGTTACACTTGATCACTTTGAGGTAGCCCTTTATACCTTGGGGGGTCTGCATTATTATGTTACTAAAAGCGGAGGGGGTCAGTTATCAAAGAGTTACACAAGGATTTAATTGTCTGATTTCTGTTAACATCAGTGGAAGCCACATGGATAAATCCTTGTAGAACACGCTGTTCTGAAAATATGAGTCTAGAAAAGGTTTCTAAGGAAATATTCATGTGTTTCTTTCATTAATTGGTCTAATTATTCCATTTACAGAAATGGGAATGGGAAGTATTAAGCTGGGGTTATGGGAAAGGTTAACATTATTAGGAACAATAATAGGAATTATGTTATTTTTAGGTCTGAAAATCTTAACAGGTTACCAAGACAGTATTAGGTGGCCAGGTTGTCTCTGTCCCCTAGGTGGTTATTCAACATGTTCCTTTTTCTTTTTTTTTAAGTTTATGTGCTGACGGGGGAGGGGCAGAGACAGGAGGCGAGAAAGAGAGAGAGGGAGAGAGAGAATCCCAAGCAGGCTCTGTCTGCATTGTCAGCACTGAGCGGGATGTGAGGCTCCAACTCATGACCCCTGAGATCATGACCGGAACCAAAGTCTGACCCTTAACAGACCGAGCCACCCAGGCTCCCCCAACATGTTTCTAACAGTTACTTTGGCACTTGGCATTTTATGTGGCTTTTGGTGTTTATATATTTATTAATTATGTAGTTAAGCACTACTGGTAGGGTTGGGATGTCTGCTTTTCTATAAAGACAGGGAGTAAAACATCATAGCAGTATGTTTTATTTTTATTTTTTTATTTATGCAACAAAAAGTGGAAGCAGTAGTTTGTTAGGAAAAAAAGATTTGGATTAGAGACGGCAGGGAAAGAAAAGTGGCGAGAAAAGCAAAACTCTAACATTCCCACGCAGTTTTCCTAAGACAGAAACTGGACTCTTTAGAGAAATCTGAGGAACTCAAACACAAGTCCCAGGTGGTCAGGTTTACCTGACGATTTCACTGAACTAAAATGAAGAGACGTTAGGATGTTTCCTGACATCTGTACTCTTGGCCCAGACTTCTCATTTCCTCCTCCTTTTCTTTCTTGTTATTTTGTGGTTTCTTGTTAATTTCTGCCCTGAGCTATGCCTGGAGCTAAACGTCTCCTATTTTCCAGCGCCTCCTTTCTTTGGAAGCACTTTGTTGTTTCAGTTCTTCAAGATTTTCATTGTTTCCCCATCTGCACATCTGTCTTCTCATTTTATTTACTTTCTATCTAATTCTCTGGACCTCTCTTTTCTGTGTTTTTTTTTTTTCCTCCTTACCATAAATATGCTTTTCACTCCAAACTCTGGGTGATTTCATCTCACGCTTTCATTGTCTGCATTTCTTCTCATTTTGATTTATCAAATTTATTTCTTTCCATTCCACACACTCCTTTCCATTATGAGATGGGACACCGCACTCTTCCAGAGACATTCATGATCCAACATTCCAATGATTAAGAAGAATGTACTGGGTTTTCCCCACCATCTTTTTAAAAATTTTTTTTAATGTTTATTTATTTTTGAGAGAGAGAGAGAGAGAGAGAGAGAGACAGAGCATGAGCAGGGGAGGGGCAGAGAGAGAGGGAGACACAGAATCTGGAGCAGCTCCAGGCTCCGAGCTGTCAGCACAGAGCCCGACGCGGGGCTCGAACCCACGAACCGTGAGATCATGACCTGAGCCGAAGTCGGACACTCAACTGACTGAGCCGCCCAGGCGCCCCTCCCCACCTTCTGAACACGGAACATGAAGAGGACTAAACTGTCTTCTCTCTACCTTGCTTTCCTGAGAGCCAGTATAAAGTTGCCCCCTGGATTAGTGACTTCACTTGGAATTTGTGGTGATAAAAAAAGCAGAGTATCTCTAAGAGTTATTTTTATTTTGTTTCCCAAACTCAGTGATGCAGCGGTACCCACAGAATTGTCAGGCTTTTGGATAGAGTTTACATTGGTCACTCCCAAGGGGTTTACTATTGCTTAGACGTTTGGGTGTTCCTTCTTCGAATGGAGAGCAGTGTACAAATCATGAAATGTAAAGGCTGTGATCTCAGAAGTCAGCCGTCCTGAAATACGCTGTTTTCTGAAATTCTTCTTTCCACTGTCTTCGGATGTGTCTGCTTTTGGCGAGGACACAAATGTATATTCAGCAAAACCAATCTGTTTGGACTCACACTTGATGGTTTGCCCCTTCCCCAGAGCGTCAGCATAAGAACAAATTCTAATCACCCCCTCCCTCCCTGAAATGCCACGGGCCTTCCTGTCTACATGAGTGGCTCCTGAACGCTAGAATTCAGAGCCAAGCAGCAATCTCTACAACCCAGAAAGACTGCGGGATTGTGGAGCCTGGGAGAAGTAGTGTGATTCTAAAAGAAATACGGTGACTCACACGACCATTTTTGAGCCAGTGGGGGGGTCAGATGCTTACAAGGAGGGTCACGAATTGATTCCGTGTTACAGCAGGATCCTATAGCACAGGCATTTCTGCACATCTGTTCACTGGAAGAGCGTGCCCACGGCGTGCGACAGCTTTCACACGTAAGCTCTCGCTCGTCCAAACCCCCGAAGCTGCCACGGACCTCCTTCCGTGGCCTCTTCCAGGTGCTATTCCCAGCTGCCTGCCGACCCTCCCTGGCTGCCCTCATGATTTCCATGCCCTTCAAGGACTGCCACCGATCTCTAATTGCCTGCTGCCATCTTCTCCCTGATTTCCTCACCATTTCCGTGAAGGCACCGAGAGACTCATTATCGTTGCATTTTTAACATTCTCCCAGATGCTCCTACTCGTGTGTTTTGTTTTTATTTTTGTACTGGGTCCAGCACCACTACTTCTCAGGAGCCATGTGGGTCATGACTGTTTTGAGAATAAGAAAGTAATGGCAGAAAGGGGCCGGCATAGAGCCCCAAACACAGTTCGCAGCATCGAGGGTAATACAGGGCCGCACACATTCGAGGGATTATAGGAACATGCGATAGAATTTGCAGAGTTAGCTCCACGCAGCCATTGCATGCATTTTTTCCCCCAACAATAGCAACTTATAAACACATAGCACTCTAAGTACTCACCTATGCACAGAGGGTGTTAGCCAGAGTGTGTGTGGTATTTATTTCACTGCGGAGATCAGAAGGCTTGGGGCGCTCTTCAGTGAATCTTGATGGATACCTGGATTTCCCCACTTGAGACTAACTAGATCTTTCTGGAAGGAAAGGCTCAGCTCCTACTGCAGAGGTGAGTCAAAGAACAATCCAAAACATAAATCAGAGAGAAAAGCTCCTGCCTTGCTGAAAACTGGCAAGAATTAGGAGAAAGAGAAAGTCGTCCTAATGAGGAATTTGTGCTGTTTTCTTTTGCATGTGTAACTTCTATAAATTGTCAAAACAACACAGTACTTGCAGTAAAGGATTTCTTTTTAAGAAGACGCAAAAACTTCATGCCAACGCACTAATGAATTATTTCTGCCTCTTCTTTTTCTGCCTTTGAGCTTAGGTACATACACGTTATAGATGTAGACCTGCATTGCAATCACAGATTATGCCACTTTCTTATGAATACGTTTTTACTTACCCAGAACTCATTTTACATTCGCATGTAAACTAATTCTTCCCATCGTGTCCGTGACACTTTTAGACGTAAAATTGTGTTTTCAGATGACATGCCTATTTACACCAAAAATTCTAAACAGTATACAAAACAACTTCTAGAACTCATTAGTGAATCTGACAATGTTGTAGACTATGAGGACGCTATATAGGAATTAGTATACAGTATACAATATTTTTATATATTGGCAGCAAACAAAATGGAGCATTTAAAAATTCAGTTTGGAATAGCGTATGACACACTTTTCATAGCAATAATAGCCATCACCCTGCTCCCAACCTTGTAGGTCCAGGGCAGCCCAGGGCATTGCCTCAGTCATTGGGGATCACCCACTGTGAGCCCCACACCCCCCATGATGAATCACAGTCATTATAACCCAGGGTCCTTGTGTTCCTGGTATCTCCTTCGAGCCAAAAGCAGAAGCATTTAAGGAGTGAGTGGAAAGACTAAAACTTTCACATCTTTCATTTATCTACCTTCTTTAACTTCCAAGTCCAACAAATACTTCCTAATAAGCTGTTGTCATTGGCTTGTCGCTGCTCTGCCCAAGCTGTGGACAACTCCACAGAAGAATACAATTCTGGGTATTTCCCCACCTTCCTTCAAGCGCTTTTGTCTTTTTGATTTCCCACTGTTGAAACTGATACAATTCGAGGGGCTCACACTCTTTGCCCTGGAGTCTCTCTACCTCAAGTGCCTCTGTGAACCGGCCACACAAGGGAGATGGCTTCCTTGGTGACAGGAATGCGGCAAAAAAGAAGAAGGAGGAGGAGAAGGAGAAGGAGAAGGAGGAGATGGAGAAGAAACATGGAAACATTTGCTCCCCACCTCCTTCCCTAGTGCCCCTCAGCACCGCTGTTGGCCAGGCACAGAAACTAAAATGGCGGCCAGAGTCCCTGCTTCTGATCAGTTAGTGACCCGAAGGCGCTACGCCAACCACTTGCTCTCTTTTCCCACTAATGAAAACAGTTCAGTTGTGAAATGGGCATTTTCTCATTACTACTTTAGTCAATCTTTTTTAGACATGTAAAATGGAGAAAGGGGAAACTGGGTTGTAAGAAATCCGTGCACGTGTGTGTGTGTGTGTGTGTGTGTGAATGTGGTTGTCCAAATGAGCTGAATTTAAATGACTAATAGTACTTTTACGTTTATTTTCAGTCCCTGAAATTTGCATCAAAGGTATTTTTACATCTCTGGCAGGACTTAATGACATGTTTGGTGACTGCTGTGAAATTAATGCATTAGTTTGGCAAAACTTATGACCTACTTCTTAAGTATGCTTCTAAACAAGCTCCAAAATGCCTCTCTCCCCCTATTAAAAACAGTAAGGCAAATACAGACCTGTGAACTTATAGATAGGTGATCTCTGAAGTCTAATTTCAGAGATGTCAGCCAGCAAGTATGGGGATTAACTGATGGGATTTTTCAGTCCTGAGCTCTCCCTGTGCCCCAGGATATCAATAAAACCATACAGGGAGTCAACGCTCTACCTCTTCCCAATGCACTTTATCCCTCTTGTCTGTAGCTTTTTTCTTCTCAGACAATGAAGGAGAATATGCATACTGTACAGTTGTTGGTTTCTAATTTATTCGGCTGTTGAGCTTGTCAGTTATTGAAGGATATTCACTGTACTGCGGGCTTTTGCTTCTTTGCCCGGGGAATTGAATGCCTTGTTCAGCTTGGACCTTTAGGAATTTTAAGAGTTTGGCAACAGATTTAGTCTCTTGTCCAGGAACAAGTCTTTAGCACAAGGAGCAAAGCTCAGAGAACTAGTATCTGCTTTGTGTGGAGGGAGAAGGTTGTAAACCCCTGTCGTTTACCTTCTCACACTTATGGGGGCTAGAAATCCAATATTGAGCTCTCCCGAGGCCTCTTTCCTTGGCTTGCAGAATTCTGCCCATTCCTCCCCCCCCCTCCTTTTTTGGTTTAGAGAGAGAGAGAAAGTGTGAGCAGGGGAGGGGCAGAGAGAGAGAATCCCAAACAGGGTCCTCATCGTCAGTGCAGGGCATGATGCAGGGCTCGATCTCACGAATCATGAGATCATGACCTGAGCTGAAGTCGGACACTTAACCTGTAGCAGGTTCTCGCACAGAGAGTCATGACCCTGAGGCTTTTCTTTCCAGGAAGCAACTTTATTCGTGCCGGCACGGCTCAGTTGGGTTTGTACCTGAAGAACCGAGCCCTGAGCGCCACGTGGCATAGTTTTTTATACATATATTTTTTACCTCTTTGTCTCTCATATACGGTAACACACAAACATGCAGTGTGATTAAGTGGTCTCATGTTACAAGGTCATGAGGGATGTTGTCACACGCGTTCGTAGCCAGGTTGCCTTGAGTTCTTCTTCTTTTTTTTTTTTCCTTAGGGAGGGGACCCTACCAGAAACCAACTGAGCCACCCAGGTGCCCCTACCCATTCTTTTTAAACTGAGGAGTGGAAGAGAGATATTAAGGTGGAAAACCAATGTGTTTTGCCAAAGCATTCTTACACCGTTGTCCACAAACACGAGCACACTGGATTCTTTTACCGCCAGCACGAATTAACCAGACTAGAAACAGCATTTCTGTGTTCCTTCTCATTTTGAGCCACTCTGATGTTGCAGGAATTACATTATACCTTCCGGTATCTGGGTGTGTTTATAAATGGAGATTAAAAATCTACAAAGGGCATGCTGGGGTTGATTCAAGAGGCTGTGACAGAGTGAAAAGACACCGAAAGCTTGCTTTCTTTTTCTTTTCCTTTTTTTCTCTCCCTTTGTTATTGTTGTCTTCGTTGCTGCTTTGTGGTGACAGTAACTGACTATAAATTATGTGACTCGGTAATGCCAGCTCCCAGCACCCCGGGAGCTCTCTTCCTGTTCCAGCGCACGCTGGTGGCCCTCAGGGTCTGCAGTATTGTCGCGAAGACCGGCTCCGCAATTCTGTACGTTTGCCTGGTGGCAACCGCCAGCTCTTGTAGGACAGCTGCCATCTGGCTCTTTCTGCTAGATTTGTAGCAAAAGTCTCTGTTGGGTTTGGGGAATGTGAGAGTCTCCCGGGAAGCCAGAACCTCCGTGAATCACCACAGATGGCTTTATTTTGGGAGCCAACAGGCGTGCAAGTAGAAGTAGGAAGTAGAACAATAAATCAACTGGGAGTTTAATGTCTGTCGGCCTGCCAGGGACTTGAGATGAATTCTGTTGATTTATTAGGACTTTATTATGTACCTGGGAGATTTTGGAGGCGTTGTAAAAGCAAACCGCAACTTTAAAGCCTTCCGAGTTAAAGACCCCATCACACAACAGTCGGTGTTAGACTTTTCTTCATGAAAGGTGATGATGTGATAGAAACCAGCCATGGGAAAACATGCACTTGCAGAGTCCCTACGTCATTGTCTTCCAAGAGATGTTCTACCCATATTAGGATGAAGAGGGGAGCTTATCAAAAAGGCAGATAACTCGATTTTTCTGAATTGCTGAGGGTTGGACACCACCTCTGCCCAGGGCTTCCTCTGTTTTTATGGGGAGACTGCTTTTCTCTAGTCTCTTTGAAAGCCTTTTTTTAAAAAAAAAAAAAAAAAGTGTAACTGATTCTAATGGTCAGACAAGATCAGCTTTTCCAAAATATTTTCTTAAGGAATTCATATGCCATTAATATTTAAGCAGTCAAGGGTGGACTTCATTTCTCAGCCCAAACAAATCCACTTTGAGAATTCTTCTGATTTTTATTTCCTTCCCTGTGTTCTAAAGAATCCATAGGCAGGAGACCATCAGCTTCAAACTGGGTGCTAATTTCCTTCCACATTTTCCAAGGAGTCTATGGTGCCAGGAATACCATCCGATAAGGCAAATGTTTGCTTTCTCTCCATCTAGGGATGTGTTCAGGGACAATTGTGACTAGCAAGTGGCCGAGCGGTTAGATGTAGGCAAGGTACATGAAAAATGTGACATCTGGCCAGCAAGTTTGACTACTTATAAGGCAAAGCTACTTTATACGATCTCTGTGCCTTCATGAGTGCTTCTGCTTCATATAGTTACGTGAAGTTCGACAGCAACTGCTCCATGAAGACAGGGACTTTCTGTTAGACAGTAGCCTTCCTGCAATACCTTGTCGTCTTCTGTGCCTTGATGCCCATGGAAGGTGTCCCATTGAGGTTATCAGCAAAGCTGGGGTTCTACTCTATTTCTAAGAGGAACATTTTCATCTTCTCCAAGGGCAATATAATCTGAGTGGGACCAATGTGATTCTTTATTATTAAATGGTGGAAAGTGGAAGCTAAGATAGCATGGGTTTTCAGAAGGTAGATACTGGAAGTTTAATGGCATGAGCAAAAAAGTTTTCTTCAGGGTGTATCTTGACTTCCTACAAGTTGAATTTCCAAGTCAGAGCCAAATATCAATTTTGTAACCAGGCATTTATTCAGCAAGTGTTTATTGAGCCTCAATTAGGACCAGCCAGGGGTCCAATGTGTCTGGAGACACAGACATGGTGTCTTCCCACGTTGAAGCCATTTGCACTATTCATCACAAATCCACTCAAATCTGTTGTGATTTTACAACACACTTAAATAACAAAGAGGTTTTTCCAAACCAAGAGCCCTCAACACCAAAGTCAAAAACTTTGTAATAACCACACACACACACACACACACACACACACACACACACAGATGCACACACTCACATACACATATAAAATATATATTAGTTTTCTTACACATAAAATGTTTTTCCAAAAGTTAGCCAATATGTCTTCATATATTTTTAAACCAAAATTACAAAGATATTTTGTCATGGGAAATATTCTTATTTGTGTTGGTAAACAAGATAGACCATACTTTGACTACTGTAAAAATGACATGTGTGTTGCTGTTTGAAAAATGCTGATAGGTATTTGCTTTTTATGCACAATCTAAAATGTTGGCAACAGATGTGATACTATTCAGGATATTAGTATATTGGAACCGTCAGCCTGAGACTTGCAGGTCCTCATGTATTTTCTCTCATTGTAATGTCTACTTATTTCTGGTGAATATTGGATTCATGGGGGCTAAAGGGCTGGGACAGGAAAACATCTTTGACCACTTCCTACCTGTTGATACCAACTGTGTCAATATAAACCTCATGTAGCAGGCACGTAGGCAGGATTTTTTGAATGAGCAAATGGCAGATGCCACAACTTCCTAAAATAATGAGACCAAATGCTGGAAAATTTGTTTCTAGGCATATGACTTAATCCTGATTCAAAGACTTGCATATGTTGGGGTTTTGTTAAGTCTTCATCTAACATCAGATTGATGGCCAGAAGTTTAAAACCAGATGGGACCTTGGGAGCCAAGGAAGCCATAAAGCACCGTCATTCCCAAGATCGCTTAGTCCCAGCAGAGATGGGTCACGCCTCCACTGTCCCTCAGTGATTTCTTTTACTAAATTTTTCCTGATTCTAATGCTTAGGCCGACTAGGTTCTCTGAAATACTTGAGACTTTCGAAATAACCACTGGAGAGTGGAATCAGGGGACCTCAGTAGGGGACACAAACATAGGATGAAACAATTAGACCGGCTAAAGGAAAGCACCTTGAACATAGGTCTTAGATTAGTGATTCTGCATGTCTTTTTAAGAATGTGATTTCAGAACTGGGGTTGAGGAAACCTATCAAAGGTTCTCCAATATAATTCAATGACATACTTTGAGTGTATTAAGCTCCCAATGCTTCTGGTTCAGAGTTCCTCCACTTGTCTCATTTCTGCCCCTCTTGGATATTTCTCTTCCAACCTGGCTCTCGGTAGAAGAGGGCAGGATTCTTATGCAGCCTTAGGACAACTCTTAAGAGAGTCAACACTACCTTGTGGGTACACATCGTGAAGGACTGCCTGGAACTTTGGTTTATGCATTTGATAACGTTTTTGAGGTCTTGATGTGTGTGTAACATCCACCTGTCGTTGACACACCTTGAGAAGGGCAAGGAGTCAGGTGGTGACTTCCTGCCCCACCTTGCTTTTCTCTGTGCAGTTACACCTAATAAGGAAAAGAGCTACTAACCTAATCCCATGGAACCGCATGGATCTTGGATAGACACCAAAATGGTAATCCAGTGGTTCTCTTTTTGGCAATCAAAAGTCTTTTAGGGACCAGTGTAAAATCTAGTACATTTTACAGAAGTGAATACAGTGCCACAATCTTGAGTTTGAAGTCACAACGGATGGTAGTGACAATTTAGAGGCCTAGATAGGGGCATCCCACAGGTCTGGTATAGAAATCAAGTATTAAGTGGTATCATTTCCAAATTTTTCATCACCTCCTAAGATTTGTAGAAACATTCAAAAATTGTTCGTCAACAGTAAAATTTTGCAAATGACCATTTTGTAGTCCAAATATGGTTTTTAGGTGGGGTTGAAATACTGAGGCTGGCTAAAATTTTAAAAGCACCTTAAAAAGATTTTTATTTGTTTTTGGAAATTAAGTGTCTGTATCTCCTCTTGTCTCATAGGAGAGTCTGGTGAAAGTTTTAACTTTTGTTGGCAAGCCGAGAAAAGAGAAAGTTGATGGAAATAATAGTTTTAGTTCTTGTGAAGTCTCTTAGAGACATATTTGCCAAGAAAAATTATAGTTGGATTATGTGCATAGTTTCGGATGATAAATATTAGTATTTGTAGAAATGACTACTTTTAATGCTGTGGCTCTGATTTTAAAACCTGACAGTTTGCACTAGAAATATAAAACTTGACCAACATAAAGTGACGTGGCATCAGATTTTAGTGTGGTTTTTTTCTCCCCCTCTGTGTATTGGTTTTTATTTTTTCTCACCAAGGGCTGATGTGTGTCCCTGGTCTTCAAGATTAAATTTGGATTGTTATGTGCTTTCCTCCATCAGCCCTGTGAGGCGATTGCAGTTTAGGACACAATGGGTAGAAGTCAGGAATTGACCTCACTGAATGTCACACCTACGTCCCTAACTCCAGGTGACCCTCTGAACTAGAGTTTTGTTGGATCCCAAAAGAGGACAGTAAGAATACAGAACTACTAGGCAAAAGAGGGAACCCTGGATAATGTTTTGTGGAACTTTTAGATTTCTGTTTGCATACATATGCATTTTGTTTTTCTCAGTGGTTGTGGAGAGGTAAATTTAAGTCTCCTACTTTTACTAAAAAAAGTAGTTCTATTGTTTGCATATGAAAGGTAGAAATTCATTATGTTTCTATCTGTCCGTATACACACATACACGTATAGATATGCAGAATCTATGGAGGGTTTTTAACTACTTATGAGTTATGCGGGGCACCTGGGTGGCTCAGTTGGTTAAGCCTTCGACTTCAGCTCAGGTCACGATATCACGGTTCATGGGTTCGGGCCCGTATCAGGCTCTATGCTGACAGCTCAGAGCCTGGAGCCCTTTTCGGATTCTATATCTCCTTCTCTCTCTGCCCCTCCTCCGTTCATGCTCTGTCTCTCTCTGTCTCTCAATAATAAATAAATGTAAAAAAAAAATAACTACTTGTAGTTATGGTAAGGAGTTTAGCACTCATTATTTTCAAAATCTCTTCACTGCTCAGGATGTGAAGTAATTCTCTATGTGCTGTTGATTAAACATAAAGTCACAACATCAGAATTAAAATCATGTGAAATAAATACATTGTTGTCCCATGCACATATGATTGCTGAAGGACAGGGAAAATTCTGCTTAGGTGAATTAAAAAAAAACATTGTCCTTTGAAGGAATTGAACTTAAATGCGCTTTGTTACCTTATTGAGCAGAGTATGTACCCTGAACATAACATTGTTTGTTCTTGCCCTAAATATCCCAAGCCTACACTTGTTTTTCCTGGTTTACATCCGTCAAAATGTCACATTCTAAGCAGACTTGCCTTGGCCCCAACTTTTTTTTTTCTTCTACTCTGATTTGGATTGAGAGCGTGATAACAAAGCTTGTTAGAAACAGGTCTGAAATTGATTCTGAGCGATAGCTAAGCTTCTTAGCGAAGAATGAAAGCATGGGTTTAGCACAGAAATACTGTAACACGTAGTGAACTAGGTAGTCTCTGTTGCCCCGAGTTCTTTAGTTCATTGCATAAGCAAAGCATCGGTGTACAGGAAATCAATCACCTATCCTTCCTGTCAATTGGGCGTAGCTGGGATACGGTTTTCCATGCCTTCTTGCCAAGGGACAAAGCTCAGTCATCCCAAGCAACAAAGAGGTGACATGAAAATGTAAATGAGCGCAGTGCTTTCCTTGCTTATTAAATTAATTGAATGTAACTAGTTTCCTCCTACCGAGATTAAAACTGAGAAAGATGGAAAAGATAAAAACAGGCCCTTTTAAGCAGATTGGCTTCAATAATTATTAGACATAAGTAATTTGTCCTATGGAATAGAATGGTTAGAGATAAGAACTAAGTTCGATCACCTGGCTTCAAATCTCTGCCACGTAGAACTGTTTGACTTCAGACACTGCCTCAGTGCTAGAAACGTAACTTTCTGGGTCTTAAATGCTTGTCACATAGAGTCATGTTTTTATTCTTGCAAGAGGAAACTGGGCATTTTGGATTCTTTGGTAACATATAGACACATGTCTCCACCAAGTTTTGTTTCTGGAAGCAATTTGTAAATCTCCAGCAGGTATGGTTGTAAATGGCGCACTACGGAGGTAACCTTGATTGCTTAAGGCAATGCTGAATGCAGCAGGGAGGTGTCAGTCTCTTCACCAATGAAAACAAGAGAAGTTTTATTCTTAAAAAAAAAATCAGAACACAGTCACAAAAATAAAACAATCGGGTGCTAATTTGTTTGCTTGCTCACCCTAGATGCCCCTGTGTGTGGGATTATCTCGGAAAACACATTCTTACTGTAAGTTGGAGCCTTTAGGTCTTTGATGTTCCAATTGCCTCCACTTGGATCTGGTCTGTAATTTATCATTGGCGTGTCCTGCCCTGCGCAAACGCGCCCTTTGTGGGCAGAGGCAAAGCTAATATACTTTCCAAGTGTATTTGAATTGCTTCAATAAATCACAGCTGCCACTGTTAGCAGTTTTATCATTTGCCAGGACAATAAGTTATCTCCATGCTTTATAGATGCAATGCTCTTCAGGACTTTTATTTGTGTAACTTGTAATGCATCATAACCCATTTCCTAAAATGAAATTAGGAAGCTCGTAATATATTTTTTTAAGATGCAAGGAACTATTCCAAGGAAATCATGGAGGCTCACCGACAAAGGCGGCCATTTTCTTCCTGCGTATCATTTAGTAGCAGTCTATCCCTTTATCATTACTATAATAATGTGAGCATTAAATGCTTGCGATGGGGGTTAAACTTCATTTAGCGCTTTACTGCTCCAGCGTCTCAGTGAAACCAGTCCCCAAAGAAATAGGACTAAGCACAAATGGTTCCTGGTGGGTCTGCTATGCATGAGGTGAAGAAACCCGGTGTTTAGCAAATATCTATCTCTACCGACAACTCTAGAAATAGCCATTCCGATTAATCGGGCTGCAGAATTGCATTTTTGCCCATTGCAATCTCTGGGACTGACTTCCAATTTTCCCTTTATTTCGCAATGACCAAACCCGAATTCAAACCTGATTTGCGCCCTTTAGACTCCTGAGAGGGAAAATATATTACATAACGATATTATGTCTGCGGTTCCCAGGGAGGAAAACAATCTAATTTTAATAGTATTTCAGGACTCTGTTTAGCATGATGGACAATAAAGTGTGTTCTTCTTTTATTGGCTTGACTGAAAAACTGTTAAATATTTATAAACTAATTTGCCGTCACTTCTTATGTGATAGGAAAATACTTTTGTTTGTAATCGCCTCAATAGTTCATTCCAGGCAGAGAAAACAGTGTCTATAACGAAGGCAGGTTTTATAATTAGAGACTAATTTATTTGTTTCAAAGCCAAATGTTTTCCCATGTGCATTGCAATGTTTGAATAAGCTTTAATTCTTTCTGTCTTCATTGTCAAGAGGGGACCTACGTGTCCTGTCATGGAATTTTAGATTTTTCCACCCTTCTCTCACAATTTGCCATGTTCTTCGTCTTTACATCAAACTTCCCGCTAGCTGCTCTTGAGAACTGTGTTGTGTATGTGATGTGTGTGTGAATGTGTTGGGGTGTGTGTATACATGTATGTGTGTGTGTGTGCATGATGTGTGAACATGGACGTGTGGATGGGTGGACGATGGTGATAAAGGATAGAAAGGCTAGGGATGGAGACAGGTACTCAGATTCGTGGCTCTAGAATTCTGTCTCTTTCCTTCCCATCTCCTTTCCCAGGCCCTCACCCCATTGCCTTCTCTCTTTGCCACCATGGAAGGGAGCTGGGTTCCTGTTCCCCAAAATGGATTCAGTTTGCAAATTCCACTCCAAACAGTTTAAGTAAAAAGAGAACCACCATTTTTTGGAAGATTTACTCATTTTCCCAAAATCTGGGACACATATTAGCAATTCCTTTTCTAGAAAACCAGTTATTTATGGGACTACCGCTGTGTGTAAATATCCATTCGAAGAAGAAAAACAAGTGATAGTTTATGGTCATATCATTAATTTTAATAGCAGTGTATTTTTAAAGAAAAGAGCTATATTGTCCTACAACAGTAGGGACCTCGTTGTGCAAATGGTAGCACATCTGACTCTAATAATACAACAGCAATCCTTCATGGACAGTTTGCACACTTAATTGGCAACCCTTCTATGTGGAATCCATTCACAAATTTGCTTTCCACTAAAGGTTCCACTGTAACATGTTGAGTTTTACATGTTTTTCATGTGCTTAGTTGAGCGTGATTCACTCTCCTTTGTCTCTTCACTGAAAGGCCACCTGCATCCTTTTCAAAATTATTACAGTATGACAGTATTATTGCTTATAATTGTTTTTATCATTAAATGCTTAGAATTTATTGTCATACTGTCATTGCATTCTTTAAATCCTGGCGTGATATTTTTCAGCATCCTAAGTTCATCTTGAAGGCACAGTTTACTATAGAGTTGGAAATGTTGTGGAAACGAGAAAGGATTACAATAAAGGAATTGACACCTGTGTTAAGCCTGGGTAGAAGGTAAAAGAACGTGAAGATAGATATTCCTTGAAGAAATTACGCTCGGTCTTTCTCCCTCTCTTTGTCTTCTATTTCTCTCTTTCTTTATCTCTGTGACTATGTATCTATACCTTGAGAAACCAAAAGTGAGCTCAGACTGAGAAAGTAAAAGTCTGTGCAACCATTCATAAAGCTGGAATGTCAGACACAGATAGCATCAGGGGCAGTATGAATGGGAAACGTGTCTCCTGAGGACCCCCTGTGTGAGCTGTAGTCATGGTAACCCCCTCATTTGAGTGACGACTGTCCTCTCATTCACTGAGAAATCCTCTCCTCTAAAATTATAGATCTCAGGGATGCCTGTTACTTGAGCGTCTGACTCTTGGTTTTGGCGCAGGTCATGATCTCAGGGTTCATGGGATCGAGCCCTACGTCAGGCTCTGCGCTGACCGTGCAGAACCTGCTTGGGATTCTCTCTCTCCCTCTCTTTCTGCCCCTCACTTGCACTCTCTCTCTCTCTCTCTCTCTCAAAATAAATAAACATCTTAAAATTATAGATTATTAAACTTTGTTGTCTGAAGTTATCCCAGTTGAAGATAATACTTCCCACTCTTGCTTAGAAGACCTCAGACACGGAAACAAAGAACAGCCTCAATTCACATCCCACAGGCAAGGTTTCAGACAGGAATTTCTCGGTACAATGTTCCACATCTACCTCCACTTTGTGTTTCCCAAGGATATAGGGCCCTGGGTCCACTACTCAGTCCACACAGGATATTGACTCCTTGCCACAGTCTTGCTTTGCTTCTGTTAAACTCCCTGTGATAACTCTCTATTTTCCTCTGTCCTTTGTTGGTGAGACACCCCATCATTCCTCTGCTGGATGGCTTTCCTCACTATAATGAGTAATAATTTGCCAGATTACAGTTTTATTCTTGGGAGTCCACCAGACTGTCCCAGGGCAATCTTTATCTATTTATGCAGCCCCTTTGATGGTAATTTGGGGCAAACTTTCTTTACTACCTGCCTAGAATAAAATATACATTTCTGTAGCCAAAGCCCTGTTTCCCTCACCATGAAACAGAAAAAGCAATCTGTTTAGGAAAACATAGTGTGGGAGTAAAGGCCTTGCTTTAGAAAGGCATATAGAGCTTTGGCTTGAAAATTCACAGCAGCTCGCCCCTAACTAGAAAAATTAAAAGCGTACAAGTCTGAGAACATGTGGGATCTGCAGCTCACTGAGAAGAGAAATTCAGGTGACCCACCACAATTTGCCGTGTTGTCACAGTTAAAAGAACCCGTTGCATCAGTGGAAATCTAAAGGCAGCTAGAAAGCTTCTCAACCACAGCATTTAGTGAGCAAAATAACATCTGAAATATGCTGCGTTTTCATGGTTTCTGGGATGAAAACCAACCCTGTTTTATACGATGCCCTTTCTAGCAGAGCCCCATCTGGGCTTCTAAATTCTCCCAAAGAAGGCACTTTAGTGTTCTGGATGTCTAAAATTATTCATTCTCCTCATTTCTTTTTACCAGTTGGCCTGGGAAAGAAGAGCTTGGATTTTCCAATGACAGCTTCTTTAAGGGTTATTTGGTAGCAAGGTTGGTAAGATGGTTCAGCATTCTTGGTCTTGGGCACGTTTGAGGCTTTTATTGCTCAGGCTATGTCTACTTTTGGAAGTGCAGCTTTGTTATCTGGATGATCTGGGGTCCGAACGTTCTGAAAGACCATGTCATTCTTTTCACCACAAATGGCATTGACTGTGTGTGGTGATGCTGTGGTTTTGAAGACCCTTGAAGAACGGGCTGAACTATACCCAGCCTTCCTTACTGTAATGAGTAATAATTTGATTATGAGTCTTCCCTGGCGGGCAGTGACTTTGCCAACTTGTACTGATGACACGATTGCTGAGCTTCATTTCTGAGCATGGTAGATACGATGCAGAAGAATGAAACACAAATTGTGAAAATCAGAAACAGTAGCTTGCTGGCTGTATTCCCAGATGGCGATCCTATGTGCCCTATGTGCCCGGATAGACGTTTTGTGATCATGTAGGTGACTTATGGAGCAATGGGGAGAGATGTGGGAGATCACCACTGTGATATATTGTTTTGGTCAGATGGCTGTTTGGTGTGACAGATAGAATGAATGAATGGTCACTAAAGAGCCAGGGTTTTCAAAGTAGATGGAAGAATGCCTGTCAATATGGGCGAAACATTAAGGATGTGAATTGTCAGAGCTGGAGGAATCCTCCAGTTTCCTCATTTTTCACCTAAGAAACAGGTATAGTGAATTACATGCTTTGCCTAAAGCCATGGCATTCATCTGTGTGTGACCTGACTCCTCCGGGAGAGAATTCCCTTTCTCTTGTACTGGAAACTGCCCCTCCTCGGGAGTTAGGCTCATGTCTGGTGGCACCGGAAGTCAGAACAGTTGAAGGCCCAAGTTCCTCCCAGGTGAATTTCAGATTGGCTACCTTGACCCAGGTGCAGGTTGCTGTCCTTTGCCTGTTTTGCTTGTTGGCCTCTGGGTTCTATTCTTCAGAAACAAGATGTGTACATGAAATGTTACATAATACCAGGTGGTAATGCTTTGGGGAGTCTATTAACATTGATTCAGTGCATTTACTGGGCAGCTGCTGTGTGTGCAGGGTTTGCCACTATGGAGGGTATGGGGAAAGCAAAGTGGATAAAATCAGACAAAGATAAATAACCCAAAGCCATCTCTTAGGGGATTACACTCAAGAAGAAGAACAAAAGTGATGTAACATCATTGGGTAGTGATATACATTAACAACATATTGTAAAAGGCTTTTTGGACCACCCTTTCTTCAGGTCAAGAGATTTTTTGTTTGGTTGCTTTGTTTTCTCCCAAAGATATTGATTTGACGGACCTTAACAGACTCAATAAAAATCCAGTTCACATCAGGCAGGATCCTTCTTTTTTTTTCTTTTTTTCTCTTTAAACAAACTTACTATCAGATTTGGCTCAGGCTCACTATTATCTTTTTAAAGTAGCAAATGTAGCTGTCCTTTGAAGCCATTTTAGTTCTAATTTTGGTTGCAGCTGGTTTTTGCGCCCGGTCAGAAATGTAACCTTTGATGAATTGGACACATTTAAGATTTGAGGCATTTGAGGGCATCTGTTGAAGTGGTATTAGTATCAGCTACTCTTGGCAGTGGGATCAAAAGAAAGGATATTTAACTGGGAGACATCTCTCAGAGCTCAAAAAGTTGCATCAGAAATCGTTTACTTAATTGTCTTCAATGAAACAATCCTGTTTGATTTCTAGACGGTTAGAAGACAGCTGAAAGACCCAGGTTAGCTCAGGACCCCAGCTCTATAGCCGTACTGCCCAGCGAGGAAACTAAGACCAAAGGTGAGAAAGTCACTTGCTCAGAGCCGTAGGGCAGAGTAAAGTCATAAACTCCCATGCAGATTGCCAAGCGGTTGGTTGGTCAGGGATCGGTTACAGACGCATTTCAGAGACTCAGCACGTTTTCTGCATTCAGAGGTGAGCTCGCGTTCTCCTGGGTGGTCCCCACAGTCTTGCATTCTCCATCATGAATCCATTACGCCTTTTCAAAACCACCCTGTTTTCTTTCTGGTCTACTGAATGTACTTCTATGCGATATAACCCTCCTCTCTTTTTATCCCACTTTATTTTGGGCAATCATCTGTGTGGTGATCACAGATTCCATAGCTGCAGATAAATTAAGGGGCTTAGGATGCCTGAGAACAGCTTCCTGCCTCTGCCCTGGTTGATGTATTGATGTCAGCCTCCCGGTGTAGTGTGAGCCGGAACCCAGATCAGCTGTTCTTCCAGAACTGCACTTCTGTGACCGAGACTGGCATGATTAGATTGCAATTATTTCTGCCTACAGCAGGCTGTTCCTCATAGATTTTTTTTTGCTTTTTATTGAAGTGAGATCAAAAGGATTTTGTACTTCAAGAAACGGGTTTCGTAGCCATATCTTCAGCCTAAGCATTGAATTCCTTATTATTCATAAGACTTAAAGCTGGGTCTTGAAAAATGAATAAAAAGCATACCGTCTTGAGGATACGGTGTATTATTAGCACCTGATGCCTTTTGGGCAGACCCTGGGGGTGGCGTTGCTCTTAGCAGCAAGTGAATTTCTAACTCCAAATCAATTTTTTAAGTTCTAAATAAAAGCAGCTTTCGATACACCAGACACTGTGCTTACGGGTGTTCTGCTATTTAATCCTCACCCCAATCCTGTGAGATAGATGCCATCAATTGTGTTTCTTTCCTCATTTACAGATGATGGAAATCGAGATTTGGCAAGGGGAAGTATGGCTCTAGGAGACACAAAGGAGCCAGTCTCCCAAGGCTGGGTCTTTCCTATAATACACTTCCTCTCGTGACTTGACAATGTGTACCTACAAACTACAATGGTAACCATTGCTTCCTCCCACAGAAACGTTTTCCCTGATCTTAGGATAAAATGTGTGCATCTGCCGAGACGTCATCAGATGCATGGTTGTGGGTATGAGCCATCAAATAGCAGCTCGTTCACACTTAGGTAAAGCCGGCGTAATCATCTGTTTTTAAACTGCTCATCTCCATCCTTCATCGTGATCTTGTTAATCATGCCAGGCCGCTTAGGGCCTAACGGTCATGAGATTTCATCATAGAAGCTTTCCAAGGGCCCTCACCTGCTGAAATACCAACTTGCCTTAATTAAAATTGTATTCTCAAAAGAAACAGCTCTATGTGTTTTTCAGTCCGTTGATAACGGAACTAATTATTGTGCTGCACCACATTTTCGGCTACATCTACTTAAGTACTGGCATTTGTAGCTTTGTGTTCCCCGACAGTGTGATGGGGCGCGGTGTCAGCTCAGTGGACACTCTTAGCAGAAGGTTGTGCCAACCCCATTTTGATCGCTTTGGTATGACAGCGTCTGTGTCCTGTCTTTGCAGTTACATGGGTATCGTATTGGTGGCCGGGTACGAAAGCCTAACAGTTAAGCGTTCTTTGTGAATGTAGCAGAGGTAGGATGGAGAACATCCCCCTAAAATGTGCTTACCAATTCATAACAGATGAAGAAGGATTTCCCATAATTCAAACAATTGGAAAAAAACAACATGGTTGTAAATATAACTGAATGAGAGGCATTTAAATGAAAGACTTTATACCTTGGGATGTCCCTCATGGGACAAATTCCCTTTTATAGTCAATTCACAAAGGCCTCTCGAAGGAGCACGTTATTTTCATTGGTAGTCCCTGTTGGATCAGTCATACACACCTGAACTTGTTGAAGTGACATTCAGTTGGTCTTCATCGATGCGAAGGTATTGCTGTGTATTCCTGAAGCCCAGCCTCTGTCGCTTCCACTCCTGTTTAATACTTAGAATCTTGCTGGAGGAGTGTATTGAGAAGCAGACTCCGTTCCAATTGGTCTATATCTGAATGATAAAGAATGAGAATTGCTCATCTATCCGGCTAGATCAAGAGTTTTAAATTCTGGACTTTGCAATTGGGTTTCTAGAGTTCCTAAAGCTAGTTCCTAAAGCCAGTTTTAGGCAAAATGTTTTTTGTATGTGCCTGGGTACAACTGACTAGAAAAAGGATTCAAGACTTTCATTACATTCTCAATGTGATCCCTAATCCTCTGTGATTGTTAAATGTCAATGTCCTTGACCGATGAACTGTCTGTGACATCTATGGTCACTGTTCTCCTTTCAAAGATTAGTGAGGAAATTAAACAGAAATTCCCAAACTCTGGACTTAAGGGTTTCTGGGAGTCCTTTGCTGTTAAAAACAGTAAATAGGCCAATTTAAAGAAGATTAATACATCAAATAATATAACCACTACATGCCCCTTCCCGCCCCTGAGAAAAATAATTCTGAAGATGTGCTCTGAGTGGGAGGCTACTGGTAGATTAGATGAGACAGCTTGCCCTCACTCAGTCACTCATGCCTTGTTTTGAACCCAATTATCTGCCAAACTGTTTCAGAGGTTTGTTTTTTTTGTTTTGTTTTGTTTTGTTTTGTTTTTTTTACTTTTACAGAGAGAGAGAGAGAGTGAGCCCAAGTGGGAGAGAGGGGCAGAGGGCAAGAAAGATAATGTCAAGCAGTTTCCATACCAAGTGCAGAGTCCGATGTGGGACTCAATCCCACAACCCTGGGATCATGACTTGAGTCGAAATCAACAGTCGGACACTGAATCGACTGAGCCCCCCAGGTGCCCCTGTTTCAAATGATTTTAATTCTGAGCCATACATTGTTTAACTTATATGCATAAGGGCCCAGTGATTGAGGACAGGAAGAGAAAGGACAACAGATGTTGCAATGGAATTTACGGGCAGCACATAGAGTAAAATTTCTCTAACTTCACTTCAATCAAATCATCACTATCTTCTTAAAAAGTATATTTAAGTGTACATATGTGTATGTACGTATACACACACATGCAAAAGCACGTGTAAAAGTACACATGTGTGTATTTATCTGTGTGTGTGTATGTATACCTATATATATTGCATAGTTATTATGTACACACATATATATAGTCACGATACAGTTCACCACCTAAAACCCTTACACATTTGAGAGTGAGAAGGAAGACAGTTAATAATTGTACTAGAGCAATAGGTACTGATAGATACATATGGTCCCCCTACGTATAATTGCCAAATCTGCCTCTATTATTTGTTTTTTAATTTTTAAGGTTTATTTATTTTTGAGAGATTGAGAGAAACAGAGCGTGAGTTGGGAGGGGCAGAGAGAGGGAGACACAGAATCAGACGTGGGCTCCAGGCTCTGAGCTGTCAGCACAGAGCCTGACGTGGGGCTCGAACCCACAAGCTGTGAGATCATGACCTGAGCTGAAGTCGGCTGCTTAACCGATTGAGCCACCCAGGCATCCAAAATATTATCATTTTTCTTAAAAATCACTTGTTTAATCATCTAGCATGAAAAACGGTACAAAATGGGTAGGTTAGAAATATTCGTAAAGTGGAAAATTTGCCCTCTGCAAACATCCCAGGGTTTCTAGAAGTGGGGAGGCAACGCAGTCGTCTAACAAGTTAGGGGATGGCCTTTCTCAAGAGCAGCTGGCCTGGGGACGCGGAGGACGGAGCCACTGCTTTGTGTCATATCTTTGATACGATGATAGGGTGCCCCATTATTAAATGGGCTTATTAATGTCACCAGAGAAAGATTGAAAGGCGCCTTGCCTGAGCCCAGGGAGCACTGGGCACCCTTTTGCTCTGAGACAGCTCTGGCTGAAGGAGAGCGCTCCTTTTCCTGAGTGCTCTGATCAGGGGGAGCGCACAAAGCCTATGGGAGGTGCAAGCATAGCTTTGATGAGGAGACCAGAGGCGGGAACAAAAGGAGGCCTCCACTCTGCAGAGTCTTTGGTAACAGACACGGAGTAGAGCCTGGAACGAAAGAATACAGTACCCTGGCTCTCCGAAAGTTACAGTCTAGAAATCGGTGCTTCCCTAGTGCTTGGAGTCTGGGGCCAAATGCCTTTCCAAATGATCCCTGGCTGGACATCTGCTCCCCAGTTATGGCCAGCTTGCCTTTTCCACCCCCTGCTATACTGGGTACCTTGCCTACCTTCCCGTTCAGAACCACTTCTGCTGATTTTTTGCTCCCAGAGATGATACTTCCCATAATCCGAAGGCAAAGGAGTATAATCACTGCTCTGCCCATGGTTACATCCATGTAAATTGCCCTTAATGACCGTGCCTTGGCTCATAAAGAAATTTCATGTACCGAAGCCTGCCTCCATGTGGTCAGGTCGAAGGAGCAGTTCCAGGTTTTCAGGGTTTTTTTGGTTTGGTTTGGTTTGGTTTTTGTTTTTGGTACGTGGGGTCCATCCTGGTATTATCAATACCCAGTTTGTTCTTCATTTAAAACACGATCCTGGAGGAAGTGAGAATACTTTCATTTCTGTAGCATCATTTGGTAGAAACAAGTAATAAATACCATGTGCTGAAGAACCGTTAGTCACATTACCTGATATCTACTTGACTTTCACGAAAGCCCTAGGAAGTTGGGAATTACCAGCTCCCAGTTAAGAGGCAAGCGAAACAAAGCTCAATGATGTCAGGTAACTTCCCCGGTGACAGAGCCAATGGGTGCAAGAGGTAACCTTTGGCCTCCTGTCTGTAATTTTCCATCGGGAAGCAGAAACTCCTTAGATTTAACAATGGAACTCTTATTTAAAAAGTCTCATTTAAGTATTCCTTCATACTATTTCATCTTGCTGATAGTTGCTTTAAATCTTTGAAAAAAAATTGTGGCTATATGTACTAAATTTAAGACCAGTTTATAACAGAGCGCTTTCCAAACCAAACATGCATGGGGAATACAAGGGCCAGTTGGGGTCATTGTAGAAATAAACTAGATCCTCCTTTTTCCTTTCTCATCTCCCCTGAAATAGTCTTTGCCCCTTGTTACCCACTTGATCTCAGCCATCTGGTTCTGCTGCCAGTGAATAAAAATGTCAGATTCAAACAAAATAAGTAGTACCGCTAGAGTTGAATCATAAGTGAACTTTTTCCTTCGCACTACAGGATATTTAAACAGTAACATTACTTAATAGTACTTCCTAAGTTATCATCAATTCCCTGCAAACATTGCCACTTCCTCAAAATGGAAAGGCAAGGAGTAGGACAGAGAGTCAAATATTCTGCTCTAATATCTAATGACATACAAATTTGAGAGTTAACATTTACCTAATTGCCCAAGCAGTCATGCTAAGTGCCTAGTCTGACATATTATCAGGTGTTAGAAAGGATAATTTTTGAAAGCAAAAAAAAAAAAAAAGAGATCTGTAAAACCTCCACTAAAGTCATTATCCACTCTCTTTAAAATCTTTATTTGAGCAGGTTGGTGTGGTAGCTTGGGAAATGCTGCCCGACATGGGAACGTACTCCTTGTAATGTTCGGAGGGAAGGGGTGTGGCGTCATTTTCTGTTCGCCTCTCCCTCCAATGCCTAGCTGCTCCCTTTCCTTTGTTTCTCACCCTGAAGACTGTCCCTCTCAAATACCTTTGGCCTGGGAATTCCAGGTGATTCTTGTAATAGATGGCATCAGCAGCAAGAGATCAGAGAGCCGAGAGAGAGATCGGTGTCTACCTGCCTGGATGCAGTTGGTCCTCAGGATGGCCCCTTCCAGCTCTTACTGGCTTCTGTTAACCCTGGCTCCTCTCCTAAGACCTGCAGGCCAAAGAGTGAAAACAGCACCCCCTCTGTCGTTAGGGTCTGGGTGCCTCCTTCACTAATCGGTCCCTAAAATTGCCCACTCGTTTGGCAATTCTCTCTTTATTAATACCTGTTCGGATAAATCATTTGAGTGGAATTCTGTTGCCTGCCAGGTTCCCGAGGTGGGGGGCAGAGGAGAAAGGAGTAGACTACAGTCTGGTACTTCAGGGCTATGTGGCCCTGACCTGTCTATTCAATTCCTTGTGCTTCATTTTATCCTCTGTCAAATGACGATAATAATTGTAGCCACGGACAGGTGCTTAGCTCAGTGAGTACAGTAAGGAGTATGCAATAAGAGTTACTACTCACTTCGATGCCATAAGGAGAAGGCTTGCTTTTCCTGGTTTGAGTTCGTTCGAGGGTGGTCTATAGTAATCCATGATATGAACTGTTGGTTAATAACTGCTAATATTTGTATCTAAACATTGGAATATGGTTGGGCTGATAAGTTTCAAAAGAGATGGTTTGATTCTAGTTTTTGTAATTCATGAGTTCCCTGAATCTCCAAAACTCTTATTTTCTTTCCCTAAGGCCCTACTATGTGTTACCGTAGAGAAATCTGTTGGTAGCTACTGCAGACAAGTCAGGTGAGCTCCAGGTCTGGTACACAAGATGTTCTCTCCAAACTCTTAGTAATAATACAAAAACAGCAACAGAGTTTTCACCTGTGTGGAAATGGCATTCTTGTTCAACTTTGAAATGCATATGGATTATTTCCAAAATGACACAACTCAGTTCCTTAGTTGTAAACACTTAGGAAACAAAAATGTTCCCAGCAATCCAGTCCGTCCTGTTTGGAGCGGGCATCATAGCATGCATGATGGTGGAGTGACCGACAGGAAAATGAGATGTAGTCCCCCGTTCCTGAGAAACTCTGCGTGTGATTCTGTGCAAGTGCCTTCTTCACCCTGTAAACCTTAGCCTCACCACCTGGAGCGAGGTGGGCCAGGCGATTCCAGATTAGTGGGCCACGGTCAAGTTGAATGCCCGCAGGCTTGGTGGGAGTCAACAAGAAGATTAGGAAAACAAGGGAAATCGGCTTGAACTGTACCAGGGAAAGTAGGTGAGGTCCCGGTAGGTTGCTTTCCTTTTAGGACAAAGGAAGGTTGAGACACAGCCACGAGGGTTATAACCATTGGTTAGTAAACCCACAGTTACATCCCAAGAAATAGGAGGCTGTAGGTATCTGGTCTGGTTTCCCAGAGGCCTCATAAAATGCTCACAGATTTGAGAATGGCAAACATCTCTTTCAGATGCATTTTTCCTTCTCTCCCCCTACTCCGTTTATCAGCTCCTTCCTGTATTTCCTACCCCCTCCTTTTCTGGGTCTATCTCTGCCCCCAGCTTGAGAGCAAGAGGAGAATTTAGAAAACACTGCTGTGTCCTCTTGATTTGCTGTTAGAAGGCAAAGGGATAAGAAAGTAGTTGACATCTAGTCAGCTTTGCTGTGGAGGTGACAAATCCTTCGCCCTCTGTTGCCCATCACGCACGGGCAGCGCTTTGGGCTCTCTGTTCTGAGCGCATCACTTCTTCATTCTTTTCTTTCAAATTTGTGTTTGTTGGTTTATTTTCTGTTATGTGACATCACATAATAGTTAACACAAGGATTCTCATATGGTGAGTGTAATGGGGTGGTTGGTTTATCGGCGCTGTCGATAAATGTTCTTGAAGTGTTGCACATAGAATCCTGAGCTAGGCAAAGATGTCTGAGATAGACTTTCTCTTCCTGAGGATCGTAATCTCCCTGGGAAGCAGGACCTGAATAAGTAATAAAATATAATCCAAGAGCATACAAGATGGAAAGTGCAAAGAACAGAGGAAGGGATTCACACGTGTTGGTTATTGCCAGGTGCTTAGATACTGAGAGGTATCTTACAAGAGGGCTCTTAGTCCTTCCTCACACCCACTGAGAAGAGGATTGTCTCCCTTTTACAGATAAGGGAAATGAAGTCAAAGAGGAGAGATGGCCTCCCACAGAGTGTGATTTGCCAGGTCCCATCACCCACTTTATAAAGGGAAAAATAATGAGTGGGTTAAACAATAGGAATTCAAGACCAAAGTATTTATTGAGAATGAAGGCCAAGCAGTGGTTCTCCAAGTGTGGTCCCCAGACCAACAGTATCAGCATCACCCGAGGACTTGTCAGGAATGCAAATTCTCAGGCCCCAACGCAAACCTACTGAACCAATACCTCTGGAGGCCAGTGATTTGTGTTTTAACCAGCCCTCTGCTTTATTGAGAGACAGGGTAACACTAAAAACCATGGACCCAGGGAAAAGACTTCCAGCTGGGTGGGGAAGCAGGCAATCAGAAATAGAGAATGTTGAGGTAGGACCGAGTGAAACAGTGAGAACACAAAGCCCTGAGATGCCAGTGTGCCTTGCTGGGTAAGGATGGACCTTGCATAGCACTTTCTCAGAGGTACTTCTAGGAGTGGCCTGGTGTCCTGCCAAGGATAAAACCTGAGGCCTTTGCCATCTCTCTTAGACCCAGTGGGTTTACATCATCTCATTGTACTAAAGAACAGTGGTTCATTGACCCAGAGGGCTCCCTCTGCCTAAGGTTTGGAGAGCTGGCTGTCCCATGTAAGGGGTTCCTCCTATGCCTGGAAGGAAATCTCCAGCAAGAAAGGTTGTGACTATTTTAAAATGCTTGTGCTCCATTGGGGTGCTTATAAAGCAACGAAGCATGTGAAATGTGAGTATCGCCCTCAGATGCCTTGGGTTGAAGGGAAATATTAACAAGTGAATGATCTGAATCATTGGAGCAGGCCATTAAAAAAATGAAACTACTCTGTCATGGGGAGACTACCTGCCCCAAAGGGGTGATTGAAAGAGTCTTCAGGACACACCGCTTGTCCCACAATTTCATTTTCACCTTAATTATTGTGAAATCAGATTTATGTGTTGACCGTGGCCTTCTATTCCAGCTGAAAAGATGAGCACATTTGTGTTTGTGTAGACAAGGCTGAAGACTTCTGATCACTGTCTCAATCCAGATGAAACAACACTTTTATATAACAGTTCTCGACATGGTGAGATTAAAGGTATTTCTTATCACTGTTAGCAAGGATCATCACAAGTGATTATGGAGATGAACAGAAAGTGTCTCTTTATTGTGACTTAGAGTTGTGACATCGTCTGCTACCAGAGGCTTTGTTTTGGGGTCATCTGTTGAATATTGATAAAGAGACAGAATTTTAGGGAATTCATGTTGCCCAAACTCTATAAAGAAACGAGTACAAAGGTTTACCTCCACAGTGTTCTTGGAGCTGTAGGTAGAATGCATACATTTATATCAAGCTTGTGGTGGGTTTCGTTTTGTTTTGTTTTAGCTACACATTACATAATCTAGAGACAATCACTCACTCTTGGGTTGTAAGTGAATGTAAATAAATTGAACTTTTAAATTTTGGTATCCTGAAGTTCAAAACTAACTGATCATATTTATTCAGACCTTAAGGAAAAGTAAGGAAAAATCAGAAAAAATATACCTTGAAAACATTAGCTCTTGGCAATTTTGCACGTCTGTTCAGACATCTTACTGAGGCTTGTTTTGTTTTTGTTTTTATGGAAATTTCACTTGATTGTCTACTTCAGTAGATAATATAGAGCAGGTCATCATATCAATGGATTCTATTGATTGATTTTTCATGGAGAGTTTGTGGGACCAGGGGCTTCTCATTCACTTCTAATCAAGACTTCCTTCATTATTTCAATTCATTATTGAATGAAACACTAATCAGATTCATAACATGAATAAGGGCCTCTTTCCTTCAGCTTCTTGTCAGAAGTTATCTTGGGTATCTTCTGTTGCCTTCTCAAATTCTGTTCCAGCATTTTGTCACGCCTCCTCATAAGCTCTCTGAGCCATCTTGTGTCTTCAACCAACTTGGCAGAGAGGAAAGACCCAAGCTATTTTACTGCTAGGTCAGATGAGGTATAGAATAGTGAGGAGGTGACACTGAAAGCTATCAGCTGGGTGGGAGAGAAAATACAGAGTCTCTGTCACTCAGGTCCCAAACTTTCTGATTGTGTGTATCCCTTGATGTTTAATGTACTGTGACTCATGACAAGTTCATACATTTTCTTATTCTTTCCAGATTTTTAAATCTTTTTCTCTTTACTTCATTTTCCAAAATAGAGAAACCCTTCCATTCACCCCATGTCATAACAGCGGCAGCACAAACCCACAAAATCCTATCAACCTACGTGCCCCTCTAGCTCTCTGCTCTGTTCTCTGCTCACAGCTTGGTCGCACTGTCAGACTTTTCAAAGGAATCCCCTTTCTTCCTTCTCCTTCCGGCTTGCCTGCTTTGTCCATCACTGCCGTTGCTTTTGTCAAGATCACCAGTATATTTTTGAACCACAGGAGTCATTTCCTCTCTCTATCAGAAATTCTACAGCACGAGTCATTGCATGTTTCCCTTTCTTGAAATACTTCTCTCCTTTTTTTGCTTTCCTACCATTCTCTTCTGGTTCTCCTAATTTTCCCATCACTCCTCATTCTGCTATTCAGGTGTCATGTTCTTAGGCCACTATCTGAATCCTGATGTGCCTTAGGGCTCCATGTGGTTTGTCTCCCCAGCCTATATTCATGTACTCATGAATATACCATTTCCAAGAGCAACAATACCCTGACGACTTCTGAATCTGCACCTCTAAGACAGGCTGATGGTCTGAGCTCTAGAACTCTTTTGCTCCTGTGTTTCCTGCTTATCTCCATTTACCTGTCCCACTTGTATTCACATCGAAGGCACTACAGTCGACTTTCCTAACCAAAACAGAATTTGAAGTTGACTCTTGGGTTTCTCCTTCCTGTCACTCCACCCTACAGCTCCTAGATGCCAGTGTCTGATGGTTCACATGCTAAGTATCTCTCTGATGGGTCCATTCTCTCCACCCGTACCATTCCTGCTTGGTGCATGTCTTCATTGTCTCTGCCCTGGGTGATTGCCATGGCCTCCCAGGAGGAGATTCTCTACCTCCAGGTATGCAACCCCCAAGTGACTCCTGAGGAATCTTTATGAAATGGCCATCCATCATTTCATTGTTCGGCTTATAAACCTTACATGGCACAAGTGAACTAAACTGAAAATCTGATTGCTTGACATTGAATTTAGGTCGGTGGTATCACCGTGCTGAGCTGTCTCATTCTGGCTCACAAGCACAACTGTTAAAGAAAAATCAGGAATCTTGCCAGCGAGTTGTTAAGACATTTGTAGCTTAAAATGGGCAATGGTGGGAATGTTTACACCAGGAAAATTGGCAAGAGCTGCAAATCAGGGCTTTTGTTTTGCAGAGAGTCAATTTTCCAGTGGGTGACCAGTATTTACGATGGTGGTACAGTCAGTCCACGTCCATCAAGCATGTGATACCATGAAAACTACAAGATGCCAATTTCTCACAATTCACATTGTAAATTTCTTTCAGTTCATGCCCCTTCTCTCCATTCCTACCTCCCCTGCATTAGTTCAGGTCCTCCTTGTCCCTGCCCTAGATCAGTGCTGTTGCCGCTGAGAAGACTGTACCACTAGAACAAAAACACTCTTAAATCTACCACTAGAGCGAGGTTTGGATAAGAACTCTTGGCAGTCTGGAGTGGAAGAAAAGAAGAGAATTATTTTTGGCTACTTGGGAAAAATAATGTAGAATACTTTCTTATATCAAGGAGGCACTTCTGATTCCCCACTAGTTGCCCGTGAACTCGTTTCCCTAGTTGCAGTGATGGATAGATTTCTACACATTGAACCTGCGTCCACAGCACTTATTTTCAAAATAGTGAGCCGGGGCCAAGTTGTGGCCTGCAGCCCTGCAACAGGGATGGTCCCTTGATCACAGTGACATTAACCCCGTGACATCAACCCCGTGACATCTGACCTCACGATTATCCTGTTTGAGCTGGCTGATCAACACCAAATCATCAATGAAGATGCCCACGGGGGGGAGGGGGGACGCGATATTACGGGGCCAGTGATTAGAGCCATTTCCAACCTTGACTTTGCCCCAAGCCTCATCTGAGAAGAGAGGTCCTCACGGTGCCTCTGCGGCACTTGGCTGTCACCCAGCCTGGCTGTATGATGCTCACGGTTAACTCGGACACAGGTGCAGGGACGCAGGGACACCGCTTTATCTTCTTGCAGCAGCCTTGCTAAGAAAGTAAAACGTTTGCGGGCCTTTTATGCAGCTTTTCTCCCTCAGGGTCGCTGCAGCTCTCCGGCTGTCAGCATGGCACTCCGGGCCGGGAAGGTTCAGAGAATGACTTCAATAATATGACAGCCTCTTCCATTTAAAACGGGATTCAGTGCGGCTCCTGTCGGAGGCGTTCATTGAAAGTCCGTGCATGATTCATTCCTGTAGTCATTCAACAATGTCTCTCATGTTTGCCCTGATTTAAAAAAAAAAAAAAGACAGAGAAAGAAAACCAGCTTTGTAGTTGCGATAACATGGATCAGGATGGTATAATTGCAGTGAAGTGGCCCCCGAGCTGGCAGTAATAGGCTGGTTCATGTGATGTGCACTGCCATTAGAAAATGACCCATGCGTGGATGTTCTCAGGGGACAGGAGAGAGGCTTTTAAGAATTACAGTCTGTGCAGCGTGAAAGCTAATGAGCAAAAGAACACGTGTGAAGAAAAGCCACAGCTTCAGGAAGCATAGTCCCACTTAGAGCCTGTCACAGACTTCCTCAAATTCATTAGGTTGGACTGGTCTTTGCCAGGATGTGAGCTGCATCACATCCATTCCCGTGCAGAGTCCCTACGGGTCATTCTGCGTCGTGTCCCTATGAAATGAAAACCGCAGGATAATAAATGGAGAGAAGAAGAGGAAGGGTGTAGACACAGCCCGTAAATGAGGTGGAGGCAGATGTTTACACAAAGATGAAAGAAGACGTGATGGGCTTTACCCAAAAAAAAAAAAAAAGCAATTGATTGTACTCCTCCTCTAGAAGTCGTAGGGCCATTTTATGCTATTTTACCTCATCTGTAAGAACAGAAAAATATCTGATTATTGTTTCCAGGCTGGGTATTTTTTTCATATTTCTTGATTTTTTGACATGTTTAGAGATAAAAAATGTCTTCCAATCTAGTTTATACTGCTCTTCTGGGTTTTGTTGTTGTTGTGTTTTTTTGTTTGTTTGTTTTAAAGTTTTATTTATTTATTTTAAGAGAGAGCGAGTGCCTCAGCAGGGGAGGGGCAGAAAGAGAGAGAGAGAGAGAGAGAGAGAGAGAGAGAGAGAGAATCCCAAGCAGGTTCTGTGCTGTCAGCATGGAGTCCGATGTAGGGCTTGATCTCACGAACCGTGAGACCATGACCTGTGCAGAAATCAAGAGTCAGATGTTTAACTGACTGAGCCACCCAGGCACCCTAGTATACTGCTCTGCTGTTTTAACGTGCTACTTAGGGTTTAGGTCACATAGATTGGGAGTTTGGCATAGAGGCAAGTGCTTCAAAAGAGTAACACCTTGTTTGCCAAAGTTGAGCCCAATTGGCCTACATTGTTCCACCTGGGATTTATCACCTGGGATTTGTACTGGAACAGGAATTGAAAACTATAATATCAACTTATTAGAAACTAATGAAGTGAATGAAGGGACTAGAGTCTGTTTGACTTACCCCTACCCTATTCCAACCCAACTGCTTGTCTGGTGTCCCCTAATCTGAAGAACAAGACTTTAAAAATGTTACTGAGTGGTATGATTTGGTTTTGACAGGGAAGTTATGCTTTGCCTTTGATTTGCTTTCTCGATACTAACAAGATCGTCTTCAGCAAAGTGTGAATCATAAGTCTTGTCTGCTTAATTGTTTTAATTACAGAGAAATAATTAATGCAATGAATTGCCACTGATTACCTGACACACTGAAGGAATTGTTAGGGTATGAGAATTAGAATAATGTACAATAAATAGTTCTACAATTTAGTGGGTATCAGCAGGGGGGCTGATGTCAGAAAACCACAACTAAACTTTGAGCCTTCCCTCCTAGTAGCTGTGTGTCCTTGAAAAAACCCTACACCTCTCTAAGTCAGTTTTCTCTTTTGTAAAGTGAATTTAATAATAGTGACTGTGTCATAATAGCATTGTCATGACAAAGGGTAAAAGCATTTAACTCGCTGTTTGGATTAGACTAAGTGATCAACAAATATAGCTAGTTATCTCATCTATAATGGAAAATCTTCAAAGAAGCTGAAAGTGTAAAGGACTTGATGGGAAACCAAGAACCAGAACTGGGAAGATACTGGAACGTGGCAAAAGGCACAAACTATCAAAATTCAGCAGAGGGAGAAGCCGGTTCTGAATCCGCATTTTTCTTCATATTCTTCACCAGCCCTGCCACAGTTGACCTACTGTAATTCCATTTCAAAGCTATTTACAAAGAGCAGAATTTGGATTCAGAGATAGCTCATGTGTTCCCTAGGAACTTGGAAAAATATTGACATCTTATCATTCCAAGATAAGTAACTTTTGTATTAAAAATTATTAATTTTAATATTTGAAGACAGCCTACCGCGTTAAGAATATTTTACTTACTAAACACAGCATGTAAATTACAGCGCTCGGGTGGGTTGGCGGAAGTGATAAGAACTGGCTAGCTTCTCATTAATTTGTTCTGTGGACACTGGCCCTCTTAACTACTCATTTCCGCCCCTTCACATACTGTAACCAACAACAGCTGAGGCAGCAATACCCTGAAGACACAGTTTGCTACTTTACCATTCCATTCAGTTTCCAATTGTTGGATCTGTAACAGAGTATTCAAATATTAGTTAAAATAAGGTCCATCACAATCTTGCCAATTTATAGTCCCTCATCAATTTACATTCTGATTTTTCATAATTGTGGTACATGAGGAGAAATGTTTCCTTGACAGAATATTAATGAATTAGCCTCAGACTACAAAGAGTAGTCAATAACTGTTGTATTTCACTAAGAACACTATTACATTTGCAGATTGTTAAGATCCAGATTATTTTTAAAAATTTTTTTTAATGTTTATTCATTTTTAAGAGACGGAGAGAGAGCGCGCAAGTGGGGGAGGAGCAGAGAGAGGGGGAGACACAGAATCTGAAGCAGGCTCCAGGCTCTGAGCTGTCAGCAGAGCCCGATGCAGGGCTCGAACTCACTGACTGCAAGATCGTGACCTGAGCTAAAGTCGGACGCCCAACCGACTGAGCCACCCAGGCGCCCCAGATCCAGACATTTTTAATCTTACAACCCTTCAATCTCAGCAGAGTGCACTTTTTTATTTGCTAGGAGCCATTTGTCCATTCCTAACCTTTTTACCTTCAGAAAACAAATGATACACGGGACTCGAAAACTGAATTAATCCTGGCTGAGAAAGAAATAAAAACGGCTAATGTCTTTACGATTTCCATAGCAAGCCTACAGGGGGGCTATTGTGGCTGTTTCTGCTTTGTAAGATGTATTATATCTCGAGAATCCTCAATAAATATGAAAAAGTGATCATTTCACAGCCAAGAATTGACAAACTGGAACACATTTCTCATTTGAACAGACGAGATAAGCAGGTTCCCTCCAGTTCTGCCATCTCGCCTTCGGGTGGGTTGTGTCCTGGGGCAGATGCTGTTAGTTCATTCTTAGGTCACTGGTCGCGCATTGCTATTGGTCTGTTTCTGGACCAGGGCTCAGATTCACACTCCAAAAAGCCTCCTGTCTTCAGGACCATCCTGCTACCTACCATCTGTAGCGTCATTTAAAGAAATGGGCAGCTCCAGTGAAAGCATTCTAGGTGTAGATCTCTTGCCTGGGGAGCGTGTTGAGAAATGGATGGGATTCATGAATGTAAATGGGGCTTCCCCTCACTTAAGTTTTCATTTTGAAACTTCAGAGCATTGTTCGCTTCCCCCATAAGTCTTTATGTGCCTTCAGTGTGTTCACCGCGGGGCCCCGGTGCAGAGCCGGTGGCTCGTGGCTCTCTCTGCACGACTGAGTATTTACATTCACAAGTCTCGCCTGGAAAGGGAGCCACTGTCGTGCACTGCGCCAGTGCTCTCAGCAAAGATGCATCACACCCCCAGGTCTGGGCCTGGACTGCGATGGGGCCACACAGCCTCCGGAAGCTTTTCTTCTCCTTGAATATTATTTGAATATTGTTTGAAGTGGACTTCCTTTTCCTATCAAGACGTTCTGCTTCTGTATGTCTACACAGCTCTGTTATCATAAGACTGGGGCACCTGAGTGGCTCAGTCGGTTCAGCGTCTGCCTCTTGGTTTTGGCTCAGGTCACGAGCTCGTGGTTTGTGAGTTCGAGCCCCATGTCGCGCTCCAGGCTGACAGTGCGGAGCCTGCTTGGGATTCTCTCTCTCTCTTTCTCTCAAAATAAGTAAATAAACTTTAAAAAAAAAAGACTTATTTCCCTTCACCCCAATTTTGGTTAAGAGCTGGTGTGATAAATGAATCTCTCGTAGGGTATGTGAGTTTATTTTTGAGCATTTTGAAAACTCTGTGAGAGAATGGAAGGGTTCAGTAAGCAAATACATAAGTAATCTTTTGAAGCAAAGCCACCGTCTCTCTCCTCCCCTCCCCGCTTCATCCCTCCCCTCTTTTTGTTCCCATCTTAGCTACGTATGTTCCGCAAAAACAACAGGGCTTTCACCGTATTCTCAGATAGAAGTCAGAATTTTAAAAGACATCCCTCACTTTTTCAACCTGCGCTTTGAGTCTCCAGCCAGAAATAAGGCTCTGTTATATTTACCATTACATGGACTGTAAAGTGTGTTCACATTGTCTGTTCTTTGTTGTGGAATTAAATGGTAAGGAAGACTGTTGGCGATAATTTTTCTACATTCGTATCAAGTTATTTTCCTACATGTAAAACAATTCTTGCTAGAATGAGTTTGATACGGCTAGGAATAATATCATAATAAAATAGTAAAATAGCAGAATTTTACGGGGCCAATGGATAGATATGTGCAGTAGGGTGGTCTATCTAGGCAAGGGGAATAATAGAAAACAATTGTTTGCAAGGGGAGGTGTACCTCAGAGATGCGGCGAGTTCGGGTCCAGACCACCACAAAGAAGTGAGTATCGTAATAAAGCGAATCAAATGAATTTTTTGGCTTCCCAGTGCATATAAGTTATGTGTTTGCACTGTACTGTAGTCTATTAAGTATAGCACAGCATTATGTCTAAAAATGCAATGTGCGTCCCTTAATTTAAAAAAATACCCATGCCTAAAATAGGCTAGCCATCATCTGAGCTTTCCGCAAGGTGCGGTCACTGGTCACTGATCACAGATCAGCATGACAAACAGAATAATGAAAAACTTTGAAATGCTTTGAGAATTACCAAACTGTAGCACAGAGACGAGAGCGAGCAAATGCTGTTGGAGAAATGGCACCCGTAGACTCGTCTAAAGGAAGGTTGCCGCAAACCTTCCATTTGTAGAAAATGCAGTATCTGCAAAGCGTGTTAAAGCAAAGCTCAATGAAACAAGGTATGTCTGCAGTGTTAAAATAAATGTCTCCCAGGTGCCTCTGCATACGAGGCGTTCTGGGAAATAGTGAGGACTATGACGTGGCTTTCATCCCAATTTCTTTTTTTCTTTAAAAATGTTTTATTTATTTTATTTATTTATTTTGTTTTATTTCTTTAATGTTTTATTTATTTTTGAAAGAGAGAGAGATAGCATGAGCAGGGGAGGGTCAGAGAGCAAGGGAGACACAGAATACAAAAACAGGCTCCAGGCTCCGAGCCATCAGCACAGAGCCCCACGCGGGGCTCCAACCCATGAACTGTGAGATCATGACCTGAGCCAAAGTTGGACGCTTAACTGACTGAGCCACCCAGGTGCCCCTCATCCCAAGTCTGGTGGGTTTTCCTTTTTGTATCACCTGTAAACCTTCCAGGTATGTAGCCCCGTGAACTGATGTTCTTAGTCTTATGTAGGCCTACAGAGCATGTCCAGGGAAGGCTTTGACTTTGGGCACAAAGTAAATGGAGGACAGATAGTCATAACCCTTAATTATATTCCTAATATGTGATGTCCTTTTAAAAACTTAAAATAACTCAATAAGTTAAAACCACTTGGAAACTGAAGTAGGGTGACTAATGCAAATGTAAAACAATGGGACACAGAAAGATCAAAGGGTGGTTTTCTAAATTCCACCCTTGCCCCCCACCCCCCGGCGGCAGGCACAGGGCAGGACTTCTAGCTTGGCTTTTCCCCAGACATGTGGTTTTCTCAGGTGTTCCAGACTGAAGACAGCTTGTTTCCATCTAGTGCGACCAACGGAGCTCATGTCCTAACTCAGGGACTATTTGCAAGCCATTGTTTTCACAATATTTCTAAGATGAGTGAAGGTACTTGTATGTAGGCCAAAGGAGAGCAAGATATTGTCTTCTGCAAAGACTAGAATATAATTTTATCTGTTGTCCATAGAAAGTTAAAACTCTCACGTGCACTCGAAATGCAGATTATTTATTAACAATGCATATTGATTGTTTTGATTTTTAAAATCTGGTCCGTCAACCATAGCTTAGTGTTTGTGTTTTAAAACAATCTAAGGTCTTAAAGATTTTCTCTCAGAGAATTGTGTTAAGTCAGTAGTTCTACTTTCTCTAAAGGAGTAGGGTTCGTAGTAGGAGCTCTGGAAAGACCTTATTTTACATCATGAAGTGAATCTGTTTTATTTTTCTACCACCACATCCCTTTCACTTAAATCATAACCTTCTTCCCAGAATTTACAAGAACAGTCCACTTCTTTTAAGAATGCATTTTAGGGGGGCCTGGGTGGCTCAGTCGGTTAAGCATGCCACTCTTGATCTCAGCTCAGGTCATGATCTCACGGTCTGTGAATTCGAGCCCTGCATCGGGCTCTGCGCTGACAGTATGGAGCCTGCTTGGGATTCTCTCTCTCCCTCTCTCTGCCCCTCCCCTGCTCTTGCTCTCTCAAAATAAATAAATAAAAACTTGGGGGGAAAAAGAATGCATTTGAAGCCACTGGGGGTGGGGATTAAAATAATCACAAGAAATAAATTGTGATCCACTTCAAAGACAAGAGAAAAGAAAAAAGAAACCCAAGTAACTGACCTACTCAAAAGGACACAACAGGTACATTTTTTAAGTGCTGCATTCTGTCTTATCTGTTCATTGTACATGGTCACTTATTTGAGTGTTTTACCAGAATGTTCTCCTGGTGTTGAAACAGAATAAAAAGTGTGCCATATCTTCCTCTAGTTGCTGCCTTTCGTCTAAGGCATTGAATTAGTCAGAGTGGTGAATCATTTTGTTCACTAGGTCATGGACCATAGACACTTAACAGGCAGTAGGATGATCACTGGGTGAAATGAGCTTTTGTTGAAAGGTGAGATGGTAAGAGAATGAGTCAATTTAATTAGAAGAAAAACCACTTGATCATGTATGAATACTCCAAATGCCGTTGAAACAAAGCAAACAACAAATACTAGAAGTATAATTTATAGGTGTCAAACGATACCTGCCTTTGTACTATAAAAAAAAAATGTACCATCGTCCCGTCGTCCTCACTGGACCGTTCTGCATCAGGATGTGAATATCAGTGAATTTTCTGGCATCATACCTTGTCCATTCTTAGCACAAAAGGACACCTTCCTAGTCAATAAGTATTTGGATAACACAGTGCTGAAAGGGAGCCTGGGAGGTCCGAAAGGTGCCTTGTGACCAAGCGCTCTGACGCCGTGAAATATCACTTGTGTTCTTCCTGGCACAACCAGTTCAAAAGGTGCTTTTTCTTTGCAGGTTACCAGCCAGTCCTGTCTGGGCAACAAGGGTTCCAAGGTGTCATCGGAGTGCAGCAGCCTCCTCAGAGTCAGAGCGTGATGCGCACCCAACCAGGGGCTCCGGTGCAAAGCCTGATGGTCTCCTACCCAGCAATGTCTTCTTATCAGGTGCACGTCAGCAGCTTGGGAAATTGTGGTTTATAAAGTAGCCCTTGCCCAAGTAGACGCTGTGAGGATGCCCTGTTAACTGGCTGGTTGGCAGGGTGGGGGATGCAGTGCCCAGCCCCTGCCGATGGTTGACTTTGAATCAAGATCAGAAGAAAAGTAGAGAATGGGGGACTTCCGTGCTTCTCTAACTACCATGGTGAATGTCCTGCTAATGGTATTTAAACTTCTCTTCATGGAAGAAAATTCTATAGTCCAAAGTGTTATTCACAAAGACCTTTGGATGGGCCATTGAAATTTTGCCTATGGGGAAAAAGCCTTCATGACAAACGTCCACTCATTTTTGCACACAGCCTCCGAAAGTTCATTCATTTTACCACAATTTTAATTTAAAAGAGGGCGTCTCAGATTTATTCAAAGGGTGTGTGTATAGGGCCTACCAACTGCATTTTCTTGACAAAACCTATCCCGGGTTTTTAAAAAAATGCCATGCACCCTTTTGTGATTTACGTCTTGAAATACACTGAAGGGTTAGGGAAATGCTTTGGTCATGAAAGTTAGCTGCACCAGCCACTTCTGATCCTGAAACGAACGAACAAACCAACAAACCAAAGCAAAATAAGAAGTCTGCCCTCGGCCCTTCTACGCTGACAGTGCTTTTACACACGTTGCATCGACTTCTACCTCCAGCTTCGTGCTCTCTGAAGCTGCAGGTTGAGAGTGAGCTAGGTCCTGGGACAACAGCCCCTTTTGCTATAGGTGACTCCAGGCCACTTTATCTGCAGAAAACCAGGATGGGAATTCGGCTTTCCAAACCGAGCAAAAGCCAGAGCAGGAGATCCAAACTGGGCCCTGGAGGGTAACAGGAGAGGAAGGAAGGAAGGAAGCTCAGAACCAACACCTTCCAAGCATTCACCAGACAGGTCCCAGCACTGGTACATCATCCCTGCAAGGTGTTCAGTGGCCCTTTGGGCAGGTGTCATTATGCTAATGGTCTAGGGAATCAGAGAGAGTATGTGACTTCCCCGGTGTAAAACAGCTGATACAAGGTCAATCCGGGATGGGTGACCAGTTAGGTCTAACTCAAACGCTTGTGTACGTTTTGTGACACTGCAGTAGCCCCCTGGACCCGCAATCCCAACCTCTTCACGAAGGGCTCTCTCTTGTGTCTTCTTCCAGGTGCCAATGACCCAGGGCTCTCAAGGACTGGCCCAGCAGTCCTACCAACAGCCAATCATGCTACCTAACCAGGCAGGTCAAGGGTCCCTCCAGGCCACCGGGATGCCTGTTTACTGTAACGTCACACCGCCGACCCCTCAGAACAACCTTAGGCTGATCGGTCCACACTGCCCCTCCAGCACTGTCCCCGTGATGTCGGCCAGCTGCAGGACAAACTGTGCAAATGTGAGCAACACCGGGTGGCAGGTCAAATTCTGAGCGCTCTGGCTGTGGCATGTTTCTCGAGATGACTCATGGCCGCCGAGGCAAGAGGAGCAAGGTGGGACACTGGCCGAGGACTTACGTATTCACTCAACACTCAGATGATCGCTGCCGGTACTCTGTAAAAAAAAACAAAAACAAAAAACAACAACAACAACAACAACGCACACACACAAAGACTAATACACACATTAGCTGGTTAATGGTGCATATTTCTGTCATGTCTGCTAGATATGCCTTTATAGCTTAGCTAGTGACATGAATTCATCAAGGTAAGATTTTCTCCTACCACTGAACACCACTGTGTAGATTATAATATCCCTCATTTGGATTATTAGTTTTGTACTTTGTGTTGAGTTTGTGATGCTAAAAGTATTTAAAAATGATATACTGAAATCACATTGTACCAAAGCTGTAATGGGAAAGAAAAGAATTGATGAATGGAAGGAATAATTTATATACCCTATAGAGTTTTCTTTTTTTTAAGGATATATACTGTATTGTAGTGTTGAATCAAAATAAAACTCTTTGACCTTATGGAGGAAGGTCATGTTTTTACCACCAGTTTGGTTCACTCTCTGTTCCAATATGTGTTTGCTTATGTGTCACCGTTGTCCCCTTGGAACACAGTTGCATGCACAATGCAAGGTAAAGATGTTCCAGGTATTTGTAAATGACTTGGCATCACGTTGGGAGATGTGGTAGGCAAACACCTAACCAATTGTAGTTTCTTGTCCTAATATGAGAGGGGTTCTGGGCATAAGATGGCTTCCATCTCATGCATTCATTGACTTCACATTTTTGAAACCTATACCTTGAGTTTAGTTTTAGGGATATTGAATGCACGTAGCTATACTTCCTCCAGTTCAGAAAACCTGAGTGACTTGATAATAGCCGCCCTATACCAAACCCTGTTCCACCTTCTTTGAGTTCCCCATTCTACCTGGAAAACAAGATTTCTTTGTTTAGAGGGAAATCAGAAGAGGCATGGTCTAATTCTGTCAACTGTATTGGGTCATACAGTGCAAAGTGCCATTAGTTTTAAGAGTGAGTCAGTAATTCAAAGGTGCTAATGTTTATCTGAGTAACTGAAAAGAAGGTAAAATAGAACAAGAATTTAGTCACAAAGACTTAGAACATTGGGAAAAAAACATCTAGAAGAAGCCTGCTTTTATCTAATCCTAAAATGTTTATTTAATCCCCTATAGATTCTGCAGGTAAGATTGATTTATGACAACCTTTGAAAAATAATAACAGAACATCAAATATCAGCCTTGGCCCTTCTGGGAGGTATTTATTGGGAGAATATAACCTCCCAGCTTTCGCTTTGCTATCACAGTACAATGATTAATAGTGATCTCTTTTACACTCTCTGCCTAAAAACCATTAGGGCCAATGAGAGGGGTATGGAAAGGGTATCTGGATAATCCTCATTGTCCTTCATATTATCACATGTTCTATATTATATCTTTCCATTTTCATGTTGATTAGTTGGAGGTAGAGTTAAACTACTAGTTAAAAACTCTACCTGGGAAGGTGCAAGGAAAGAAACCATAAGAGACTTTTTTAAATTTTTTTTAATGTTTATTCATTTTTGAGAGAGAGAGAGAGTTAGAGACAGAGCATGAGTGGGGAGGGGCAGAGAGAGAGGGAGACACAGAATCTAAAGCAGGCTCCAGGCTCTGAGCTGTCAGCACAGAGCCCGACGCGGGGCTCCAACAAATGGACTGGACCGCGAGATCATGACCTGAGCCGAAGTCGGATGCTTAACCGACTGAGCCACCCAGACGCCCCAAGAGACTCTTAATGATAGAGAACAAACTGAGGGTGTATGGAAGGAGGAGGATGGGAGTTGGGCAGGATGGGGGATGGGTATTAAAGAGGGCCCTTGTGATGAGCACTGGGTTTTGTATGCAAGTGATGAATCACCGAATTCTACTCCTGAAACCAATATTGCACTGGTTGACTAAAATTTAAATATTAAGAATATTACCATGGGGCGCCTGGGTGGCTCAGCCAGTTAAGCATCCGACATTGCTCAGGTCATGATCTCACAGTTTGTGAGTTCGAGCCCCACGTTAGGCTCTGTGCTGACAGTTCAGAGCCTGGAGTATCGTTCAGATTCTGTGTCTCCCCCGCTTTCTGCCCCTCCCACGCTCATGCTCTGTCTCTCTCTCTCTCAATAATAAATAAAAATGTTAAAAAATTAAAAAAAAGAATATTACCAAAAGAAGTCTACCTAGAATTTCTTTTTTTTTGTAAGGTTTTAGTTATTTATTTTGATGGAAAGAAGGAGAGAGAGAGAAGGAGAGAGAGAGGGAGGGAGGGAGGGGTAGAAAGAGAGGGATAGAGAGTCCCACACTGATAGCTTGGAGCCCATGAACCACGAGATCATGGCCTGAGCTAAAATCAAGAGTCAGATTCCCAACCATGTGAACCGTGCACGTGCCTCAAGGATTACTGTCTCTTAATTTTATTGTAGCATTTCCTTTTTCCATTTAAAGGGGCACGTTCACAAGTACTTTCATTAGCTTCAATCCTTGTGACGTCTGTCCCTTTTACCCAAATCTCAGTCTCCTGAATTTCTTCGTTGTAAAGAAACATGACACATGAAAAACGTTATTAAAAAGGGGATGTTGCATTTTTTTATGGACTTATTAAACCAATAGGCTGAGTAGCTATTAAACCAATAGCCACTCTGAGAAGGAGCAATGTGTTTGCCTAATTAAAACCTTCCCCTAATAGAAGGAGGAGGCTGACCAACAGAGATTCACTGTAGCAATGTGGTCTCCATTTAGCTTTCTCATCTTGGAGGTGATCCCAGATCAAGTATCCGAATATGAGTCTGGGTGTTTATCTTCTTTTCATAGAATTCTGAGAAATTTTTATCTTTTCTTTAATGATTCTTAGCATGACTGAGCCATCTTTCCTGTGGATTTGAAACATACGTCATGCTTGTGGTAACGACAGGTCTTCTCTCTTTTTGGCTGCTCTCCCCCAAACATACCAACCTCCTTCCTATTTATACATTTCATGTTTCCTGCATAAAGCCCTTTGTATACTGTTTCCAGGGTGAGCCCTCTTCTCTAAAGAATTGATAAATTCTAAATATAGGTACCCAGCATTACATTATTCCAAATCTTATGTTATGCTTACGGTCTTTTACGCTATGCTACTGGACATGGCTGCGTAGAGAGAATGTTTTATCCATGAAGTGTTTCCAGAATTGATCATCAGAACATTGCAGTCTTTCATGTTGCTTAATAATTTTATCACAATCACATTTTGTAATTATATATTATTCAGCTCATGAGCTTATATAGAGACATGTGGATACATATATATGTAACGATATAGATAAATAGATACATTCGTCCCTGATGATCCTCTATGTGAGTGTAAATGAGAACAAGAGTGACTTATGCATTCATTTATTCGGCAAACTTTTACTGCATAGTCGATTATATCCTAATTATGTGGCACTGTTCCAAATGAGTACAAATAAATTTAAAGCATTTAGATTTATTCTTGTAAGTTTTATCATACACTTAGTTATTCTGCAATAGTTAGAACTAAATGTTCTGACTAGGATGCCAATGACTTCCAGCCATAATTATTTTATTGTTTTAATATAGTTTCACAGGATGTGGGGTGGGATAGGAAAGTGTGTTATATAACATTATGGAAATGGAATTATGTAATTACTTAGAAGTACAGTTGGAGGATTTCAGAGAAAGGTATAAATCATCATCATAAAAATAAGCGGGGTACACACTCTAAAAGCTTTACAAGAAAGATTTGAAGTCCGAAGCAAATATAATGGAATCGCGGAAGGAAGAACATGGCAGAAGAAATGGCTTTGAGATCTAACAAATGCACTTTCAGGGTCCGCTTCCACATTTGCCAGGAGTGAGAGTGTGGTGGGATGTTTTCAACCCCCACCCTCCTGCTGCTTGTCTTCGGTGCGCACAGGTACGCCCTGGTCACAGAGGTGAGGCCCACCCCTCTCCTATGCCCTGCCACCTGTCATCACGGGTGACTCGATCACTTAGAGGCCAAGAAGAAAGCACTGTAAATACCTTACCCTAAGGGCAGAGTCAAAACAAGTCATTTGGGTTTTGTTCCCAAGTAATACCTTAGAACAGGAATTTCTCAAATAGCTTCCATGGGAGACCCTTTCTTTGGGTTACGAATAGTTGTCATCTGAGAAAGGCTGTTCCAAGGATAATAATGGTTGGGAAACAAGGTTAATGAAGGTTGAGCAATCCTTGTAAAGATTCCGGTTTCTGGAAACCTTTAATATATCACGTCAGAGTATGAGTTTCCAAGCGGGAGATATAATTTACATGGTGTCTCATGCCTAGTTGAACGCAATACCTTTCTTTCACAGACTGTATCAAATGAATAATATTTTGAGAAGCACATATTTAAATTTTTTTAACGTTTGTTTTTGAGAGAGAGAGACAGAGCATGAGCAGGGGAAGGGCAATTTATTTTTGAGAGAGAGAGAAACAGAGCATCAGCGGGTAAGGGCAGAGAGAAGGGGAGATGCAGAATCCCAAGCAGGCTCCAGGCTCTGAGCTGTCAGCACAGAGCCCAACATGGGGCTTGAACTCACAAACCACGAGATCGTGACCTGAGCCGAAGTTGGATGCTTAACCAACTGAGCCAGTCAGGTGCCCCAGGAACATATATTTTAAACATTATATTACAGGCCCCTAAAAAGGAATACAAATACAATTCTTTTATCTCTATAAAAAGTATGTTATGTATCAACACATAATATCACAACCCTACTTCCAACTGTGACATCTTTTGGTAACTGTTCTAGTGTGCGCTTTTTCCTCCACAAGTGTGTGAGTGTGGAAGGTAATGCCATATTGCCAGTATTTCCGGGCTAATTTTTTTTTGAATTCTTAATGTTGAAAGAATGTATATTTAATATTTGTATCTAGAATTATAGTAATAGTTATATAGATATATGCATGTAGTTATCCCCAATGATCTCACACACCTCTCTGAGTGTAAAAGAAAACAAGAGTGATTTATGCATTTATTTTTATTCAACCAGCGTTTATTATGCACTTAACTGATTTCAAGAAGTTGTGCCAGGCTATGGAGGCCCCGCCTTGAGGAAGTTTATGAGTTTTCAGAATAAATTATACCAGTATATCAATACTAGAAATATAGCCCTCATGAAAAAATGGGATTTTAGGGGTGCCTGGCTGCCTTAGTTGGTTAAGCATCTGATTCTTGACTTTGGCTCAGGTCAAGGTGCATGAGATCAAACCTTGTGTCAGGCTTGTGCTGACCGTGGAGCCTGCTTGGGATTATCTCTCTCCCTCTCTCCCTCTGCCCCTCCCCTGCTCACACGCGCTCTCTCTCTCTCTCTCTCTCTCTCTCTCTCTGTCTCTCTCAAAGTAAATAAATAAACATAAACATAGGGTTTTGGGGAAGGAGCAGATGGCTTCTGGCTGATGTTTTAGAGGCCTTTGAGCTGGGCTGTGCTGGTTAGATGGAGTGTGGGCAGGTGGACCTGAAGTCACACTCCGAGTCACAACCCCAGGTGAGAGCAAAAGAAAGAAACAGCAATGTGTGGACTTTCTCGTTCAGGATGGTGGGAGTGGTACAGTGGGCCCGGTTGGCAGGACCTTGACAGCCAGGCCGAGTTAACAGGCCCCCAGGGACTTCTGAGTCAAAGGTGACAGGATCTGAAGAAGCATGGGCCTCGAAGAGTAGGCTGGGTTAGACCTGACAAGGCTGTCTATTCACAAGTGGAGGTGAACACAATGATAGTTAAGGCAGGCCATTGAACTCTCACCACCATCCGCCTGGTTGGAAGAAGTCCGAAATGAGTCGTGGCTCTTCCCTTGAGCAGTTCTGTTCCATGCACGGCCAGGCTTCGCAGCGGTGTCGGTCCGGTCTTTCCCTCTTGGATGGGAACTTGTGCATGTAAGTGCCGTGTCTTAAGCTGCATCCCACGGCACAGCTTGTGTCCCCTGTCAGGGTGAAAGACAGCAGGTGAAGTCTGGAGACAGCGGGGGAGGAAGGCCAGCAGTATTCAGTGTCCACACACAATACACAGCGAAATCTGAGACCAACTTCGTGTTTGAATAAATGGTGAGGGAGGCCGTGGGTGGCTCAGTTGGTTAAGCGCCCAAATTCAGTTCAGGTCATGATCTCACGGTTCACAAGTTCAAGCCCCGCGTCGGGCTCTGTGCTGACAGCTCAGAGCCTGGAGCCTGCTTCGGGTTCTGTGTCTCCCCCTCTCTCTGCCCCTCCTCTGCTCACACTCTGTCTCTCTCTCTCTCTGTAAAAATAAATCATATATATATATTTTTTTTCTTTAATAAATGGTGGGGGGAGGGAGGGCACCTGGGTGGCTCAGTCAGGTACGCATCCACCTCCTGATTTTGGCTCGGGTCATGATCTCACAGTCTGTGAGATGGAGCCCTGTGTTGGGCTCTACCATGACTGCCCAGAGCCAGTTTCAGATTCTCTCTCTCCCTCTCTCTCTCCCTCTCTCTCTCTCTGCCCCTCTCCTGCTTGCACATACTCTCTCTCTTTCTCTTTCTCAAAATAAATAAATAAACTTAAATACCTAAATAAATAAATGGTGAGAACGCTTTCCCTTTAAGGCTCAGAAAAAAAAAATCTTGTACCCTTATGGATGACACTTGTACAAAACCCAGAAATCCGTGCTTCTCTCTGTATTATTTCACCCCAAACCCTCTTTCCTATGGAAGTTGTTCTCATTAGGGCTTTGAGATGATTTTCCAATAGTTCTCAGCATCTGTGTTTGTTTCAAGTTCAAATCTTTCTCATCTGCACTCTGTGGGGTTTCTTAACCTCCAATCTTACCCCCCCAAAAAAATTTTTTTTTGGCCCCAGTGGCAAAAGCTGGGGTCTCTGGTGCCTGGGCGCCGCGGGTACAGTGGGAGTGGCAGGCATCCAATACTCTTCTGTAGAAGACAATCACGTCTGAACGGATGCCTGGACCGTGCACCAGGCTGCGCTTTCGAAGACGAGATGAACCAGCTCCCACCTGCGAAGCTCAGGGACGGCTTTGATGCTTGTGTCCGTGATTTGATTTGTTTTGTTTTACTGCTTTATTCCATTTTGCTCTCAGTGTTGGCACGGAAGGAGTCAGGAGAGGTCGGGTATTGAGCAAACAGGAGGAGACACAGATCTAAACGGGGAGGTGAAGCCTGAAACTGGATTGGAGGGACAATCAGGACCAAACCCCGCTGGCATTCGTGGTGGCCCGCAGGCCCAGACCGCCAGACTCAGCCTCCTGCTGGAGGAGAGTGAAGTTCCAATGCAGGGGCTGGAGGGTGGGGGCGTCCAGGGCTGGGGAGGGAGCAGGTGAGGCATTGAGACAATGAAGTTCCTGGAATTCATATTCAAAATACGGCAGCTATTTTGTGTGTGTGCGTGTGAAATCATGAATCATGGTTTTTACTAAACATCCAGCACCCCACCGAGGAATGCCTGGGTGGTTCAGGTCATGATCTCAAGGTTCATGGGTTCTAGCCCCATGTCGGGCTCTGTGCTGACAGCTCAGAGCCTGGAGCATCCTTTAGATTCTGTGTCTCCCTCTCTTTCTGCCCCTCCTCCGCTCTCTCTCTCTCTCTCTCTCTCTCTCTCTCTCTCAAAAAATAAATCAATAAACATTTAAAAAATTTCAAAAAAACGAATGGCCCGAGAAAACAGATGGTTGTGAGAGCAGCTAAAGGCCATATTGTTTCCTCTGTATCCTCAAAGTGTTTACTGTGTTAATGGATTTGAAACCACCCATGTTTGTGTCACCATAGTGCTTTTACAAGACTCCCCACCTTCCTGTGGTTCTGTCTCTTTGGCACATGGAGATTGCTGCTCATTCTCCTGTGTTCATGAGCAAGTGAGTCAGTAAGCACCTCTGTCTGTGCAAATACGTCCTGTTTTGTAAAATATCTCAACTAATGTGGGATTCACATTCCCATGAAGAAATGAGTGTGTTTACCTGTCTATAACAGGGACAGCGAAAGAAACACCACCACATGGATAGTGCCATGTGGCTCATTGTTTCAGCTCCACGGATTGTCTCTAAGCCGGAGAAAAACTCACAAGCAGGAAAATCGCCCATTTCCCAAGAACCAGGATGCTCACCTGTCTTTTTCGAGTGTTTTACATTTCTTGATCTACAAGAACGAGGTCGCATTTCTAAAGGAAATGTACAAGCCAATTTCATCCTTTTCAAAAGAGAGAGGAGTTACTTAAGGTGCTTAATAGTAATGTGATAGAGAGCAATGACTTGAGACGAGGGGGGGGGGAAGCAGCCATTTAAATTGAACATTAAGAAAATTTCACTCGAAGCAAGGGCAATTATACAATGAAATAATTTCCTAAGGGAGAAACAGTGAGACACCATTAAAAGAGTTGTTTAAAGGGGAGTTAGATAAACACACTTGCAGCCGAATCTGCCGGCAGATCATTTGATGATTTATTGCTTTACTCTGCCTGCCTGTCATCCGCGCCGGAGATTACCAGGCTCGCTTAGCTCGCTTTCCATCAGGGAAGGATCCGCACTGTACCAGAGGACTATGATGTATGAATTCTGCTCTCCTTTATGTAAAGATGTAAAGCTCTACGGAAAAATGTAAACCTCTAAGGGAACCACCCTTCCTTTGTTCACACCCTATTGTTCACACCCTACTCTGTGCCAGACAGTGTCTTAGGAGTATTTCTTGACACCCACACCCCCCCCACCACCACACCCGTATCTACATCTATTACTTATCATCTATCCGTCTGTCTGTCTGCACATGGATCCAATCTTATTCACTCCTTCAGTCAACTAATTGAATGACTTGTTCAAGTTGATGGATCGATTGGCTGTTAATCAGTCGGTATTACTTGGCAGGAGGATGTATGACACGATTACTCCTTCACCCCCTGTATTGCTGCACCCACAGTGATGTCAGAAGGCTTGCATTTGAATCCCAGCAGCCCCGCCCCCAGGCCTTGCCGCCCCAACACACACACACACACACTCACCAGGATCTGTGCAAGCCTCTTTGTCTCTTTCACGTTTTCACCTCTACATTTGTAAGCAGAAGGGCAAGATGCCATATTGGCTGAACGGTGTTCAGATATGGACCTTAAGCCAAAGTTTTTAGTGCAACTTTGTACGTAATTCTAAATGAACAAGATGCTGCCACGTTGACCTAAAAAAAACCCTGAAGTTCTCACTCATGAGGTACTTTCTGGAAAGCTACGCATTTCTGTGGGTATTTAAATGTTTCTCTTATACTCTCTGAGAGGCATTCTTCTGGAAGAATCTCTCACTGGAGTCTCATTTTCTGACCTTGTCTTCCCCCATTCATTCAGGCAAAGAGGCACATACACCCCCACTTCAGCCACTGTCAATGTACACTACACCTAGACCATGCCTCATCCTTGCTCGTATTGGGTCCCACCTTGGGACGATCCCAAAATACAGCGCTTATAGCCAGTCTCATTTAACACGTCTGTGTGTGAGCACCACACTACCAGCGGGGATGGACACGCACTGCCCAAGTAGGGGCTCAGCTTCATACGGAATGAGGACCCAGAAATGCTCTAGGCATTGAAAACATGCACAGTTCTTTTTCTTTGCTTTTTTTTTATTTCCTTGTCCTCAAGTTCTGTGTGAGTCTCCCATCACCGTTACAACAAAGTGCCACAAACTGGGTAGCTTCAAACAACAAAATATAGTCCTGCACAGTCTGGAAGTCTAAAACCAAGGGATTGGTAGGATCACATATCCTCAAAAGCCTCTTAGGGAAAATGCTTCCTTACTTCTTTCAGGTTCTAGTATTCCCCAGGTGACCCTTGGTCTGTAGTAGCTTAGCTCCGATCTCTGCCTCTGTCTTCTTCACATGGCTGGCTGTCTGTTATCCGTGTCTCTGTCTCAGTGTCTGTGTCTTTTCTCCCCTCCTAAGGACACTCATCAAAGGAGGTTAAGGCCCACTCAACTACCTCATCTTAACCTGGTTACATCCACAAAGACCCTGTTTCCAAATAAGGTCACACTCACCGGTCCCCGGTATTAGGACTTGAGCATATCTCTCTGGGGGCCACAGTTTAACCCATAACATACCCAAAACCTGCAGGTCTCAAACTACAGCCTGTAGAGAAATACATAAAATATAATATTTATATAAGTTTGAAAACATTCCAAATAAGTCAATGTATAGTTTATGAATGTGGATAAAGTATAATTTAAAATATGCATGTAAATATGCCTTCGGGCTAGTGGTTCATTCTAGGGAAAAGAGGGTGAAGAATGGAAAGGGTCTATTTACCCTAGAAGCTTCAACTAGATCTGAAATATAAAAATTGAAATAAATTTAAAAACTGATTTCACAGCACATCGATGATTGTTTCAAAATGTATTCTCTAGAGTTGCCTGATAGCTTGACATATCAAAGTAAAAAATATTTCAAGACGCACGGGTAACGGCGTTTTGTCGTTGCCGTGTGTTTTATTTCATTGCTTTACCTCTGAGTCTGGTGAAGGTTCATAACTGAAAGACCCTACATTTCTTCTTATACACACTATAGCGTATACAAAAGTACATTTTGGTACTACCTATGAGTAGTGCCAGCATTTTATTTTTGGCCTGTGTCAGGAGAAGAGCCGCTTCACAAGGTCATCTGGATACTGGCTACTTATTTTGGATGTTGTGACATTCTCAGCAAAGAAAGCAGAAGGAAAACCATGTGAATGGAAGAAAAGGATGAGTGTGTGTGTGTGCGCGTGCACGCGCATGCACGCGCATGCATGCACAGGGGGCCTGGACATGCTCATGTGACCTCGGGTTGTGGATTATTTGCTAAAATGAGTAAAATTCAATTTCCCGGAACTGTTTGGGCATTTGGGTATCGTTGGTACTTTTGTGTTCAGTTGAATTCCAATACCACATCTCTAACTTTAATTGTAAAATAAATAACTAGCATTTACTAGGCACTCATTGAATACCAACACTAAAGGCTAGCTGAAAAATTGAATTAACCATATTTAAAATATTCTTAACATAAATATGCTTCTTCAAGGTCCTGATGACTTATTGATACACCCAAATGTCCACGAATGAAGCTGATTTGAAAGTCTTAAGTAATTTCTTCAACTATAGGCAAGTTAACTGATGTTTTGGGCTTGAGTTTCCTCATCTCAGAAAGGTATCATTAAACTTAAACACTGTTTATTCTTCTCCTTTCCACAAGATTTCGTACATCACTATAGCAGTAGGAAATCATTGAATTGTAAACTCTCACATATAACAAGACTGTAGAGAGCATTTAATGCTAACAGAGGCCCCTCAGGGTGAATTTTGATAGCTCATAGTGAGTGTCAGGACTGCAACCCAGATGTTCACGTTTCCATCTCAGTATTTATTCCTTCTAAAATGAATTCACTTCATTATTTTCCCTCTGTGGGAAAACAGTAACATCATCTCATCATCGGTCTCAAAATTTGTTATTCACAATGCCTCACTTAAATGAAAAAAAAAAAAATCAAAAGACATACAAGGAGAATAAAAAGAAAAGAGTCAGATAATAGAAGCAAGCCCAAAGATAAATAAGATATAGGAGTAGCTGGGGGAGTTTAAAATGGCTATCATAAATAAGAATATAGATTTTTTTTAATGAATTTCATTTGAAATTTGGGATTTACAAAAAAGAATCAAATGGACATTCTGGAAAAAAAAAAGTATAATGCTTAGGGGTGCCTGGGTGACTCACTTGGTTAAGCATATGACTTCAGTTCAGGTCATGATCTCACCATGGCAAGTTCAAGCCCCACATCGGGCTCTCTGCTGTCAGCACAGAGCCCATGTTGGATCCTCTGTCCCCCTCACTCTCTGCCTCTCCCCCACTCATGCTCTCTGTCCTCTCTCTCTCTCTCTCAAAAATAAACAAACATTGAAATGATTTTTAAAAAAAGTATAATGCCTGTAACTGAGTACTCCTGGGTGCCCGGAATGGAACATTCAGCCGAAGCCAGAGATTGCCCTCAAACACAGATAGAATATATTCACATTAAAGCAAAATGGCACGGGAATGCTGGGAAGGGCAGAACAGCGCGGGAAATGTGTCAGACACAGGTGGTGTGCCAAATCAGTAGATATAGTCCCAAGAAGACCAGGACAGAGAGATGCAGTAATGACAAAGTAAACACGAGGTTTCCTAACTCGCCGAAAATGATCAACGCACAGACTTCAGAAGCTCAGCAACACCTAAACAAGATTAATACAAAGAAAATCACACACTGCTCTGGCCGATTTGGGCCGAGCTCATGGATCTGCGTGGTCAGGGTTGCCCGGGGCTGGATGGCACCAGATGATGGCCCTACGTGGGATGGGTTGTGCGGGCTCCACGCAGTCTCTCCTCCTCCAGGAGGCCAGCCTGCTTCAGCTCAGGGCAGCGAGGGGCTTCTGGAGAGGAAGCAGTCAGGCCCACAACCGACACATGGCACTGCCACCACATTCCATGAGCCAAAGCAAAGTCCAAGGCCAGACCAGACTCAAGGACAGGAGAAATAGTCTCCACTTCTTGGCGGATGAGCTGCAAAGTCACATTGGATGGAGTACGGCTACAGATGGGAGTGACTGCAGACAATTTCCTAACAACCTGCTGATACTTACGCAGGACACCCAGGGCTTTTGCATACACGTACCATTTATATTAGTTCACGGCCACAGTTTGGGTTAGGTTTTATGAATGAGAAAAATCAAAGAAAAAGGATGACACATAATCTGTTCAAGATTACAATGAGCGGTAGAGACGTCATTCACTCTTTCATCCTGTGCTGCCTCCCACATGGATGTGCAAAGCTTTATGTGACTGATCACGCGGCCAACTAAGCATGTCTTGAAATGTGCTTTATTTGGCCATTAACGTGTGTTCACTAGTTGCTGAAGATGTCAAGCGAAGTCCAAATTCCAACTTTTTCTTGAGCATCAGAAGATCCACAGGGGGCACCTGGGTGGCTCAGTTGGTTGGACGTCCAACTCCTGGTTTCGGCTCAGGTCATGATCTCGAAGCTCGTAAGTTCACACCTCACGTCGGACTCTGTACTGGCAGCGTGGAGACTGCTTGAGTTGTCTCTCTCTCTCTCTGTCTCTCACTGCCCCTTCCCTGCTCAAGCTCTCTCTCTGCTCTCTCTCTCTCTCTCTCAATAAATAAATAAATAAATAAACTTTAGAAAAAACGGGAAGAGGAAGAAGATCCAGGACAGGGGACCCATGCTGCTCCATCACATCTACTGGGTCAGAGAACATTTTCCCCAGTCTGCCCCAGTTCAAGCATCCCCACCACCTCACCCACAACTGGCTTCGCCATTTCAGTCACCTTCCTGGCCTTTAGATGCATTTGAGTTTGTAATTCCCTGCTGTATGCCAGGGACTCAAATTCTGTTGTTAACTAGTTTATTAGCTACCAATGTTGGGTGCGACAATTCGTTTGTACATTTTTCTCAGTGTAGAAGAAGGAACCACTCTTGTGGTACTCATATTTCCCCTCCCTGCCCTCTATCCCAAGAAGAATTAGCGACGCATGGAGTCCTAGAGGTGCAGATCCTGTAAAAACGCGGATTCGGATACAGGCAGTTTGGTTGTGGTCTAAGATTCTGCATTGCTAACAAGCTCCTGGGTGATGCCTTTGCTGTTAGACCTCACATCGAACAGCAATATCCTGGGAAAGTGCAACCTCCATATGCTCCGGGGCAGGGCTTAAGGGGCTTTGTTTTTATGGCCTGAAGCCCCAGAAGACAAAGAGCTGGATTGTCCCAGGAGGAGAACAGATTGCTGTTGAAAGAGTGGGGTGGAGGGCCTGTCCAGAATGAAGGGAAGAGCAGTCGGGTTTTGTGGCTCCTGTAATTAACAGGGGCATATTTCCATAGAAAGCCAGCCTCACCAGAACTCTTATAAGATGGCTTGGGGTGACCCAGGATGCTGACCTCAAGGACATGGTAGCAGGTTAGGCTTCGTAGATGTGCACAGGCCCATGCTCAGCAGGACCTGGACTTGGTTTAAAACTCTGCTCTCAGCATCTTGAAACTCTTAATAAATTTGAACAAGAGGCTCTGAGTTTCCTTTTTTGCACTGAGCCCCACACCTTATGTTACCTCAAAAGATGCCCATTTGACAATAAGCAGGAGGACGCACCCATCTTTGAATCTTTGAGGTAACTCCTGACTTAAGATAAAGAACATTTAAGACACAGTCACAATGAACTTCTCTCTCTATTTTTTTTAAAGTTTATTTATTTATTTTGAGAGAGAGAGGGAGATTAGAGAATCTCAAGCAAGCTCCAAGCTGTCAGCACAGAGACCAACGTGGGGCTTGAACCCACAAACCACGAGATCATGGCCTGAGCTGAAATCAAGAGGCGGATGCTTAACCGACTGAGCCACCCTGGCACCCTAAGCACCCTAAGCCCATCTATCCCATCCTCCATCTCATCTGAATGTTACAGAAAATCTCAGCCAATGTTTGCAGCCCCAGAAAAAGGGGAGTCCTCAAACATGACCAGGCTTGACTTTCTTGTCACCCAGAAGAGAACAGACTCAGAGTTAAATGTAGTCTGATGTAGATAGATAACGAAGCATTTTTTAAAAATCTTGGATGGTTGAACAAGGAACATACCCACTGCACATGTTTAGAAAAATGGCTCAATCCAATTTAGAATTGTACAGGCAGTCAAGAACTGTTATAAGTATGTGAACACCTAGCCAAAAAGGACATCATGTCAGCTAAACTGATTGACTGTTAAATGGAGGGTAGCTCGTGATTACATCTGCTCAACAGACTCCATTGTATCCACATCATCAAAGCGGTGCTAGTGTGGCTGAGAGCCAAGAAGGGGAGAGGGCGGGGTCACCGGGCCTAGATCCTCGGGTGGCATTCATTAAAATCTGATGCTGTCAGGCGTCTTGAGTGATGAATTGGAACAGGAAGCAATTGACATTTGTTCAGATCTTTCAAGGAAGCTGGCTATGTGAACAAGAGGAGTTTGAGGAAGATCTTCATTAGTGCTGAAGTGATGCATCAAAGCTTGCAGGGAGAGACTTTGATGCCCAGAGGCCCCAGAAAATACATGTGTCAAAATCAGAAGTGAAGCCCATGTTGATTTTTTTCCTCCTTTGACATCAATTGCCTTGGTCATGTAAAATTAATCTCACAAGGCCCATCTATCCTGTATGGTTAGAAATTAAGACACAATTGAGAATGTCTGTATGATCTAATAGAATTGAACTGTGCTTTTTTCCTTTCTACACTGAGCAGGTATTCTATCAAATACCCACCACGTGAGCAACCCTCTGCTTTGTGTAAGGGTCTGTATGACTACAAAGATGAATCAACCTTGGGTCTCGCAATTGAGATTATACTTGGCAGAGACAGATGAGACACGGAAAAAATAAGATAAAAAGCCATGCTATGCGAAAAGCGCTATGAAAAATGTTTAAAGTTATCGTGAATTTGGAGCTTTATTCCTACTTGGGAAGACTAGAGGGTTTAGGGACAAGTTGGCAGCAGACAGTGAAGTTTTCTTGTCGGGTCTTAAGATATTGTAGCGTTTGACTGCTCACCGTCGGTGTGGAAGGCCATCTCAGGTACAAGAGGCAACTTGCATAAAGACAGGGAGGCAGCGGAGAGTAGGCACATATGAAAACTTTTAGGAAACATTAGTATCTGAATGTGCTAGAATGTGTGGTTGTAAAACCCATCATGGAGTGAGGGCCTGCAATAGAGAGAGAGGGAGAAAGTTTTAATCCCTTAGGTGGTGCTAATGTTTTCCATTGTTGGTTGTGTATGTTAATTTTTGGAGGATTTTAAAATACCTTAATATTCTCATTTCATATTGATTCTCAAAAGGAAGACACGTAAGAGTTTGTTATTTTTTAAGTAAAATTTAATTTTGGAACAGTTTTAGATTTACAGAACTGTTGCAAAAATAACACAAAGTATTTGTGTATACTACACCCAGTTTCCCCATTGTTAATTATTAATGCCTTATATTAATAGAGTACACTTATCACAATTTCTAAAGTAGTATTTATGTATTATTATACATTTGTATTAATATATTTATTATTATTATTATTATTATTAACTAACGCCCATACTTTATTCGGATTTCCCAGTTTTTACCTACCATTTTCTGTTCCAGGATCCCATTAAGGACATTTCCCATTAAGGAAATTTAGTAGTCTTGTTCCTGAGGCTTCTCTTGGTTGTGCTAGTCTCTCTGACCTTCTTGCTTTTGATGACCTTCACAGTTTTGAAGACTGATACTCAGGTAGTTTGTAGAATGTCCTCGAAATGAGGTATGTCTGATATTTTCCTCATAATCAGACTGCAGTCATGGGTTTTGGGAGGAGATCTCAAGGTAAAGTAACATTTTCATCATGCCATATTGAGTGTACCATAGTACCAAAATGGCTTATCACTGTTGATGTTGAGCTGAGGTCCTGTTTGTCAGAGTTCTCCAGAGTAAAGTTACTTTGTTTTTTCCCCTCTGTTTCCATACTCTTTGGAGGAAGTGACTGTATTCAGCCAACACTTCACGATTGAGGAGGTGTATTCCACCATCTTAAGAGCAGAACGGCTACAGTTGACCATATATTATGTGAGTCTACCGCCAGGCAGACTTCTGTTCTGTGGACCTATGTAGACAGAACGAAATTCTATCAGCAACCCCATACTCTCCCGATCACTGTGGTTTTATAGTAAGTCTTGATATCAATGGTGCCTTCCATCTTTGTTCTTCAGTGTTTTGATGCTTCCTCAAGGTCTTTTGCTCTTCCATTAAACTTTACGTTACCTACTAAAGATAATAAACCAATAGATATGAGAGTTAATAAGATAATTTAAAGTAGTGGAGGTAAGTCATAGTGGTATGTGTGAGGGAGTGACTGGGGGGCTAATTTTGCCAGTGTGATTAGGGAAGATCTCCTTCGGGGATGTCATTTGAGATAACTGAGTGAAGAGAAAAAGCGAGTCTTGTGAAGTTCAAAAACATAGATCTTCGCTGACGAGGCTAAGGAGTGAAGGACTCTGAATAAGGTTCAGATTGCTTTGTTTTAGCAACTCTAAGAAGACCAGAGCAGTTGGTGCCACGCAAGCTAGAAGAAAGTTGTCGGAGCTGAAGGGGGATGAAACTGGAACACTAGGCAGGGATTAGAACATGTGGGTGCTGACGGACAATTACAGACAGAGTCTCAGAGACGAGAGGGGTCAGAATGACTCTGGATAATTTTTTGACGGAACCTGGGCAGGCACCCTCAAACTTCACTGAAATTCACATTCAACAGATAATTCCTTGCACTACATTCAAATATTTCCCCATCCTTTTGTACCTTTGCCGCAGTTATAAAGGCAGGCTAGAAAACATGAAATCCTTCAGAGATCTGTACTTTCCAAGATGAACCAGTTCCCACTGACCGTACATACCTGCCTCACATGTAGAAGGTAGGTTGAAATGTAAGTAGTAAGTGTCCATGTAACCTGGGATGTTCTGCATGACTGTGGACTTGTGTCCAGTCCTCCTGTTGAATTTCTTACTATTCTTTTATTATATCTCTCCTCTACCTTCTGTCTCTCTCTCACTTCCTCCTCCTTTCTGTTCTCTCTCTGCTCTTCATCCCTCCCTCTTTAAGTCAAGTTCCTTCTAACTATCAGAAGTTCTAATCTCATCTAATTCAAGGACCTCCAAAGGTAAATGTTAGCATTGCAGCATTAGCAATGCTAGGAAGACTAGAGAGACTTTATGCTCCAACAAGGTAGAATTATTTGCTATTCCCCAAACTCTGTCTGCCTCCTCTGTTTGCTCATACTGTTTCCCTTCCCCTGGATTATCTCCACCAGGCTCCACCCTATAGAAATCCTGCCAATCCTCTAGGAACCAGTTCACATGCTCTCTTCTCTACAAATCACTTCCTGAAAGTCAAAATGCTAGAGACGACTTTGGGCCTGGGTCGTCCTGGATCTGAACTGTGCTTTAAGGAGAAGATTCTGCCGTCAGTGTGCAGAATAACCGCAAGATAAACACATAAAAGGAAGAGTTCGGGTTGGCAAGACTTAGAAACCATTATTTTATTTATTATTATTTTTATTTTGAGAGAGAGTGGAGAGAGCACAAGGAGTACAGGTGGGGGGGGGGGAGAGAAAGAATCCCAAGCAGGCTCTGCACTGTCAGCACAGAGCCTGACACGAGGCTCGAACTCACAAACTGCGAGTTCATGACCTGAGCCAAAAGCGAGAGTCATGAACTGACTCTCTCAGGAGCGCCAGAGGCCATTATTTTTGAAGGTCTGTGAGCCACCTTCCTTAACTGTCTGCAATTTTTGCACCTTTTCCCCAGTCATATGTTCCAGTAATTTTATTTCTTAATGAGAACAGAGGAGTCCTGGATGTTTGACCAAGGGTGGGTATGTCCTCGTGATGATGATAAACTCACTAGCTTGGTCTCTAACTTGAAAGAATACTATATAAATACGGCTGTGAGTCACATGTATTCAATTTAGGCAATTGCATTTGTACATGTGATGATTCTATTGGAAAATGGGATCAGTCAGGGAGATAAGTGGACTTTTTGAGGCTGAACAAGCAAGCAGCTCACCCAAAATTGAAATTTCCATTCTATCCATGAGTTCTCAGATGAAGCTGTCCATGTCTCAGAAGCTCCAAAGAGTTCTTTTTCTTCCCCTGTGTCAAATAAGATGTGGGGTGTGTGTGTGTGTGTGTGTGTGTGAGTGAGTGAGAGAGAGAGAGAGAGAGAGATTACCAAATGTCTACAACGACCCTGCTATATTTGGTACAGAGTAAGATGCACGGGAATGTAGCTGTTGTTGCTTCCGTAAATCTGTACCATGCATGGTGCAGGTGCCCAGTTACCTAGTTCTCTCTCTCTCTCTCTCTCTCTCTCCTTTTCTCTCTCTCACTTCCCTTCGCCTCCCTCTCCACTGTCTCCATCTAAATCAAAATGAACAATGGTAATAAAATCTGCCTCGGCAAGCTAATTGTATTTCTCCAAGCAAACAAGATAACACTAGGGGTCTTTGGGAGCATGGGTTAACATGATGTTTGTAAAAATAAGATTGCTTCTTCCTCTGTCCCTCAGTCAGAGCTAATTGGAGAGGTGCGTTGTCATTCTTGTTTCTATGGGCATAGGGACTTCTGGGTCGGACCATCCTTTAACGCACTTTCAGCTACTGAGGCAGGAATTGCAGGTCAAGATTCTCTTCTTAGGAAGGGACTCAATAGTTGTAGTAGCAGCAGCAGCAATAGTGCTAGTAGTAGTAGTAGTAATAGTAGTAGTAATTATATATATATATATATCACTTTAAAAATTTTTAATGTTTATTTACGTTTGAGAGAGAGAGAGAGAGTGAGAGAGAGTGAGAGAGAGAGAGAGAGAGAGAGGGCATGAGCCAGGAAGGGGCAGAGAGACACACACTCAGAATCTGAGCTGTCAGCACAGAGCCTGACATGGAACTCGAACTTACGGACTGTGAGATCATGACCTGAGCTGAAGTCGGAAGCTCAACTGACTGAGCCCTGCAGGCGCCCCATCAATTTTGGCACTTACTATGTACCAGCCTTCGCGCTGAGCACTCAACCTATGGTACCTAATTTAACCCATCCAGTCATCATCTTGCATTATCAATTCCCATGATGGCAATGAGGGAGTTCAGGCTCAGATAGTCTTTAGGGCAAACAGCTTGTACGTATGAGAGCCTGGCTTCAATTCCAGCTCTACTGAAATTGTCATCTTCAGCCCCCTAACCATATCGCCTCTCAGGACCTTTAGAAGGAGAAGCCCTTACATCTGAGACTAGAATACATAATAGTTTTGGTTTTGTTTGTTTGCTTTTGCAGGCAATATGACGGTGACGGTGGGCCTTGTTTTAGAATTTGTCCACAGAAACACCATTTTCTACACTGACTAACAGAGTATGAAGACCTGTAAATGTGGCAAGGAAAGGACACATTGAATGGAATTCAATGAACATGTATTGATTTCTACTAAATGTAAGGTATGTATAAGCACTAAACACGGGTGATGAATTAGACCTAACTCTCAAGTTCAAGCGCAGTTAAAAAAAGGTTCATACAACCAACAATTAAGGTCACATGTGACTCATGTTAAAAGACACATAAAAGTGAATGCAGTGGTCTAGGAACCACAGGCCATTTGCAATAGTTAGTACATTATATTTTGAACAGTAATATTCTAGAAAGTTACAGATGGGCAGTTATTTGAAACCATGTCAAGGGTATAGCAAAATCTGGAGAGATGAAAAACACACACATGTGTCTTCGATAGCTTGAGAAATATGTGTAGAAGCAACAATTCTCCTCTTAACTTATGATAAGGAATGGTTGTGGATTCACAGATTTACCAAATTCTGAAGACTAACTCCTCCAACTCCTTCAATTGGCAATAATGGAAACCCCAAGAGGATCATATAATTTATTCACTATGAGACAGCTGCTTGGTAGTGATGTCAGAACCAGAACTAGACCCAAGTATCCAGGCTACTGTTTCCAGGTTCCTTAGGGAGAGGTGCTTTCTTGAGTCTCTTCACACATAGGGTTATCACAAAGGCTGGTGGCCTTCCAAACAGGGGAGGCAGTGAGAGATGGACCTTCTTCATACACTCTTGGGCAACTGTCAGAGGACAGGATAATCAGAGGCCAGTGTATGAGAAAGGCCAAACTATTCTATATTCTGTTGGCTATAAAAAAAATCCCAAATACTCCCAACCTGTGGGAGAGGAAAATTCCACCGAGGCGCTTGTGACTGCCATGTCTCTTCCCCTCGGTCAATAATTGCCAATTACAGAGTTGTGCTAGGCAGGCTGAAATTCCAGGAAGGTACAGTGGTTAAGAGTGTGGCTGAAGCCAGACCCAACTTGTGCCATCAGTTACCTCGACCAAACCAGTATTCTCATTCTTCATAACAAGGATAATAATAATAATAATAATAGTATTTTATTCAAAGCTTATGGAATGATTAGTGAATTAAGATGAGTAAGGTACTGAGCCCATTATCTGGCACAGGGAAACTTCTTAATAAATGACGTGTACTACTATAATGATTTCTAGTGATGATATTAATATTAATTCGAGAAATATCAGTTGGGTGACAGGTCCATACCTGGGAACCATGACCTCCGGGGAGGTAATGGAAGCAAGAACCAGAGGCAGTAAGCCCGAGACTGGCTAGAAGAGAAAGCAGTGGGCCCTTTGAGAGGGGGCAGGTCAGCTGTCTAAGCTTGCTGGGAGCTTCGGTCCTGACTTGAGTTTTCTCCAATATCAGACCCTGAGACAGCAATTCAAGGGCGAATATTTAAAGCTGGATGTGATCCCAGGAGGCACAGTTAAGAGTGTGGGGAAGCGAAGCAGAGAAAAGAAGAAAACCAATTGTGGATGTGTTATTCAGCGGAGGCTCCTATGGGGAACTAGATCTCAGCCCCTCTGGGGGAGAGTGAGAGACAGTGCAGAACAGGTTTCAGCATGATCCCATTTACAGCCAAGGGATCCAGAGTCTTTTCCCGCATAGACCCTATCCTTTACTGGCTGCTTTTGCCAGTATTAACACCCCATACACTGCGTGTGCTCTGCTAGGCAGGAAATAGTGCTCAGGTAGGGACTCTCACCGCCTGAGAGGGATGAAGTGAACACAGAAGGGATGGGTGAGTGGCTAGGGGCATGAGAGTGTCCGAAAGAGCCAAAATAAAGGCACTACTTATATTTACTGCCTCAAAGACCAGTGTCCCAATACCGGTTTTCTTGATGACTTTTGGAATGTCAGGGGTTGATTACAGGTCTCATTATGAATAATGAAGTATGATTTGGGTCAGCAGTGGGAGACACAGAAAGACCAGGACAAGACATCTGGATGAGATGCTGGGATGGAAGAGTCAGGTGGATTTCACGTAAGCCAGGCTGGGGAAAATATCCCGGTAAACCACCCCCTACGGCCTCCATGAAAAAACCAGGTTGAAATGGCCCCAATCCAGAGAGGGTGAGTAAAGCACCAGGTTAGCAAGAGAGTCAGGCCATGTTCTTTCCAGCCACCTCACTTTCCTACCGTTTGTGGAGGGCAGCCTAGGCCATGAATTGAGCTAGGGCCCATTGCACAGATGACCTCAGTTAATTTTAGGGAGCCAACTCGAGCAGTGAGCCTAGAATATTATCCTGATGCGACACTTCTCCCCTGGACCGTGGTTTTCCCTGACCTGCCAGTACAATGTGTCCCCCACCACTACATTCCATCTGGGACCTAAAACCTCAAAATATGAATCCTTCTTTTCTCCCCTTTCTCCTCTTAACAAACATACCCAATTTTACATGCAAATCAAGATTAAATAGTAGTAGAAAATACTTTTTTTTTTTTCAGAATGAGAAATAAAAGGAAGTGTTTGCTGAAGTCATTGGGATTGAACTGTTTGATTATTTATTGTATTGGGCCTTTTTGAGGTATAAACATCTGCTCTGAATGTAGCTGTTTATCCAACGTAGGGGGCGAGCTTTAGGCTTATTTCAATATAGTGTATTAGAGGGAAATGTTTTTATGGAGCCCATCAGGAAATAGCCACATTATTTTAAGCTGCACACGTTTTAAAGTGCAAACTCTTCCTTATCTGTCTTACTGGCAGATTAATGGTTTGAATTTCTAAATACCAGGCTATTCAAATGTCAAATTTGCTCAGACAAAAACAGGATTCCTCAAATACTAATGGCCGCTGGTCATCACCCTCAACTGGAAAAATGTGTTAAACAGCTGATTCTCAGGTTTTGCTCAAGAGTTTCATATTAATAACTCAGGCATGCTGTGTGCTTGCGCGCGCGCGCGTGTGTGTGTGTGTTTCAAACTGACTAGACTATTTTTAGGAAAGTCATTCTAAAACATTATTAGACCAATAAGAAACTGACTTTAAATGTCCTCTTGAAAAATAATTTGGCGGTATGAAGAAATTTGACATTATAACTTCACTTCTGGAGATTTAGCTTATAGAAATGAATGTACAGATGGGGGAAGTCCGTGTGAAGCGTAGTCACGACCCTCTTTGTCTTCTTGAAATAGTGGTAAGCTGAGAAAAACAAAATGTCTAAATATAGGAGAATGTGAATTTATGCCAATTATTTAATCGTCATGAAACTCAGTTTCCCCAAATGTAACAATAAGATAATAATTCTTACCTAAGAAGGTTGTGAAGATTATAGAACAAATGTCTGCTAAGTGCTTACTCAGTGCCTTTAAAATGTTAATATCCATGCTTCCTCTTCCCCTACACCCATCGCGATCTTATACAGACAATAGGATCATGCATACAATCTACTGAGTAAAATTCAGAGATGTTTGCAATGTTAAGTGATAAGCAGAATCAGTATTATTAAGTACAGTATAAAGCAGATGACAAACGTGTGTTATCACCTCCTAGGTATCAAACACTATGTAAAGACTTCAGGAAACAGTGATTAATGAAACAGACTTGTCCTCTTCTGATGGAATTTAACACATTTTAGCTCAAGGATCAGCAAACTTTCCCCGAAAGGAGCAATTAGTAAATTATTTTTTAAGTTCATTTATTAATTTTGAGAGAGACAGAGACAGCATGAGTGGGGATGGAGCAGAGAGGGAGGAAGAGAGAATCCCAAGCAGGCTGTGCACTGCTGGAGCACAGCCTGATGTGGGGTTTGAACCCAGGAAGCTGTGAGATTGTAACTTGAGCCGGAACCAAGAGTCGGATGCTTAATCGGCTGAGCCACTCAGGCACCCCAGGACTAGTTAGTAAATATTTTAAGCTCTGCGAGATATATAATTTTTGTCACAACTACTCACCTCTGCCACTTTAGCCTAAAAACAGGCAGTACATAAACAAATGGGTGCTGCTGTGTTCCAATAAAACTTTATTCGCAAAAGCAGGTGATGGGCCGGATTTGGGCCATGGTTATATAGAAAATAAAAATAAAAACATTGGGTATACAAAGACTAGAAGGAAATGTCCCAAAAGTTAAATTAGGTGGCACCTAGGTAGTTGAATTATATGTAATTATTTTATTTAGTGTACATTTTTGTATTTTACAAAATGTCTCAAATGAGTGTATACTATCTCCAAAATGAAGGGGTAAAAAAGGACATTTGAAAATGTTTAGGCATTAGCTGAGCCCTTCGAACAGTACGAGGACTCTAACCTGAGATTAAAACATTACTGTAAAATACTATACTCCCAACAACATGGGACTTCAAGGTTATGGCTGTACTTTTAGAATCCATATGGCACTTCTGAACTTAGAGCTCTATGGCCGCTCTTTGTCAGACGGTTTCAACCGTGTAGGATTTTACGTGTGTATCTACGAGCCGTGGTGGTCATGACCACATTCTTCTACACTTGAGCTCAGGAGGTCTCATAATCAAAACCAGCTAGTTGTAATAGGCGTTTGTAATTTGCTTGACACCAAGCTAGGGGCCGTGAAATACAAACTGAGACGCCACCATCAAGAGCCTCAAGAGTAAGTTAAAAAAGGAAAACCTTCGGAATGTTGGACGTGGTCTCAGTGGGCACCGTTAGGGGTTTCAGTTGCTGATGGTGTCAGCATCTCTTGACAGTGTGTGTGATGATTACATCACAGCCCCCAAAAGAGAGATTGAATTCCTAACTCCCAGTACTTCAAAATGTGACCTTATTTGGGAACACGGTCTTTGCAAATGCAATCAAGTTTAAGAGGAGGTCATTGGTGATGGGGTGCGGGGTCCTAATCCAATATAACTGGTCTCTTTCTAAGAAGAGAGAAATTTGGGCAGAGATAGAGGGAAATGTCACGTGAAAATAGAAACAGAGTTCGGGTGATGTATCTGCCGGCCAAACAGATACAAGGGTGTTGTATCTCAGTTATAGAGAGGAGACACCAAGAATGCCAAGGGTGTTAGCAGTGAGGAAAGAAGCACGGGACACATTCTCTCTCTGAGCCCTCAGAAGGGGCCAATGCTACCAACACCTTGATTTTGGCCTTTTAGTTTCCAGGCCTGGGATAGTATGAATGTGTATTGTTTTAGGTCATCTAGTTGGTGGTGCTTTGTTCTGGTATCCCTAGGAAACTAATGCATTGTAAAAAATTAATCTCAGATACATAGTGCAAAAAGACATTTTTTAAAATGTTTATTTATATTTGAGAGACAGGTGGGGGGGTGATGCAGAGAAAGAGGGAGACACAGAATCGGAAGCAGGCTCCAGGTTCTGAGCTGTCAGGACAGAGCCCGATGCGGGGCTTGAACCCACGAACCGCCAGATCGTGACCTGAGCCCAGGTCAGACACCTAACCGACTGAGCCACCCAGGCACCCCCAAAAGAGGTTTCTAATTTTTTGGAGACATGCTGTTTGTGGTCCTCGAGAGTAGTTTTATTTAGGAGTATGTGTTCAGTAGATTGTTTCCAGAGAGTTGTCCTGGTTCCTTCCGTCCAGTAACCAAATGTCACTCCTCATAGCAGGGGGTAGAGACTGCGGTGTGGCCTTTCTCTGATCAACAGAATACAGTGGAAGTGGGATTCTGGGACTCCCACACCCAGGCCTTAAGGGGACTGGCAGCCTCTGCTGCTTGTGCTTTGGAGCCCAGCCTCCACACTGCAAGGAAGTCCAGGCTAAACTACTGAGTGATTACCAACCCCCTGGGGGAGACTCTAGAGTGAGGAGAGTTCGTCTTGGATATTCTAGTTCCATCTGAACTCCTAGCTGACTGTCGTCCCTTGAGTGATCCCAGGCAGCATCACAGAGAACAAAAGGACCTCCTAGCTGAGCCTTGCCCCAATTCATGGCCTACAGAAGTATGATAAATAATAGTTTTCATTTTTTTAGCCAAGTTTGGGACTTCTTATATGACAATGGAGAATTGGTACAATATATACATACCTGTGTATGAGGTTGGGGGCTGGAGACGGACATAGAGGGGGGCAGTGGGCTAGATTATAATGGATTAAGACAGAAATGAGTGGAGAAAGAGCACAAAGACCATTGAGATTAGGAGTTTAGCAGTGAAAGTGCAGAAGTTCATCTGCTAATAATAAAAAATACTTGGATTTGCAGGTTTGGTTGTTTCCAGATCAGAGTAAGTGGTGTTTGGTTATAGAGAGGAGTCAATGACTGAGGAATGCTTGGTCATTACCAATTTTAACTTGAAATTCGTTGAAGGACTTTCTCTCACACAGTTTTACCTAAAGATCGGAAGCTCAATGTCCAGGGGTCCATCACTAAATCCTCTGGGTCTGTGCCTCTTAGCATTGGATTTTCTCAATTCATTTTTCTCTTCTTGTTCAGGATAAGTTTTTTTGTTTTTTTTTAAGCAAAAAGTATATAACATGTGTTGTAAAGGTGACATAACCAAGTTTAATCAATTGTTTTATTTATTTGGTGCTCTCAGAAGACTCAGGTAATGCAAATTATAATTGGCATATTGCCCAGCTCCACAGCCCACTTTTTGGTCCCAAGAATGTACAGACATGAGGGGCGCCTGGGTGGCTCAGTCAGTTAAGCGTCCGACTTCAGCTCAGGTCATGATCTAACAGTTCACCAGTTCGAGCCCCGTATTGGACTCTGTGCTGACAGCTCAGAGCCGGGAGCCTGTTTCGGATTCTGTGTCTCCCTCTCTCTCTGCCTCTCCCCCACTTGTACTGTCTCTCTGTGTCTCTCAAAAATAAATAAAAACATTAAAAATTAAAAAAAAAAAACGAATGTACAGAAGACATGAGCAACTGCTATGTCACGACCTTGTGCTTTTACACAGAGCTTCCGGAACTAGAACAGACGCTAGATACTGCTTTTCTTCCTCTCCTTCCCAGCCTACACAAACATCTATGGTCACCATTAGGGCAAGTTCACACTCATGCTTTAGAATGGAAGGCAGATATTCCTTTCTGAACCCTGTCTTGTAAAGCGCCATGTAGCCTCACTGCCCTGCTTACATGCCTCTCTTCCATTTTGAATGTCCAAGTCTGGGAGCTCCACGAAGACACTCATTTGTCTTGTTTACTCACGAAAGCTCAGTATTTCACTTGGTTCTCGGCACATACAACCGTACAAGCATATGAAATAAACGAGCACATGATCAGGCATCAGAATCTAGGACACTATGATCTTGAGTCACCTAACTTCCCAGGGCTTCCTTCCTTCTTGATCTCCAGCTGAAAGGAAGTGGTTACCTCTTGCTCCTGTCTATTCTACCCTGTTTTCTGAAGCTGAACCGGTTAGACATCTTAAACCGTGCTGAGAAGATAAGGGGTATGGAATGCTGCCAGATGGTAACAAAATCCCAAGGCATCTCGAAGAGACCTGTCAATCAGGGAAAAGCCATGGAATGCAGCTGCAAGCACCGATCTTCTGACAGCTGCAGCATCTTGCATATGTGTCATGCTGGTGACAGAGATCCTGGGGGCACAGCTCTGAGTCCTGCTGATTGATGTCCCTAGTCTCAGCTCTACTGGCACCTGTTTGGACGTATCATTAAAGGTGAACATGTCACACCACTGCCCTTGGCTAGGATATTCAGTTTCACGCGTGTTCTTTATTTATCTGCAACAGTTGCAAACTTTTTCTAGTTGTGCCTTCTAACATCCCAGGAATGCAAGGCTGAGATTGTCTGGGACAGGCTGATATTAGCCCTGGAATGCGGTGGTCAGTTGTGGCCATGCAGTCCCACTTGGAGTAATCAGATGTTGGATGAAAAGCAAAGATTGCTGTTGAAATGCGAATAAACGTAACGAATAAACAGCGCGCATGTAAATGGGCTTTCTACAATCTTCCATGCTTTCCAATGTTTCCACCTCCCAATATTTTCTAAAATTTGTCACAATAATGGATTCTCCAACCCCATTAAAGCCACCCAGCTGATGCTACCAGGAGAAACAGTTCTCCGGCAGCCCTGCCCAAACTAGACTCGAGAAAAAAAAAAGTGTTTTTGTAAGTCTAAGTTATAGGGTGGTTTGTTGTACAGCAAATGATGACTGATCCACCCCAACCCTCTCCATTCCTAATTCCTGCTCTTAGAAGCAGCTATTTAAAACTCGCTTTGCTATTTCTTCTGGAAATTGCCTCCATATTTCTAGTTAGTGTTATCTTAATACCCATTAAAGGAAGTTATACACACTCTCGGAGACCCAGTCTTACTAAAATATGGCAGCAGGAATAGCTCTGACACTGGTCCCTCTAAGACACATACTATAGGGAATGGTATAGTAAAGAACAAATAAATTATAATGTATTGTATGTTTCATGTAAATGTAGGATAATCAAGAGAGTGGAGACCTCTATCGGAGATACACACAGTCAACGTCTATTTAAGTTTAAAATTAGCCTGACCTTGAAAACATATTGATGTCAAGCACATAAATATATATATATATACACACACACATATGTATATAATAGATGTTGCCTATCTTATAGGGATTATAAAGGCATTCTTTCCTCTGTCTCCCTGTTACTGTACTATCACAAATTTTAGTTTAATCAATATTTAGTGTTTGTATTACTATAACCATCTAAATATTTTTATATCTGATTATATTCTGCAACTGTTTCTTTTCAAAGATGTACGCTTCACAGTCTTTTTTTGTTTGTCCGTTTTGCTTTCTTTTCTATGTACCTACCGTGAATTCATGAATACGCTCTCTGCCTTGTGCTTTCCTCTGATTCTTGGTTATCTGTACAAGTTTGCAAGGGAGTTACTGAAAATCTGTCCGGAACTGACAGTCCATGAGGAAGGAAAATTGACAGGTGGTTTTGAATGTAGAGTGATAAGGAGTTAACTGAATTTTTTTTATTAAAAGACCCCCAGTGTCATTCTCTGTAGCTATGGTCTTTGGACTGGGAAATCATCTAACCTCCAGCCTGAGGTAGGTGAGCCTGGTGGTGAAAACAGGGAAAGAGAGCAGAGGTCCTCACCCTTCACCTGTTTTCAGACAGGAACTTCAATCACGTACTAACTATGCCTAATGACCCCACGATGCATAATTGCAGCACCCCCAAAAATAAACCTGATATATCCTGGGGTTATAGAGAACTGATGGCTGGTATAAGGATTTGGAGAATAACGGGTTTGACTGCTCCTTAAACAAACTGTCCATCCTTCTTTCTGCCCTTCCCCCCGGTGCACCAACCTCAGACCCCACCTCCAGTTTCCGAGGTCCTGAGGCATGAATCAACCTGCTTCCTAATGACCCTTCCATTCCACACTTTCAGCTCTGTCAGGCATAAAGAGCCAGTTATCACTTGTCCATATCCTTTCCAGCTTCTAAAAATAATGGAATTAAACTTTTCAAAAAAAATTTTAGCTTTCCCCCTGAGATCAGGAACACGACAGGGATGT